>JAVYIG010001046.1:0-396613 GCA_035222895.1 Strongylocentrotus droebachiensis
CACCCCTTTTGCCGCCGGCGAATTCAAAATTGATTGCCGGTCTTTTGATTTCTTGGTTTGAATGTCACCATTGTTTTGTAAGAATGTATGTGTATCATATCTTTGATTTTCATTGCAAGATGAGGATGGCTACCTCGCTGGGGTTTCCCCCAATGACCTAGATTTGTGAGTCATATTATTCATAGCGTGGGTAGCAACCCGGTAGCAACAAGATCGACCTTGGCGTGGGTATTTCAATTTTAAAGATGAGTGAGCCCTCTCTCGGTCAATACGAGATACATTAGGTGAGCGCTGCGCGCATTTCATTCACATACGTGCGAGCTCGATGAATGTACAATTCATGTAGTGACGCTCAATTCGCCCTATTGAACAAATGTCCATACCACAGAACTCTACACATGGACGGATCATCGCCCATTCCCGCCCGTGCTAACGCTTGAAGTGGGCTCGCACGCGCGGCGGCCATTTTACACTTCCAAGAGCGATACGGCTCACTATACGTTACGTACTAAAATGCTGTATTAGTGACCGTTTATACACAATTTTTCTGGCATTACCTGGGATCGCTTCAGTTTTTATAATTATAGGAGGCCTTAGAAGTTAAATCAAGCCCCTTGTTTTATTATTCTCTAGATAGAAAACATACAAATGCATAATTAATTGTACAAGATGCAAGTTGAGGTTCCTCCTTGAGGTTCCTTCCTTCTCAAACTCCTCGAAGGTTATCCCGCTTCCTCTCCCTCCCTCCCATCTCTCTCTCTCTCTCTCTCTCTCTCTCGATATTAATGTTCATTTTACTTTAATATTGTCAGCCAATTATTTTTAAATATATTGTACCCTCTTCTTCTCTTTGTACTTGTTAGTGCATTGCAATCCTCCTCATTTCTCTCTCTGTTTCTCTCATTCTAACTGCTCACCACTATCTCTCTCATTCTGTATTTTTATTTCTCTCCTTCTCTTTCTAACTGCTCTCTCATTCTATATTTGTATGTCTTTCCAACAGCTCACTCTCTCCCTATTTAAAGTGTACTCTATCTATTATCCGTTCTTCAACCTGCTCTCTGTCTTTCTAACTTTCTTTCTATACGTAATATTTCTCCCCTTACATCTACACACTACATCAGAAGGTTTATTCCAGACTGTAAAAAAGTTTCCAGTATTTCTAATTAATTTAAATTGATCATCATGACATCAAGACATCTGTTCAAAAAAATTGTCTTTCTTTGTAGTAGTAGTACAGTTTATAGGGCCTATAACAGGTGACCCGTGAAAGAATGTAGGAAATTCAGATACTTCCACAGTTCTAGAAGAATAAAGACTACTGGACACTCTGGACACTATGAACATGACGAACAAAGAAAGCGGACAAAATATACAGTTCCTCAGGTAGACAAAGGAACATCCCTTCACTGCTATTATGTAAAAAGGTGAATATGCATGTGACACCTGTTCTACACATTTTTACATAATAGCAGTTAAGGGATGTTCCTTTGTCTACCTGAGGAGCTGTATATTTTGTCCGCTTTCTTTGTCAGTCATAATCATAGTGAGAGTAAACCGATGGTCTGAACACGATTCAGAGAAAATAAAATAAAATGCAACGAAGTTAAAAATGCAACGAACTTAAAATGCAACGAACTTAAAGTAAACAGCTCAATGCTACTCGATTTTTTTCACTAGTTACTTATTGTATTTGTATGCATAAACGTCAATAGAGGCACTCATTCTGTAGTAGCATGACGTTAAATTAGGTAAATCTATGATAAATATACAAATAATACCCTTTTCAAGTAAGACACTCGTTGTTAACTTTAGTGTAAGACGTTATCGTGACTGTCAATTTCAAGTTACAATTAACAAGATAATATAATTAATTATGACTAGTAGACTAAACGTTAGAAATTGAATCTACTTAGTCTAGTCAAAATCTACTCCAAAATATTACATAGCATGGCATTGGATTGCTATGGATTTTAGTATAGATTATCAGCAATTGAAATGATTTTTATCATTTTACTTGCACCATAAACATGTGTATATTTCGGCGCAAATTCATACAAGCCGTCCACCGTCGGTAGAAGATCACCCTTGTCTAGATGCTGAACAGGCTTTGACAAGTAGCAGAATAGAATAGAATCAGAATCAGATTTAATTGCATTTTCATTGGCATTATGTCATACGTGATACGTACATGAAATACAACACATGGGACTACATAGAGCGTTAGACGCTAACTACTTCCAACTTCCAACCTGCTTTTAAAATACATAGAAAACATAGTTGAACTTTCGAATGTAATGTCCGTCAACATTCTTTATAATACTGGTTTGAGCAATTGATTGCAGCACATGTAGGTATTTTCAACGATTACATTCCTAAAAAAACAAAGTTCAGAAACAGAACCTGCAGTCGAATTGTACACAAATCTGTATTCCAACCCTTTCGCACGTCGATTTTTCGGAAGTGCAACATGGCGGACCCACGCAGTCAGTTCTGTGAGCCAATGAAATGTCGAGGTGTAGAGGTCAGTGGGTCCATACCCCTATCCAAGATGGCGTCTTCCATAAGCTGCAAGACTGGTAATCCTTTCTCGTGTAGTTTGCCGCGTAGACCGACACACAGAATAATAACATTGCAGTAATAACAATCTATCACGAGGCGAAGTCGCTCATGACAATTTGTACACGTAAAAGGTTGAATTTGCATTTGCCATAAAAGGAAAGCATATCACACGATTTTTGTTTTCTATAAATCAACTAATTTCAAGGTGACAGTAATTTTATTGGGCAAGCTTGATGCATTTCACCGTCTAAACATGTCATTTATCGATGATTAAGCTCCTGCTGAAAGGGAGAAGCATAGCTTGCGGAAAGTTATCGACAATGTCATGCATACAAAGGATTGGTCTATGAGTGACTATGCATTATTGTCTCGAAGCATAATATCATATTTTCCCTTCTTTTTTCATCAGCTCTTTCATTCGCCAAACACGTTGCATGTGCCAATTTATCTTCACATTTTAAGACAGTTCTATTACTGAGTAATTTTTCTTTGTTACAACTAAATCATTATTAGCTCATCAATGTTTTAGCCGAGAACGTTTGAGTTTTGCATCTAGTTTAAATTTTAACCAAATCACTGAAGAGTTATAATAACAGGACCAGGAAGAAGTACTCTGTATTTGTTTTTTATTGTTTCAATGCCAAATAATTTCAAAGACTTATTTTTAAGCCAAACTTTCGTCCACAGTTGTTCGAGATTCCAACATTGTTACCATGGCAACTTAAATCAAGAGTGATAGTGACACAATGTAATAATGGGAATGGGCTTATATCCTATTTAATAAAGAAGGGCGATGATTACATAATGAACTACTGTATGCGAATTTGCCACTATTCTGCACCGTGCTGTAAGACGCGAACAGCGCACCTTGCAGATGATGCGACGAGTAGTATAAAGAGAATAATGAAGAAAATAACAACACGGTGCGAACCCGACACACACTCACTCCCACACGTGTTCCACATTGTGCGTGAGGGTGAGCGGAGTGTGTGGGTGTTAGGGGCTTCCCCCAAAACCCTTCTACCAACAACACAGTGACATCACAACGGCGTTTGAAATCTTCGCGCACTGGACCGAGATTCCCCCCAACAAGAATTATAACCGCCGAGTGCATAACAGAGGAGAGAGAGAAAGAGCAATGCACATTACATGTGCTACGTGGGATGCAGGCATATAGCGGTTCGCTATGTTTTTCGAAGATAGTCGAGGGTTCGTTTTATATAGTGCATGCCCAATGCGTATAGGATAGCACACAATGCATTTTCCAAGCACTATTGTATAATGCACGCATAGGCGACCAATACACCTCCAAACTTCCATTTATTTTTCGTTGAATTCATATCGCCATCTCCAATATAGGCCTATTTGCCTTTCTTCCTATGTAGCAGGGGCGGGTCCATAATGATTGTGAGCAGTGGCGTAATGTCATGAGCAACGAAAAACATTTTTTGAGGGGGGGGGGCAGAAAGAAAAAACAGCAGATCATCTCATTTCAGCAACATTTGTCAATCACTGGTATCGAAATATAAATAAACCGTGTTTACATTTTATTGGAGGGGCACCCCCCCCCCCCATATCAGTACGCCAATGAGTGTGAGAAAAACAGAGGAGGGGTGCACACTGCCGAATATTATCTGTCACTATCTATTGTAGAATTATATTTTTTGATGTACTAAAGTAAAGGAATGCCATATTGGGTTTAAACTTCAGAAAGGGCACGGTGGTTTCCCCCCCCCCCCCCTCCACCATAACTTATATTACGTGCAATGATCTCGGTAAAAAAAATGAAATTCATCAATTGAAAAGAGCAGGGACTATCATTATTTCACTAATATTAGGACCGAGAAACTATCAGTCATATACAGCTACTAAAATATTTCGAGGTGAAGGTTCTAATGTATTAGGAGACATGCAAAGTTTAATTTGCAGAAGAAGAAAAAAAAAACATACAAAATTAAAGGTAATACAAAGTGTTGGTATGGGGTCATGAATTTGGTTCAAACGAACATATTTGAAGCATGTGCGATTTAATAATATTCAATGATCGTTGTCGCGGTTGAATTCGAGTCCAAAGTGCATGATGAAATTGTAAACAAAAATCATTTCTTTATGTTGTATAGATCCCTCTCAAGACTGATATTACTTTAGCTTTAAAACAATGTTTCTTGACTACAATCGACCAATTTGCTATTTCCATTTGGAAATTATATATAAAAACGGCATATTCTGAAATGTCCATGGTCACTACCATGGAATGGCCTTAAGCGCTTTTTGAAATATTTGAAATTTTCCGGGAGCACCGGTATATTTTGATCAATTTAATTTCTCGAAAGCAGAAGTGTTTTAGGGGCTAAAATTTCTAATGCTTATAATAAATCCACAGGGGCATCCAAATATATCAACATTTTAAAGAATTACTATCCATCCAATTTTTAAAATTTCCCAAAACTTTGCAGTTTGTGAACAATGAAGAGTTATGAAATCATTCCAAGGGAAGAATTTCAGAAAACCTACACTTTTATTATAGAATGGAGCATAGGTTCTCAATAGTGCGTAAAGCCATGAGGGAAAATTAAAAGAAAACCCGCAAAATAAAGAATAGTTTAGTCTTTCTCAACAATTACTACAGCTATTAAATTATTTAAGTTAATGTAAAGAATGTAAGAAAACCATAAAAATGTATTCAAGACTGCAAAAGTGGTTCTAAGTTTTAATGGTCTAACGACTCCATCTTTTATTTCCGTTTTACTTGCATGGTGACGTAATCGGAATTTTTTTCAATGCTGTCAGGATTTTAAAGAGACTTTGTAAATTGTTAAAGGGATAGTTGAGTTCTGTTTTCATACCGCAGATGCTTTCAAAGTGCATGGTTATTGATCTTTTTTTTTATCTATGACATTTCTAGTATCCTTTTAGAACTTAAAATTGCTATGAAGGTAATTTTAGACCCCAAAATGTGTGAAATTTAGCCAATACGAGCATACCAATTCAGCTCCATTTAAAAAAAAAATACGGTGACCGTTAATTAATTATTTAATTAAAGATAACAATACATGGGCCGGCTGGTTTTGCGTAATATAAGCAACACGAAAATGCCAACAAAAAAAGCCAACATAGACATTGGCTGAAATACGACGTAAAAGGCGTTATTTCGTTTTTTTCAACGGTTTTTTCAAATTTTTCAAAAGATCTAATATTTGTGATGGTATACACAAGTAATAGAAATTGTTATAGTTCAGCCGAACCGATTTTGATCAAACAAAGATGATATTGTCATTTAAATATTATGTTCTTTCAAATTTGACACTCAGTTTTTCATTAGCTCACAAAAAAAATATTTTGTGTAGCGCCCTCTGCAACAGAACTCAACTACCCCTTTAAGATGAAAGAAATCGGTGCTAAGGTAGTGACTTCAATAATAGGTGCACAATTAAAGATAATCTGAAAGTTTGAGAGAAAACAGACCATTATTATTATTATTATTGTTGGGAAGAACTGATTTGTTCGCCTCGTCAATTCTCCCAACTGTATTATTACAATTTAATTACATTTTAGGTGAATGTAAATCGTCAAAAAGCAATTAACTGGCTCTATATACCATTCAAGACATTTAAGTGTTGACAGATTTTTAAAAGCCTGTTTTATGTCTTAGGTTCATGGAAAACGGTTGGGAAAATTCAAAAATGGTTGGGAGAATTTAAATGTTAATCACTGTTAGAAGGTGTTGCACAGTGACGCCTTAAAAAAAGACCCATAAATATCTTTGTGGTTTGAGAATTTTCTCAGGATTTTTTGCATAATAGAGGGTAAGTACATTAGAAGAGATATAATAAGTAACATTTCATACAAAAATTACACAGTTTTCTCATCAACTTTCAACAATGTTACTGAGCTTGTAACCATCTTTTTTTCTTCTTCTCACTCGTATTATTGAACATTTTGGCTGCCTTTCAAATTTAGAATTTATTCAATTCATCTACATTTTCGTACATCTAGCTGATAGGCAGTATTCTGTCTTTGAAATATTTGACGTTGATCACTTATTGTTTTCAACACCACTTTATTAATCAAACTTGTACAACAAAGAGACATTAAATAGATCAGGACAGAACCAAATAACTTACAGATACAAGGCAAAAAGACATTTTGAACAACATACAGCATACTGTTGTGAAGTTGTTCCATACTGTTCCATTTGCGATAATTTTGTTATCAAGTACGGGGATATTTATTGCGATCATACGCAGGCGCGGATCCAGGGGGCCGAGCGGGCCTTGCCCCCCCCCCCCCCCCCTGGGCAAAAAAAGGGGAAAAGACGCCCCGCCCCCCCCCCCTGTCAAAAAAAAGTAAAAAAAAGAAAATTCTGACCAAACAATTACCTTTTTCTTTGCTCAAGGGGGAGGGGGGGGGGGGGTGTTGAGTAAAAGAAAAGCGCTCACTATCCTTGCTTCTGATTGGTTATCAGCAGATTTGTCCCTGATTTTTGTCATCTGTCGTTGAAAAAAGGCTTTGTGAAACGGATCCCAAAAGGATTAGTTCCCCCCCCCCCCCGGGACGGGGGGGGGGGGGAGGGGGGTTCTGTGTCTGACATATTGCAAACCGTATTTATTGTTTCTATCCATAGCCTTCCAACGGAGGGCGGGGGGGGGGGGGGTATACCGGTTTCATCTTTATATCGGATACGCCACTACAAGCCCCACCCCCGCCCGCCCCATGATTAACGAATTTCATACACACTCCGCCATTTATGCGCTTAGAGAGTGCCAGACAAACTGTTTTTGTATGACACTATAAATATAAATTATGACATTTTCTCAATCATTCGTGCCATTTTGATGAAACAGAGTGTAATTGAAAATGGTATATCACGTAACACATGAATCGTGTCGGATCTATTCATGGAGGGTGGATCAAGAAAGGAAGAAACAGATAATAAAAGGTGGCTCTTGAAACAATTTAGTTTCCTTTTCAGGAACTGTATCGCATAGAGCTGTATATAACAACTCTATGCTTTACCCTCATCTAGATGCTGAACAGGCGTTGATGAGCATTACCATAGAAGGAGAAGTAGAAAGAGGAAAGAAATGAAGCAATGAGCTTTAAAGAGAAAAAAAAGAAAGAACGAACGTAAGATCCTGTGTAAACTATGTCCAAATTAACAATTTCAAACGCCAATTCTACTGTAGTGAAACGAAATACGAAATAATGGATAGTGGATAGAGTATACTGTTCGATGCGACGTACATTAGCACTGCATTCAGAACATTATCTGCTGATAATAATACAAGCATCTTATGCAGATAAACCAAGTCCATGCATTACTTAGCGAACGCATCCACCAATCAGCGCACTTGAATGAGCAAGCAAACTTGATGCGCAATTCTGATTGGTCAATGCCCGTCGAGAAATTTCTCCCACACACGTTGCAGTGCTGGATGTTGTGTGGTCATCAGCGATGTGGCTGCCAAAAGGGGGGGATCCCCCATGTACGTAGGATGGGGAATGTTTGTTTGGGTGCGCATTGAAGTTCATCGAACTTTGATTACTATAAAAAGAATCTTCGCTGCGTTGATCAGAAGTGGTTCGCTAGCTCAGTACGTTTGTGTTGGTGTAGCACTCCATCTACACACAACACGCTTTAAGATACGGCTGACAGCATGTCTCGTCACTCGTCAACCTCACTGCATAAAGTGCATGCCATATCGGCTTCGCCTTACCAAGCAAGTAACTCCTTGGCCTTACGTAGAATGGATTAATCAAGAACATGGGTTAATTTCAACAATTTGATATATCAATAAAAACAATAAATATATCGACACTTTATATCAGACATAGGCCTATCGGAGAATTACCCTTATGACTTTTCCAATTCATCTAGATCCTTTAACGATGGAATTAAAAAAGTGAATACATGTTTAATGACATATGTCATTCAATCATTGAATACAGACTTGGAAATATTTTAGTTATGGTCATGATTTTTTCCCCCTTTTTTTGGTGCCACAATTTGAAAGTGTCATCGGATTTCAACCAGCAAAATACTCAGAAAATCTCTTATGTCATGAAACATATGGTGAATGACGAAAACATAAAAGACGGGCGAACATTTTCCAACACTAAACACTCTCGCAAATATGATTTGAACATTTTACATTATGCAGCCCCGCTATCAGCGCTATGTACACGCATATTTCAAAGGTAGTGTGTACTCTATAATAAGATGCATAATTATGAGTGTGTGTAAAAGTCACGAGATGGAATGGTTCGTGATTGGTCAGTTGCACTTCTTGTGCGCGCATTACGGTCAGATGGGGAATTCCCTAGACACGTGATCACAGTGTTTTGGTTCAACAAACTTTGATGATGACCCCAAACATTAACAACGATTCCAAGGTCAAATAAAATGAGAACAAGTTTCTCGTCCTATAATTAGAACAAAAAGTGGAAGGAGTTCTATATCATTACTTACCAATATACCCTGCTTCTTCAAAGGGATCCGGTAACTTTGTCTCAGATTCTGAAACAAAATCCTGGATTTAGCTCATGCTGCAAGCCGATCGCCTGTCTGATTATCATGATATTTATAATTGGAAATCGAAACCAAATTTTGCGTTTGCCAAACGGTTTTCATAACACTACAGTCTATTGGGGAAAACGAGTATTGAGAAAAACCGGTCACTCAAAGATTTTTACCTTTTTAAGGCACTTTTTGTTTTACTCACACTGTATAATAGGCCTATAAAGAAAAGTAAAAAATTCCAACGGAAACGAGGTATTTGATAGGGTAAATTATTTATATCGATTCATTCTTTTATTTTACGAGACTGGATACCCCGACTACAGTGACAGGGATATTTACTTTTACAAAATTAATGGTGTATTCAATAACCAACTAAATCATAATATAGAACTAATTATTTATTTCAAGAGGGCAAATCCACTTAAACTGTTTTAAGTTTATATAGAGCATCATTCATCTTTGTTTATATGTTTGTACAAAATGTACATGAATATAGTTTCTACATGTGCATTTCAAATAGGAAATACCAATATGATTCCACTTCTCCTTTTATCGTACGATAGCGGCCCGCTAAAGTATCACTGATTACTTTGTATAAGAGTCTGTCATCGTATGCTTCCGCGTATGATTCGGAAAAAGAACATAATTTACATCAAACGAGGAACATCTGAGGATAGAAATAAGGCATAACAGTGTACTAGGGGGGGGGGGGGTTAAATGTTGTTAACCGCCCAAACTGTTCATTAGTATGTGTGTAAAATGCTTTTCATCCTAATTTTAGAGATATTTGTGGCCTGCTTCAATCATTACCTCATAACCACTTGTGTAAAGAGAATCCAAGAAGGGCTAAGTTGAATTGTAATACTGTACGGAAAAGGCACTCACCACTAGATGGCGCTCTTGCACCATATTCTTTGTGCTAAATTCGAGCGTTTGACTTCTCGGGTCTATACTACTCTCATAGGAACTACATGACCATGTCATGTATATTTATAAAGACGTTGTCATTCAACGTTTATCTTTATGTTTTTGAAGGATGCGCATAAATGATGTCCCCCCCCCCCCTAATTCATAATTTCTTAGCTACATATTTGTCTATTTATTGATTTCTAAGCATACTTTGCTCATGTTTTATTGTAAAATCAGCATCTGAGGAACTAACACTTCAACAAGCTCTGCTACAAGGGGCAATGGTCCTACTCTGGAAATGAAATGCGAATTTACAAGGCTATGAATTTAGAATGGGTGGTCAAGGCGTCTTTTCTCTTCCTTTCTCACTTTTCCCTTTCCCTTTTTATATTTATTTCTCGCCATATTTTCCTTTTGATGTTATTTTCCAACAATTGATTAGGAGGGGGGGGGGGGAGGGGGCACGTGTCCTCGTACAGCCCCCTGTAGCCACTCCACTTGTATCTAGTGTATGATATATCAAGTGTATTTAACGCATTGTAGAATTACTGACCAGCCTTTCACAAAATGACACTTAAAAGTGTATTATTTTGTCAAGGTTTGCCCAAAGTTGTATGCTGCGTTTACACTATAGGAATGACTTCTCCCCACCCCAACACACACACGCACATACGCACACACACACACACACGCACCACCCATACACACACCCACACACACACACGCACACACGCACACACACGCGTAAGGATAGCCTGTCACATCGTACTTGAAAATTCATTGAGAAAACAGACCTATAATATAATCTCCTTTATTTTGGTTACTGTGAAACGTCAATGTCACTGTATAGTCATACTGGTTATAACCTGTTCCATGTTTATAATTCTTCAATGGGGTCACGTTGGATAAAAAGCCAGACATATTATTTACATCATTCCACAGCCAGACATCCTACCATCTCTTTTACAAGTTCAGCTTTGTTTTGTATAATGGTATCTATTCCAGTTGGTTGAGCATATGGAATTTAAAACCCTCTGGTGTTTGATTCATCCCTCTCTACATTTCTTTCCGCTTATAATGACATTTTCTCTCTCTCGAAATGATAGAGTTCAATAGTTTGATAAGGTATTTGTGAAGAGATAAGCCAGGGAGCCTCTTTTACTTCATAACTTTTCATTTTGGCACAAACTGAATAACAGAGAGATTATAATTGATAAGAGTGTACACATGTACAATTGTACCTACTTCATTACTTTGGAGCGATGCCAACAAACAGGCGCCACATTATCAAAAGGGGAATCCAAGACAAAATAACTCCATAGAATGCCTCGCAGAATCATGTATGGGATTTACATGCGGGGCAGGGGCGGATCCAGCCAGCGGCAGGGGAGGGGGCCCAATTCGTGAGAAAATATTTAGCGGCGAAATAGCCGACCGATAATTCGCACCATTTTTTTTTTGCCCTCGAAAATTTGAAATCGCCCCCCCCCCATCTAAAAAAGAAGGTAAAATAATCTGCTTTTACAAGTTTTTTCCCAGGGGTTGGAGCCCCCGGCCCACCACCCCCTGGATCCGCCACTGGTGCGGGTATGTTAAAAAGTGCTTTAAAGTGACTCGGTAACATTGTTGAAGTTTGATGAAAAATGCGTAATTTGTGTATAAAATGTTACTTAATATATTGCTTCTAAGGTACTAACTCTCTAGCATGCAAAAAGAAATCCTGAACAAATTCTAAAACCCCGAAGATATTTTCTGTTTTCTCTGAAGGCATCACTCGTCAACACCCTCTATAACAGTGAATTGTCCCAACCATTTTTGAACTTCTCCAACCGTTTTTTCCTTGAAAATAAGACTATTTTTTATATTTTTTTAATTGAAATATATTCATTCAACATAATAAGAATCAGATATACATTGTAGATACAAAATCTGTTTTACATCATGGTCCTAAATGGCGTTCAAAAATCTTTTAACAATGAAATGACTGGGATAGTATATAGAGCCAATGCATAGCTTTGTGACGATTTACATTCACCAAAAATGTAACTAAATTGTAATAACATAGTTTGGAGGATTAAAGAATCGATCAGATCAGTTTTTCCCAATTTTAATCATTAATGATGGTCAGTTTTCACTAAAACTATCAGATTATCTTTAACTATACATCTAGCATTGAGGTCACTACCTTAGCATCATTTTCTCTCATCTCAACAATGTTACCAAGTCACTTTAATGACACGGTGTGGGTTTTAATGACAAGATTGTGCATGGAATCATATCCAATCATTCAATACGACTCTACTGATTTATAATGGATTTAAAAGGTATATTTGCACTATTTCCAAACAATGTACATATTTTTCCTTTCATGAGAATCGTGCCCCTCCACGTTTCCAAATAAACCCACATTGACCTCTTTGACTGTGAAATTTATCTCTTTTAATGGAGTTCCCGCCACCCCTTTTAAATCTTTATAGAGCATACAAACCCTTGGGCGCTGTCAAACGTTTATGTATATTCATAATTATCGTTGAACGGGTTCACTTTGGATTTAGAGCCAGAAATTGTACCCTTATCGTTTCACAGACCTACATTCTACCATCTATTTTACAAGTTTAGCTTTTTACATCTCAAATGGTATCTATGCTCTTGGTTGGGCATATAGAACGTAAAACTATCCGGTGTTTGATTTATCCCTCTCTATATTTTATTCCACTTACAACGATTTTTGTTCTCGAAATGATAGAATTCAATGCTTCGTTTTAGTACTTCGTGAATTCTATTTTGACACAAACTAAATAACAGAGGGGGTTATAGTTTATGGAGGGTACACATGCACAATGGTACTAGGTACGCACTTCGGTATTTGAAGCGATGCCGAAAAACAAGCGCTATATTTTCAAAAGGGGAATTCCAAAAGAATTTAACTCTAAGAATACCAGGCAGAATAATGTGTGGGATTTAGGTGCAGGGCCTGTACAACAGTGTTTTAATTGCACATCATGGGTTAACATGATCAAATTGTGCATGAACAAAAATCCAATCATATACAAACTCTATTGATCTGCAATAGACCTGAAAAGTGTTTTGTCCCTTTCCAAACAGTGTACATTTTTTCCTTTCCTGATGGAATCATAGATAATAAAGTACAGTAACCCTGTACTGAGACGCAAAATACATCACGTAAGAGGGAAATAATCAAGACCAGAAGGCTGTAAACTGCTATCATTGGTATTTGGCAAAAGAGAAATTTGGTAAACGCATATGGGCAGCCTTTCATCGTGGTTGAAAATTGATTTAAAACACAAACCTATAATCTGATCACCTATACCTCGGTCACTGTCAAACGTTGTCGTATATTCATAATCATACTGGCTCTATACCCTGTTCCATTTTCCAAATTGTTGAACGGGTTCTCGTCGGTTACAGAGCTAGAAATGTTATCTTTACCGTACCATAGCAAGCCATTGTAAAATCTCTCTGACAAGTACTGCTTTTCATCCCCCAAATGTTCTCATATATAATGGTATCTATGCCATTGGTTGAGTATATAAAATGTTTAACGCTCCTGTTTTGTATTCATCCTTCTCTTCATTTTATTCAACTTTTTTTTCTCGAAATGATAGAGTTCACAATTTTTTTTTGGCTAGTTGTAAAGAGATAAGCCAGGGAGTCTCTTTCACTTCGTGAATTCTATTTTGTCACAAACTGAATAACAGAGAGGTTGTGGTTCAAGCGCGTAGCCAGGATTTAATTTTAGGGGGGGGCGGTAGTGAGCACGCGAAGCGTGCGAATCACTTAAAGAGCGCGCGAAGCGCGCTCCCTAGGGGTGGGTGCAGGGGGGGGGGAGTTTTGAAAGCTTTGAAAGAAGACGATTCGTTGTACCTTTATCGACTCATAACGCTTGTCTGAATTCAGTCCGCCCTTCCTGCTTATAGCGCGGAAGCTTTGACGCATTATTAAACAAAGAAGACGATTCGTTGTACCTTTCTCGACTCATAATCCTTGTCTGAATTCAGTCCACCCCTCCTGCGCATAGCGCGGAAGCTTTGACGTATTATTAGACAAAGAAGACGATTCGTTGTACCTTTCTCGACTCTTAATCCTTATCTGAATTCAGTTTCCTCCCCTCCCTCGCAAAGCGCGGAAACTGTTAACTTTCATTAAATTATTAGAGAAAGAAGACGACTCAAAGTACCGTTCATGACCCTTAATCCTTGTCTGAATTCCCCCACCCCCTCTCGCGCGAAGCTTTGACGTTTCATTAAATTATTAGAGAAAGAAGACGATTCGTTGTACCGTTCTCGACTCCTTTTTCCCTTTGTTGGGGGGTGGGGGGGTGACCGCCCCCACCGCCCATCGCCCCCACCCCTGGCTACGCGCCTGTTGTGGTTTAAGGGGAGCTAAAATGCACAATGGTACCCACTTCATTATTGCCCAAAACAAAAAACTCTAATAATACTATAGGCAGAATAAGGTACGGAATTTATGTGCAATGGTCTGTATAAAAGTGCTTTAATGGCACTGTGTGGTTATCATTACAAAATAGTGCATGACATAACATCCAATCATGCACAGAACTCAATTGATCTACAATAGACCTGAAAGGTGTTTAGCACTTCTTCTTTTTTTAAACAAACAACGCACATATTTTCCTTTCATGATAATAATAATAATAATAATAATAATAATAATAGCCTAATAGTCGACTCCAAATTTTATTAAACCGAAACGGAAATTCTTTTTGCCCATTTGATCGTGAGCCCGGCAGCCACTGAGCAGCGCCAGATCGACGTTGCTCTATCCCTTATTGTTGAACGCCAAACAAGGTAGCAACAACTCCCATGTGATTATAATAATTATAATTATAATTATAATTATTATAATAATAATACCTCGTTCTCATATAGGGCTTTTCAGGACCGTATGCCCTCTCATATTCTCCACTCCCTTCTCCAGCCTTGCATCATTTTTACAAGCTCACACTTGCTAATCTAACCACATTAGCTTCATATGGAAATATAGTATCATCCGCTTAAAGGTATAGACCAGTTCTGGTCATGCGATTGCATTGTGAAAGAAACGTTGTGGAATCGATCAGAAAAGGTTGATCATCTAGCATATAATTATTGGTGTGTCCTGCAAGGTTCTGGAATCATCAAATTGATAAGAAATTCGGCCCAGTCTTTGTAAAGTCACAAACACTGTACACAGAAAGATGTAAATGGGACTGCCCTATATCTATCCAGTCCAGATAGATATAATAAGTTACCAAATATATCAATTGGTAGGCGGTATTCCAGCAAAATTTGTATCATCACGTATTAGTCAAAACATATTATTTCACATGATTGGTAATAATAGCTTCCATGTTATTGTTTGAAATGGAAGCATTTCTTAAACTGGTCTTTACCTTTAAAGGCAAACTTGAGTTCTGGTAAAAATTAAAAAAAAAAGAATTCTCACAGAATCAAACGAAACTTACACTGAATGTTCAAGAGTACAAATAAATGTCATTTGCCAAACAATTCTGGTAGAAAATGTATACTGGCTGAGTAATGAGCATAAACAGATAAGGAAATCAAGGTTAGTAGCCCCGACACCATAAGTGTTTAGTCCCATATAAATCTTTCTGTGTACAGTCCTTGTTACTTTACCAAGACTGGGTCAAATTTATTATGATGTTGATGACTCCAGAACCTTGTAGTACATACCAATACTTACATGCTACATGATCAACTTTTTCTGATTCCTTCCACACCTTTTCTTTCACAATGCAATCGCATGACCAGAACTACACTTTATCTTTAAGCATATAGAACAAATAAGCATTTTTGCATGACAAATTAAAGTTTTCTAAAAAGTGTTTTTTTCTTCCAGCATTGGGGTGCCCGGGATTCACTTCGGAACCTTTCAAAAAAGTATAATGTAACAAATAATATGCAATTTATCTGTACTTTTGTCGGGAAAAACATAACAATCCATCACAATGTCGTCCCTTTTTGCATTGGAGAGGAGCAAAATAGTGAGTTTCAATCACACTTCGGTCGCTCTCGCAAGCTCTCACTCGTTCCACTGTGTTCAGGCAGCTTTGGGGTGCACGGCTAGTAAATAATGTAATCGATAGCTTTCTTCTGGTATTAAACTTGTTTTGATTGATTGTATATTTTTGTCGAAATTTACTCATTCACATAATGGAAGTACTTGCCCGATGAAGCCAGTGGCAGTGACCACAGAACTGTAAATATACGTAGAAGGCTCAAAGTGGTTCGAAAAATGTGGCCAGCCCTCGTACGTGATCACACGATATCAGCCATCTTCGTTAGTCCTATGTTGTGTTCGCGGCTTTTTTCAACGACAGGCCCGGCTGATATTCTTGAAATATGTGAGCTGAAAAAATTGAGGACTATCTAATTATTATGATAGAATAGACATGTTCAGTCAACTAAGGATTATTTTTCTTCCATTGTAATCTATATTCGTGTGTCCCTTACGTCGAAGAAAAACAAGTGAGGGCACTTGCCTTAAATGGCATTTTTGTTACGGGTCAGGCTGTTTCATGATCCATGTGTGAACAATAAATGTGTTTTTAAATTTTGCTGTTGTTCGGAATATTCCCACTAAATACAACGTCCCAAACATGTTTTTATTTTCATCCAAGGTGGGGGGGGGGGGGGGGGGTGGGGGTATCCATTTTTTGATATATGTTTTCATACAATTATATATCTTTCCTTTCTTTCTTAATTCGATGTTTAACAATGCATCACTGTTAATATTAATACATATTGACAAATTCATGTGTACCTCAATCCTACGATGCAGGTTACCGTTCTCATAAAAGCCTTCCGGGCAACCTAGGCTGTGACGGAGAATTTATTTCGTACCCAAGGGCATTACATCACGTTGACTTCTTTTCAACCGGCACTTCCATAAAGAAGACTTCGTAAAAATGTATTTTGCTAAGACATGCATTGTCCATGGCCTGCAATGCAACGAATAAATATTGTTGACTGGAAATAATTCACCATCATCATCTTCACCTCCATTACCGTGATCACCATTGAACAGTAAAACAATGGACACATCATCGTCGTCGTCGTCGTTGATATCACAATTGCATTTATCTCCAGTCAGATTAGGTTTGTCCTCACTTTCACCGATTACCATACCTAGTGCCATAATCAGAGTTAATATTTGCTTTCATTCAAGAGCAATTGAATTATTAAAGAATAGGAATCAGCGTCCTCCTCGCATAGTTAGTATTTTAATAATGTTCTAAAACACAAACACCTGTTGTAAGATACGTCATTAGGGGCCAAAACTTCTTTTGTTTACGAATTTTGTCTTAAAAATGTAAAATGTAGACTGTATGTCCTTTGGGCAAGACTATTTTAATCCTTGAAAAAGTGTCTACGTAGTTTCATGTAAATGTATGTCTCCGTGAAAAAACACGAACATTTCCACCCTTTATTTCAGAAGGAAAAGAAGGAGGGGGTGCACTCGCTTTGTGTTTATTGAAATGTTGATGATTGCTAATTGTTGGTGTAAAAGAAGAAAAAGAGAAGGAGATAAGCCTAACAATGGAATAGGAAAGACTGACTTTTGAATTACGTTGCATATTTACATCACGATTTAGTACACTGCACAGGACTTTGGAACTTATGGAAAACTACAAAACTGACAATTGCCCATAGCAATTATGAATTTGTAGAAGAAGAACAAAATCAGTGGAGTGTATACTTATGCTTGCAACATGCAAAATGCAATCGGACTATCTGTTACGAAAGGTTTCAATTGGTAATAGTAACATTTCGAAGTCGAGCGTAATGAGAGAAGTAGTCGATTAAAAGAAAATGTACTAGATTAGGATGTCTGATAAGCCGGTGCTTCTTCAAGTATGGAGGACCTAAATAAACAGCTTCATGAGGCAGCATTGAGGGGTAAAATTAAAAGCGTACAAAAACTGCTAAAACAGGGTTCTAACATAAACCAGAAAGACATACATGGAAACACACCCTTACACATGGCGGTCCAGAATGGACAGGAGAATGTAATTGAGTATCTTATAAATCATGGAGCTGATGTGGAGAAGGCGACTGCAGATGGACATACACCCTTACACATGGCGGTCCAGAATGGACAGGAGAATGTAATTGAGTATCTTATAAATCATGGAGCTGATGTGGAGAAGGCGACTGCAGATGGACATACACCCTTACATCTTGCTGCATCACTCGGACGTCTTAAAGCAACGAAATTTGTACTCTGTCATGGAGCTAATATGGGCAGGGAAGACAAGGACGGCTTCTGTGCATTATACACCGCTGTTTGGAATGGTCATCTTAAAGTCACCAAATATCTCATCAGGCAAGGAGCGGAGGCGAATGAGGGAGATAATGATGGTAGGACTGCATTTCACCTTGCTGCTCAGAAGGGTCATCTTAAAGTCACCAAATATCTCATCAGCCAACGAGCTGAGGTAAAAAAGAGAGACAATGAAGGTAGGACTACATTTCACCTTGCTGCACAGAATGGTCATCTTAAAGTCACCAAATATCTCATCAGGCAAGGAGCGGAGGCGAATGAGGGAGATAATGATGGTATGACTGCATTTCACCTTGCTGCTCAGAAGGGTCATCTTAAAGTCACCAAATATCTCATCAGGCAAGGAGCGGAGGTGAATGAGGGAGATAATGATGGTAGGACTGCATTTCACCTTGCTGCACAGAATGGTCATCTTGATGTCACCAAATATCTCATCAGCCAACGAGCTGAGGTAAAAAAGAAGGACAATGAAGGTAGGACTGCATTATACAGTGCTGCTAAGAATGGTCATCTTGATGTCATCAACTATCTGATCAGTCAAGGAGCTAAGGTGGATGAGGGAGATAATGGAGGTAGGACTGCATTATTCAGTGCATCTCAGAATGGTCATCTTGATGTCACCAAATATCTCATCAGTCAAGGAGCTCAGGTGTATAGGGTAGATTATTACGGTAGAACTGCATTACATCTTGCTGCTCAAAATGGTCATCTTGATGTCACCAAATATCTCATCAGCCAACGAGCTGAGGTGAAAAAGAGAGACAATGAAGGTAGGACTGCATTACACATTGCTGTCCAGAATGGTCATCTTGATGTCATCAAATATCTTATCAGTCAAGGAGCGGAGGTAAATAAGGAAGATACTGATGGTAGGACTACATTACACCATGCTGCTCAGAATGGTCATCTTGATGTCATCAAATATCTTATCAGGCAAGGAGCTAAGGTAAAAACGGGTAGAAAATATGATAGGACTGCGTTACAAGTTGCTGTTCAGAATGGGCATCTTGATGTCACCAAATATCTCATCAGCCAACGAGCTGAGGTGAATAAGGTTAGTAATGATGGTAGGACTGCGTTACAAGTTGCTGCTCAGGAGGGTAATCTTGATATCACCAAGTATCTGATCAGGAAAGGAGCTGAGGTGAATAAGGGAGACAAAGACGGGTGGACTGCATTACATAGTGCTGCTCAGGAAGGTCATCTTGATGTCACTAAATATATGATCAGTCAAGGCGCTGCTGTTAATTTAAGTGGAACGAAAGGTTGCACAGCCTTGCACTGGTCTGCTCAGGAGGGTCATCTTGATGTAACCAAATATCTCATCAGTCAAGGAGCTGAAGTGAATAAGAGAGATAATAAAGGTAGAAGTGCATTACGAGGTGCTGATTTCAATGGTCAACTTCATGTCAGTGAATATCTCATCAGTCAAGGAGCGGAGGTAAATAAGGGAGATAAAGATGGTTGGACTGCATCACACAATGCTGCCCAGAATGATCATCCAGAAGTCACAAAATGTCTGATCAGCGAAGGAGCAGAGGCGAATAAGGGAGACAATGATGGTAGGATTGTATTACACCATGCTGCTCAGACTGGTCATCTTGATGTAACCAAATATCTCATCAGTCAAGAAGCTGAGGTGAATAAGAGAGATAATAAAGGTAGAACTGCATTACGAAGTGCTGTTCTTAATGGTCAACTTCATGTCAGCAAATATCTGAGAAGTCAAGGCGCTGCTGTTAATTTAAGTGGAACGAAAGGTTGCACAGCCTTGCACTGTTCTGCTCAGGAGGGTCATCGTGATGTAACCAAATATCTCATCAGTCAAGAAGCTGAGGTGAATAAGAGAGATAAAGGTAGAACTGCATTACGAAGTGCTGTTCTTAATGGTCAACTCCATGTCAGCAAATATCTGATCAGTCAAGCATCTGAGGTGAATAAGGGAGAGAAAAAAAGTTTGCCTGCATTACACATTGCTGCCCAGAATGATCATCCAGAAGTCACAAAATGTCTGATCAGCGAAGGAGCCGATGTGATTAAGGGAGGTAATGATGGTAGGATTTCATTACACAGTGCTGCCCAGGAAGGTCATCTGGATGCTATGAAATATCTTGTTAGCCAAGGAGCAGAAGTGAATACGAGAGGGGATGATGGTAGGACTGCATTACAACATACTGCTCAGAATGGTCATTTTGATGTCACCGAATATCTGATCAGTCAAGGAGCTATGGTGAATATGGGAGGTGATGATGGTTGGACTGCATTACACAATGCTGCTTACGATGGTCATCTTGATGTCACCAAATATCTCATCAGTCAAGGAGCTGAGGTGAACAGGGGAAACAATGGGGCTTGGACTGCATTACAAGTTGCTGCTGAGAATGGTCATCTCGATGTCACCAAATATCTCATCGTTCAAGGGGCTGAGGTGAATAAGGAAAATAATGACGGTTGGACTGCACTACACAGTGCTGCTTACAATTGTCATCCCGATGTCACCAAATATCTCATCAGCCTAGGAGCTCAGGTAAATAAGGAAGATAATGATGGCGTGACACCTCTACACTATGCTGTACGGAATGGTTCCATTGATGTCGTTAAAGATCTTCTGGCAGGAGGAGCACTATATGACACACGAGACATTCGCGGGCAGACACCATTTCAACTGTCTTCCATTCTCGGGTTCGAAAACATCATTGACTTATTCATGGACATTTCCAACTCGAAGGTATGCATTACAAATGGAAATCTTGATGTCAAATTCATACACCTCAATGTAATGATATACATGCATGGTGAATAAACAAATACTGAACTTAAATTCAGTAAATATTAGGCATATAAGACCCCTATTATTTTTTTCTGATGACTTTACCAGCTTGAGTCTGACTTACTATCTTTTTATCATTTATCATACATGTATAAAATACCAGTTACACCCCAATGTTGTTATATAAACTTTATAGAAAGTTACAATGATTGCTTACCCTAATCTTTGGATTTACTTAATCACCTGGTAGTACCTTTTATAGTTCTCAGAAATTTGACTTTACTAGCTTAGATAAATATTAATCATCAAGTTCTCATGCTGTGTATTTTCTGATATCCATCTCGACCAGAATGATTTGAAGGATATCCATCTTGCCATACAACACGGTCATACCTCCATCATTGAGAAGTTGGTTTCTGAGGGAGCAGATCTCAATATCCAGTCAACTGACGGTCAGACGTCTCTCCATAAAGCCATTAAACTCTGCAATAAGAGCGAGGAGATTATCCAAGGCACGGATACACTAAAAGACGTGAGTTGCACCTCAGTAACACTAACGAGACCGACACCAGACCAACGAGAGTCTGAACAACATATTCGATTTCCCCAGCGGAAAAATTGTGGTCAGCTTTGGAGTCTACGTGGAGTCGTTATGGTGGTGTCACTGCCATGTACTGCTCATCTAGATCATTAGTGAATCCTAGAATCTGCTAGCCGTGATTGGTCCAAGAAAATGTGTATGTAAGAGTATGGGCTCGTGTTTGTGTGTGAGGGGGAAATTAACAACGTGATTTCCACTACTGTGAATCCAAGAGATAGCGATAACATATGCTTATGGTGCTCATTCACCATGACTATTGATGTGCGATATTGTTCTAAATAAAATAAAATTTATATATGTTTGTACGTTTTAGATCTCTGATGAGTATTACAAGGGCGAATTATCTCCTGAGAAGGCATTGGTGTTTTATCTCCTAGAGAATGGAGCCAAGTTAGATGTGAAGGACAAAACAGGCAACCTACCAATCCAGTATGCCAAGGATGAAGAGATCAAACAAATGATTTTGTCTAGGTGATTCTTTCAGGTCTAATAACTTGTAAGACAAGAGATTTATCAAAACGCAAGGGAATAATCCGTATTTCTATTTGCTCCTGTGAATTGGCAAAGGGATTTTTTTCCCCCCTGAAACAGAAAGTCCACTTAGCTTTAACGTAAATCTTAATTGTTGGATATATAGTGTATGTGTTGTTCGGACTATAACATTGTACACTATGTGAAAACTGTGTCTGTCATAGAATGACACGTTCTTGATTTAATTTAATGACTTCGGGAAAACACTAAGGAAAGAAGATCTGGAAACCACCATGTTTTTCATCCGTCAGCAGTTTTGCTCACTAACACAACAGTTTGCTCACAGTTATAGCCGTTGATTTTAGGATATCTAACTATTCCTTTAAGGATGTCCAATCAGCTGGTATCCAACACAGTTGTTGAATAAACCCCATGGTACAAAATGATGATCTAATCCATGACTGTGTCACAAGTTATTGCAGCAACGTGTGCTTACCGTTTCATAACAGTGACAGTTAATATGTTCCAGCCTATAAGTCAGGCCTAGTAGGTCATCATCAGTTATTTTTCTTGGTTTTTCCACTCAGATAGACAGTTTACATTTTCTACCAAATGCGTTTGGAAGATATAGTATCTAACTGTGGTTCTTGAATTGTTTTAATTTAGTTTCAAATGTATTTTACGGCATGTCCAGGTGCAAGGGTATGTAGCCTACTATTTTATTCTTTTCATGTCTAATGCTAAGATTTGAGCATCATTTTTTATTAAATTATAGGCCTCAATAAATGTCTGACATTCAACAGTTGTTCGATTTTTCCTAATATCTTGTATACCGTTTTTTTTACGAGTGGAAACAAATACATGTGCTCACAGCCCATAGCAATGAGTCTTTTTTGTTTACGTATGATTAATTTCAGATTAAGTTCTTTAGAGGAGATCCAGTCGTATCGAGGTAAGAACATTTTCAAACACAACAAGTTTTTCACAGTATAAGAGTTAATTAAGAGATTCGGATATCTTTTTCCTTATCCGCTAAGTCACATATTAATGTCTAGCGATGGTTAAACCTAGCGTTTAGGTTTTAAATCACGCAGAACAAGGGATTTTATCATTCATTGTCCGGGTATTTTACTTAATCGCATACAAAATGTAGCCACTTATCCCTAAGGCCCGGTCACACATAGACGGCGCACGGCCAGCGCATTGAACATTGGAAAAGGTCGTGCGCTCGACTTTTGTCAGGATTTGGGAGAAGCTAGCGAGCTGACACCGATTGTTTAGCGTGTTGCTAATGCGCAGAGTGTATACAGGGCGTGAGCTCCACGTATGTCTGGCGTTGGTCTAGCGCGCTCTGCGTGGGTCTGACGTCCCTTTGGCGTTTACATTCATGCGTCGAGCGTCGCGCAAACTTTTGAGCATGCACAAAAACTCCTGACGCACACAGCGAATGACGACGAATGCATAGCGTTGGTCCAGCGCACTCGATGAACGAGTATTAAACGGAGGATGACGCACACCTAACGTGCGACAACGCCCTGGCAAAAATTGCAAATTTTCAATGCGCGGTTCGTGCGTCCACCATAAATCCGCATGTGACCAGGCCTTTTATGCATTTGTCGTCATTCGCTGTGTGCGTCAGGACTTGCTCAAAAATGTGCGCGGAGCTCGACGCATGAATGTAAACGCCAAAAAGACGCCGGACATGCGCAGAGCGCGCTAAACCAACGCCGGACATGCGACGAGCACACGCCCTGTATACGCGCAGCGAGCTAGCAACATAATAGACATTCGGTGTCCCCTTGCTAGCTTCTCCCAAATCCTGGCAAAAGTCGGTCGCACGACCTTTTCCGATTTTCAATGCGCGGGCCGTGCGTCCCCCATGCGTCCCTTAACACTTCATTCGTATTCACATATGAAGAACCACCTCTTCGGGTTTACATCATTGGGCTAAATACGAGATAAACTGGGAATGTGCCCAAAATGGAAATTGAATTGAAAAAACGGATACATATAATAAAGAAGTGTAATGGATAAAATATTGATTTTTCATATTAGAAACCAGTATTGAATATCAAAGTTTGGGTAAAAACCTTAATAAAGTCATTTCTTTTCCGGACAAGACTGAAATGCAAACTATATTAATATTTCATTGTTTTTTCATTCTAATAATTATCCTGATGTGCGTATGAATTTATTGTGTTGTTTATATATGTTCTTATTGTCGTGCCATTTCCTTATATTTTAAATAAACAACAGCTGAACCATCAACACCTGCCATTGTCTCTGTTGAAGTCGAAAGGAACACAAGTACGGAAATTGAACTAGAAGACCATGGCGTATCAATGTTAATTCCTCCGGAGGCTGTTCAACAGAATGACCCGTGCAAGATCACGCTGACCCTCTTAAGAGACCCTCCCAGTGTTGACATCCAAGATGATGAATCAATGGCCTGCTACGGGATCAGATGTGATCCTCCAGACATGATCTTCCACCAACCTGTTAAGATAAGGATACCACACTCTACCTTGGCCATCAACCCTGATAAAGTGAAACCATATATCGTGTCCCATGTATGGGATACAGTAAACGGTAAGTCCGTTTTTAATGTTGGATTTAACGAAAATATTTGATGCACTGAGATCCCTTTCCAGCGAACCAGGCAAAGCACTTCCGGGACAACACTGGGGAGTTGCGATATGGCTAAGTGGTAGAGATTGGTCTCGTAACCGGTAGGTCTCCGGTTCAAAAACCGATTCGATGTTGTAGTGCCATTTCGTAAGTCATTAATTACCAAGTGGACTTAAGAGGACTTAAAGATGTTTGTCTCCTTGTTCTTTGTTAACGAGTATACTGCTTTCCTAGTAGTCGGGGAAAATAAACAATTAACTCTCAGTATACTATGCCCTGTTTTGTTCTACGTTTCCATTACAAGTGACAGAAAGCTAAAAAAAGATCATATGCATACTAAAGCTTGACTCTTAAATCCTGATTTCTGATTGTTGTAGACATAGAACGCTTTCTAAGTAATCTCAGTTCTAGGTATCGTCGCCATTACAGCGCCATAACGTCGTGAGGAACAATTTATAATTCCCATTTTCAAAAAAGGGAAACTAGGTAAAGGGAATAGTTGGTACTTGTAAGGATGGTTTATTAAACTTAAAACCTTTTGAAGTAATAATACTCCACAAGGACACTATCACTGATAATTTTTTTTTGGTGTTACCATATTCAGGTGCAACACTTTAAAGGACCAATTGGCTCCATTGCGGAATAACATATCTAAAACAAACGCATTTTGTTTTGTTACCCACTGGCAATAGATCTACCAAGAACATCAAGAATGAGATCATCCAGCTCACCAGACAAACCACCATACTGCAGAGTGTACAAGACACATCTTGAGCTGTACATTGGTCACTGTGCTGAGTGGTGGGTTCTTATTCCTCTTGAACAGCAGGTGATCCGACACCAACTTATGTGCACTCCATACATCCCAGAAACTGTAGAAAGAGGCAAAGAGATTGAAGTTCATCTTCATG
Source organism: Strongylocentrotus droebachiensis (assembly GCA_035222895.1). Taxonomy (NCBI): domain Eukaryota; kingdom Metazoa; phylum Echinodermata; class Echinoidea; order Camarodonta; family Strongylocentrotidae; genus Strongylocentrotus; species Strongylocentrotus droebachiensis. The sequence continues at coordinate 25,698 of JAVYIG010001046.1, forward strand.
TGCATGCCGATGTTCCTGGCATGGTTGCGGTTAGTACCGTTAACGTGTTATATTAGTAAACTGTTAAAATACAATTCTATTAAAACTGTGAACTACTGCAAATTTCTGGAAGTTAATAAAGTAGAAATAAAATCCGACTTCCTGGGGTAATTATGTGCAAGCTTGCTTACACCAGATTTCATGGGATTTTCTTGGAAGTGTGATTAAAATTGCTGTACGTCATTACCTTGAGACATACCTCATACAAAATTCCTCCGAACATGGCCTGTATTCAAAAGCCTATACAATGCTGGTAACAAGCTGAATTTTCTCGGATAATACTAGTATGAAGTACGGAATGACATTCTAATGTCCTTAAAGTATAGTATTGCATTGGCTCCTTTTCTCCATCTCTCTCTCTCTCTTTTCTCTCTCTCTCTCTCTCTCTATCTCTCTCTCTCACACATCTCTCTCTTTCTCTCTCTCTCTCTCTCTCTCTCTCTTTCTGTCTCTCTCTTTCTCTCTCTTTCTCTATTGCATCATGAGATTTTAGTTTTTTTAATTTCAATATATATCATTTTTTTTATATTTAATTTTCGATTCCTAGTTTTAACTTTACTTTTACTTTATTTCACTACATTTCATTTCGTATTTGATTTCATTAATCATTATGTGATGGTAATTATTACGCTCGTTACACTTATTTTCATTGTATTTTATTCAATTGATTTTAAATCCGATTTTCTTTTACTGTTGTAATTGTTTAATTTGAATTGCGTCTTATTCTGTATGGAACATATTTGTATGTTATTTTTCATGTATGCACGGATTAGCAGAAGAACAGCCGTTGGCTGAAGAAAGTGATCCGGGTTGAAATAAAATGAAATGAAATGCAATGAAAAATAATCCATCAGCGGCCTATGGGTTTTTCCGAAATGCTATCTGAGAAAAGTTAGGTGAACTCCCATTTTTGATCAATTGATGGTTTTGAATACCATGGAAATAAAGTTGAATGGGATCATGATAATGATTGTGAAATAGTGTTGTTTAGTGAACCCCGGAAAATACCCAAATGTTTTAAAGACAAATTTCCGTGAGAACCCGATAGATTTTCATGAGAACCCGATAAATTTCCCCATTCATTAGGCCCATGTTTTACTCAATTGCTGGTCCTCCCTTCTTTGAAATAGGAAGTTCTACATGAGGAGAAGCAACAGTCGTACCGCAAGGCCCATCGTTCGGTCCCATTTAGCGTCACATCTCATTCGGGTGACGTTACAGTGGAACGTGATTGTGAGGGGAAGATCATGGCAGAAACTAAGGTACGAAAATCAGTTTTGGACCCACAGGAAGCAGAACAATAAAAAGAACAGGCCAGTGAAAGTTGAGCAAAATCCGATTAAAATCAAGAAAGTTATGAATATTTGATTTACGGTCAATTGTACACAAATTGGAAACTATGTTACGGATCTTGCGTGATCCCTTCTCATTTGCTTCTATTAATAAAAAGAAATTGAACTTTCTATTTTCCTTCAATAAATTTCATTTATATGTGCACCCTAAATACAATCATTGCAAATATGTTTCTATACAATCCATGTATGATTACTCCATTATCAATCACTAAGAAAATTAAAGTTAATGACATTTTATATAAAGAGCAAATTGGAGTAAACCTCGCAAGATACGTCACTGTGTTGCCAATTTGCGTATCAGTGATGATACTACTATACTTTACAAAATCATAACCTTTCTATTGTCAATCGGATATCGCTCAAACTCTCACTACAATTTGTGTTTGTTTCTAATTTTTCGGCTTTAATTAATACCAGCTATTTATCAGGGTCAATTCCCTTTTGGTAATCTCCCTGCTTGATATTCTGAAATTTGGCACTGCAACATTTGCTCTTGTTTTAATAAATGAAAATGAAAGTGTAGGGGAGAGTTTCGATGCAAAAATGTCAGAGGTAAAAATGCCAGGGGTAGTACTTTTTTCATAACGGGCGAGGGAATTGTCCAGGCGGAAATCCAGGGAAGTCTGTAATGTTTTTAACATGTTTGGCTCAATAACATAAGAAGAGTAACAAGTTGTGTTGTATAGATTCCGACTAACAAGATCCAAACATTTTTTTAAATTATCGCATCTGTTAAACATCTTTTTTTCATTAATGTCATAAATCTTTACTGAATATCTGAAACCCTGAAATCCGGATAATAATTCGAATAGGACATGTTAAAAATTTCCCCTGAAACAACATACTTGAAGATGCTATACAACAAATCATGGTCAATTTCGGCAAGCGCTGCCCTTCTATTTAGTAAAAGCCGCTCTCTTTGGGCTAACGGATAAAGAGTGTGAAGAAAATAAATGATGACATGAAATCGCAAACACGGCCACAGAATCCCTTTTCTTGTTACCTTTGGGTGTTTCTTCCAGAAAGAAAAAAAAAGTTGTATGTTTCTTAATACTCTAACTTTCTCTTCCTTTAGGTGCTCTCCCTTGAGGAAATTCACAAACAAATGCGACATAAAGTAGTCTTCAACGTGCCACCGAGTGAGAACGTAACTCCATATGAAGTGATAACCTTCACACTTACACAGTCTGGGAAACAAGGGATGTCTCAATCGATGATGACATTCGTCATTAGATACGAAGGTTTGTCTACAACATGTAACCCATCCCAGTATTGCAATAAAGAGAGATTGACGATTTGTTTTTCTTTTTTTTCTTGACGAGTGTTGGTTATACATTTATTTTCGTCCTTTTTTGTTATTAGACAAGTTAATTTCCCTTAACATTCTTAGCTCCGGCTGTTACTTCTATCAACTTGACTTAATAGGAAAGCATTACTGTGGGAAAATGAACACGGTTATCAGTTTTGTATCAGCGAAGGCCTATTATGAGATTCTTTACTTATTAGCTTTTAGGTGAGTTCTTATGATACAAACATATGTTGATCATTTGGGATATACACGCGTTCGAAATTGATTGGTACACATGTTCATATTCACATTGGAATCATTTTTCTCTGGACACTTACTTGGGAGAATGACTGTATCTAAAATGATAATGATTTAAAAATTGCCTTACTGTTTTTACATTTTCTTTTTAAAACAATCGTATACATAATTGCAGATAAAATCAAGAGTCCTGAATTTGCTCCAGCTATGCGGTAAGCATGTCGTTATCTATCTATTCACATTTTAAGAATAAATTTAAGTTAGATTAAAGTGCATTACTAGATATCTTCCTCTAAGTTCAATTACAATTTCGTCTAAGATATTTAGTGAGACAAGGCCTATTGTCTGAACTACAAGGTATTAACATTCTTGATTTTGTTTTCCTTTCGTAGGAAATGTAAATGGAGTTTGGAAGATCATTAACATTTGATAATGCAGGAAATGCATATTAACTAAGATATAGATACAGTTACATGTATTTGTTTTACAGAGAAATCGAAGGAACTTCTCAAAATGATCTCCCCGATAAAGATGTCCAGCAAATCGCTGAAAAGCTTTCGATAGACTACTTTTATGACCTGGGAGTTGCACTTGGTTTCCGAATAGAAGAACTGGATGCAATAGAGTATAAGAGGCTCAAAGACAGACAAGAGGCTATCCGCGAAATTTTGATAACATGGAAACAGAAACAACTACCACATCAAAATGTGAAGGAAGAGCTTCTTTCACTTCTGAAGTCAGCAGAAACAGAGGCAGAAAAGACGAACATGACAGGTTTTTATTGTTGCTCATTTAGATTTATCAGTAGATTCTTAACACTCTTCAGCATACCAAACATAATGCCTGATGACTCAGAATATAGAGTCCTTAAGCTGTATTCAGATCTGTACTAATCTTTTTTTTTAGTTATACATTGGCCATTGTTGCTATGGGGCCCAAAAAACAGTTTGACGCCAATGATGTTATTAGTCATCATAAGTGTGGCGCATTATGTTCCTATATGATAATAACAGTTTCAGTCTCCCCTATAACGAATTAATTCTAGTACACTTCTGCGAGATGAAGAAAGGATGGAAACAACTTCCACACAGTAGGAACAATGAATGAAAAGGCGCGATCTTAACGCGTTTAACTTAAAGGGAGTATGTCATGAGAAGACTATGTGTCTTTCCCCTGGCCTTACCTGGGGCCAATCGAGTATTATACGACTACGGACGTCGGACGACGCGACCGTAGCATTCACGTGCGTGCAACATATGCGAAACCGAAGCGTGAGGAGAACTTCGGTCTGTTTCGCCAACGCTAGCGCGCACTGACCCAGTTTAGCGCGCGCTGACCCAGTTAATCAAGTCCATTCGTTTACGTGCAGTTGTCAAAAAGAAGACGTAGACGGCGTTAACCAGTATTTGCCATGACACACTCCCTTTAAGATAAGCCTTTGTGATAATGTTACGTTCTTTTAAAGAATAGCAACGTACTATAAAAGCAGAAAATTTTGACTTTAAAAAAATACAAAGAAAAAATGGAAAACAAACCTGATATCATATTATCGGCATAGGAACCGTTACTATTTACAATGACAACACTGCAGTATAGACTTAAATAGTAAGAATAAAAATTACGATTATAATGATGGTAATAATTAGTAATGATAACTACAAAAATAACAAAGAATAATGACATTTACATTTTTTAAATGATGATGATTAACAATAACAAAAAAGTAAGAGAAGTAGTAAAAACCATATATATAGTGCGAAGATTTTATGTTTTCAACAAATACATTAGCCAATCAGGGAATACAAATATAATTGAAACTATCTTTTCAATTATCATTTATTATAGTTTTTCATTAGATCATTTGAGATTATGCAGAATAACCTAATTTAACTATGTTTAATTTCTTTTTAATGCAACAATGACGTCCTTTATATTTGGTCAACGTACTTCAGATACCGGGTAAGATGTTTTTGTAATTACTTACCCTTATCGTAAATCCTACCTTAACCTTAATGCAATCCTATCTGAAAATTCTAACCGTGTGTGTTTTATTTTTCACGAATTATTTTACGAAACCCATCGCAAATATCCTAGCGCCAAAAGGCAGAACATCAAGATGAGAGATTATCAAAGAGGATGTCCACCCTGATAATATGCTGATATTAATAAAAGCCGAAAAATGAGCGAAACATAATTAATGAGAGCTTGAGCAATATCCGATTGAAATAGGAAAATAATATATCTTTTAAGTTGTCATCAGTAATACGCAAATAGGTAACACTGTGACGTATAAAGCCTAACTATACAACATTATTGAAGCATATAATATTTAAACTCACCATTTTGTATAGTTAGTCCAACTAAATCGACAATTGACAATTACATGCACATGGTTTTATTTAAAGGGTTTGGTGTGAGCAGGGAGGCACAAAGGCGATTTGATGGAGAGTTAAAAGAGAAAATAACTTTAAATCCTTAGGTGATACTCAGCTTTATGATAGGAAATAAAGTTTTACACATCTGAACTTACATTGACCCAAGTGATAACTAAGATAAATGATATATTAGTGAAATAGATATAGTAGAAGTGTTTTAAAACTTCAATACAGTACGAACAATTAGAATAAATACGTAATTAAAGGTATCCGTTCGGACCGCGTGTCAAGCGGATTGATTTGATTCTCAATGATGCACTAACCAGTAGTCAAGATAAGCTTTGATTATAGCATAAAACTCAATATCTTCTCAATTTATTTAGTGACATTTCTGACCAAGACTTGCTTAAATTGGCTCGACATATTAAGTGGACGGACTTCATGGACATTGGCACACAGCTTGGTATCCCTCGGAATAAGCTTAAGAACATCAAACACAAGACTTTGCAGAATCGCAAAGATGCTAACATCCAAATGCTCTCCATGTGGAAGGCATCTCAAAGATCGAATCCTAAAGCGACTGAGACGTTGAAGTCCATTTGGGAATCTGTCTCCTTGGCATCTACGGTTGAGAATACAGGCAACTGTTGTTCTTCATTATTAATAAATAATAGCTCTTTGACTTGAATGTATTGTAAATTATGTAATTAGTAATTTAAGCCAAATGTAGAAATGATCAAATATCTTAACTAAACTTTTTCTTCAATGGAATCATACGATTAAATGTCTAGTGGTTATAAACAATTGTTTTGAAGCTTCATGTTGACTTTTAGGGCTGATGTCATTCACAGCAGACTTAAAAAAAAACATATCTCAGGAGATTAGACGAGAAAATGCGGTGACATCTCTTCACTAATACATAAGATATAGGTGAGCACTACGTAGTACACAAACTACTTCAAACTAAAGCCTTAGCAGTCATGAAAAACATTCTGTTTAATATTTATATATTTTTCTTTTAGACGAAAGCTTGCGTATGAATTCTCCGGCGACTCCTGAGAAAAGAGCCAATCCAAGCAGGCCTATAGAGCCTGAAGATATGGATATCATAACAACATCAGATACAGGTAGATAACATAATAATAACATCATATGATTAAGGACAATGATAGCATTGTATACATACCCTCTGTGTAACATTATTCCAGTTAATAGGCATTATCAATTTATTTATCTAAACAAAATATTTATATATATTTTATCAACTAATTACAAAATTCATGCACTTCTTAAAAGATGTTCATGGTTTCATTTTGATGTAGATCTAGATGAAACTAATGATGACCTTGACCAATTTGGGGGTAAACCAAACGCAGAAGAGCTTTGCAGCGTCGCTCTACCAGTGAAGCGTCTGCCATTAGCATGTTCACTTGGGAAAGCCCTTCGTCTTAATGATGACCTCATTGTTGGATTCATCGATCCACCCAGTTCATCAGTACTTCATAAGATCGCACGACAGCTCCTAGACAGTTGGTGGAATGGTTTGAAAGAGGAAGAAAAAGAAGATGAGTTAGCTAAGCTTCTCTCGGTGTATAACATCCCAGATGTCAACACAGGTTCGTTGAAATCCCAAGGCTGAGTTCAATCGTCAACGTGTTGATGAGGACATACCATTTTTACCCTTTAAAGGAAACTTTAATTCAGTTCTTTTTCACATTCCGTTAATTGAATTTATTTACGCTAAGGCAATATGATGTGCAGAAGTACAGGAGATTTTCATTAGGTAAATATTTGTGCACAGTTATGTATATAAAAATCATAGCCATAAGTTCTGTTCTTTGTTTACTTGTCCTTAAATTCATTTATGTTTTACAGTTAATTTCATCTTTTGGACACCGTCAATGTTCTCATTCATCACAATCATTATGCTATTTGTATTAAACTGAATATTTTCCTTCAAATTTATATATGCATTATGTGTGTGTCCACAGGCCGTGAAGAAATCTCAAAAGCCATTGGATCCAACACAGACCTACTAGACTTGTGTCATCGCCTGAATGTAAAACCTTCTGTCGTCTTGAAGATCATTAGCACTTCTGTGACCTTCCCGCCTCACGTGATTGGCTGTAGTGCTCTGAAGATGCTTAAAAAATGGGTACACCAAGGTGGGACTAGGGTGAGGCTTCTGGAAGTTGCTCAGGCTTTCCGTTTCAACGAAGCAGCAGTCAAGATAGCAGAAGGTAAGGCCAACCCCACTGTGTTTCACGTTATACATTTAATGGTGGAAGAAACAAATATTTTACAGATTCATTATTTTTTGTACTTACTTTTGCCTGACTAAACAAGAAACCCACATTCCCCTTTAGAGAAACATCATAAAATTGGCAGGAGCTTGTGCACTTTTAACTCCTATTCAGAAGGAGTAATCATAAACCGTGTTGCTAGATGAGGATACACGGAAATGAAATGAAATTATCCCTTTACCAGTTATCTTTGAGACGTAAGAAACCCGGCATACCACTAATTAACTTGTTTGAATTTTGCAGGATTATCTCAGAGATTTCGCCAATGATTTCTATCTTCTTAAACAATGGCTATACTTAACTCAATACAGCAGAGTTCTAAGAAAAAAAATGTTGAAAGGCGAGATTATTTTTGTTACTAACTCGAATCAAATCCTAACTCAAGATGATTGTAACATTTTTGTTCGAACAAACATGCCTCATTGCACGCTTGTTTCCCAATCGCTTTACAGTAAAAACACCCAAAAAGGGCTGTTTGGGAAATAACTATGAAAAGGAACTGTAACAACTGAATATCTTTTATAAATAAACTGTAGAATTTGTTTCATGTTTTATATGGGATTTATCGATAATTTTTGCCTTTTTATCCTCATTAGCCATGAAACGCCAACCAAGCTATATGCCTTTCATCTCGCATGGCATAATTGATCACAAGGGTGGAGAACTGACCCTCACTGAACTTGGTATTGCCGTATCTATCCCTGAAGGAGCTATACCAAAAGGGATGGGATCAGTTGTAACTCTTCGCGTCAAAACTCGTGATACGCCTAGGCTTCCTGTACGGGAGGATGAGGTAGTCATTACTCCAGTCATAGAATGTTCTCTGACACAAGAACTGCTCAAGCCTGCCAAGGTGATACTACCACACTGTACCAATCACCATGAACTTACAGACGACTCTTCTGTCATCTTGTACACAAGAACTGGACCAGGTACAAAGTTATCGATAAAGTTATCGACATGTTCTCTTGAAATAAAAAGTAAACATCATCACTTGAAATATGTATCCTGATAATTTGACAAAATGAGATTTATAACTTTTTTCAAATCACAGATAAAATACCCTTCCCTCATGAGAATCCGTTTTAGAATGATAAGCTTGTGCACGTTTATATTGGATGATTTCTCAATAATAAAGTCAAGGTTACAAGTATGCACTTCGAATGAACTCGCTGAACAAAATTTAAATATAGTAGTATAAATAGTATAAATACCAGAACATGAAATGAGTTGAAATCTTTTTCTTACTCTACTTATAATCAATATTGTATAAGCCTATTTTATCAGAGAGTAAGATATTTGGAAGCCATCATATTTTTAATTCACAGGAAAATTCGGTCGTAGCAGCCTGACCCCGCGCACATCACAAATCTTAAACGATAAGATCAACTTCCTTACATGTCATCTCCAAGTCTGGGCTCTGTCATCGACTGATCTTCAAGGACTCCAGTTGAGATGTGTAGTCTTCCAGCCTCTGTTCATGAATCCCGCAGAGAAACCTACTCTACGTGTGTACATACTTCATGCATACAAGAACTATATAGAGGTATTTATATTATGCAACCTATATCTATCTGCTGCGGACACCAATTGACAATCGAATTATTAAAAAGGTGCCCCTGAGAGCTATTTACCTAATGAAAGGCCTATGGTAACACCTTACTATTCACCGAAGAAGGTCCCATTCGATTTTCGTTCAGACTCAATTATTATCAGAGCATAATTGAGAAAAAGAAAAGAAGGGACGGGAGAGAAAGTGATGAGTCTTGGAGAGGAGTGGGGGGATGAGGAGGGAGAATGAGTGGGAATGAAATATATAGAAGGAGGAATGGGATGGAGAACAAAGAAAACGCGAGAGATGGAAAGATATGGATAAGGGTAGGGGAGATGATGGAAGTAAGAAGGATGGATGAGGAAGGGGCGGAGGGGTATTCGGATGGGAGGAGTTAAATAGAGGAAGGAAAGGGGGAGGAATGAGATGGGAATGTGTACAAAGAAACTGTTTATATGTACGTGGTTGGTTTTATTTTTGATAATAGAGCTACGAAAGTTGACGTTAATCATCTGCATTAAATTATATCATTTTGCAATATCTAGATTTGAGTTGTATCTTTTATATTCCAGGATATAACGAGGAAGGAGGAGAGTTCTTCTGTTCCCTATTTCCAAGTCCTGAAGGAATTCAGGTTCTCTGTACAGTCAATAGCAAGGGACTTAGCGATTTTGTTCCACGACGGGACGAAAAGAAACGAAAAAATGGTAAATATGTGTGCATGTTATTCCCTAAGGTCCGTCGCAGAATAGTGGTCGATATGGAATTTAGAAATGTACGTGAAATATCCTCAGAGGTCTTTTGCAAGAAATTTGGCATCTTCTCAGCTCAGGTCCACTGTATCTAGATCCTTCAGAAGCGTCCTCTTCCACTCATGGGAGATCCTTTAATTGATGGCATTCTAAAACATGTCCAAACGAACCGCTCTTTCATTGAACATAGGTGTAATCATATTTATTTTTATTATCATTATTGTATTATTATATTTGTTTTTATAGTTGTTATTATCATTTTTGTTGTTTTTATGTTTTTTTTATTGTCATTATTATTATTATAATTATCATAATTATCATCATTGCACTTATTATTATTCCCTTGAATACGAACCAAGATGCCCATCAAGAGTATACTAAGTGGAAAGTGCAGCCCTCAGAACTTCGAGCTTGAGTTCTCCCCTGAAGAGAAAGGAAAGAAGAACGGCCATATCGACATACTTCAAGGGTCAGAAATCCTTGCAGAAAGAGACTATCTCATTTCAATAGAAAGTAAGCCTATCAAATGAAGCCAGCTACTTTAAAGACCATACATAAATGGATAATTTATAGAACAAGTGACCTCAAAGACAATAGATAACAAATAGTAACCTAAACAAAAATTCAATTGTCATTTCTGTAACTTCAATGTATCTATGTTTTCTCCTCATTCAATAAGAATGGTTGAAATGAGGTTTAAAATTAGCGCGTACTAAATGCCCTTTTTGGCGGATTTGTGGAAAGAGATAGAGAATTATGTTGCAAAATACATGTAAAATAAATGCCACAAACACTTCTTTCTATTTTACGACATAGGAAATAGCTGTGGGGTAGATCTGTTCGGAACTGAAATCTGTTGTTAACATATCATTCTGTTTCTCGTATCTTGCTTCTCGTAAATGGGGATATTGCATTTTGTGATACTCTTCAGATATTAAAAGCGAAACCATTGAGTTATGTTTATTTTCTCTCTAAACAAACCCTTTAGACTTAAAGCATAGTAATTCCAAATACTGGACACAAAACGATAAACGCCTGATTCCTAATGTATTTCATTATTGCTTTTGATGCAGATGAACCGGATTATGCAGTCGATCACACAGATTCGTAAGTAAACTAATATCAGCATCCTTGGTAATAATCATAATACTAATGATGTTATTGCAACAACTATAAGCATAATCAATACTGTTTATTCTTCAAAGTTTTTATTTCTGTTTCAAATTTGCAATAAAAACACAATACTAATTTTTGCATGGTATTTTCAAGTTTGTCAAATATAATGCGTAAAAGATGGACATAATGACGCAAATAACGAAATTCCCAGAATTATTTCGATATCTTAAAATATGGTTTCCCGCCGACCCGCTGTAAGTTATAAAATTACTTTTCTGCAGGCATGGGCGATTGAAGTATGTACCCAACAGTATTGTGGAGATCCTGGCAGATATGAACCATTCACTAAAGGACTTAAAGTCCCTTGTCTACCAGCTTGGCTTCCCTTACTCAGCTGTACAGAAATACCTCAACCGCCGAGACTCGTCATTTGATTGTGTCTCAAGATCTGGCGTTGGTGAGATGCTACGTGACTGGAGACGGAGGGTTCGACTTAGTGAGCAGGTAGATGAACTTCATCTGGCATTACAAAATGCTGGGTTAGGTCATACAGCTAAGGTCATACTACCTGAACGTAAGTACCATACTATACTCTCTCTCCCAATTTGTTAAACTACAGCTTATGATGATGTTTCCTTGACGTGTTGCAGAGTTTGGACCAATAACATATTTTCGAACTTCCTTTTACTAAACCACATACAAAGGCACTAAGAAATGCTTTTCGCTTTTATTATTCAGCGAAGCGATCTGGTATGTGCTCGATAAAAAGTACCTCCGGATAATCCAATTATGGTACTTTCTTTCTTCCCTATATAATATGTGAACCATCATTGAGTAGCACCGCGAAATATTACAATGCTTTCTCCTCTATCTACTTCAAAAAATGGGAAGCACCCTCGACTTATTTTATTCTTCTTCCCAATTTCTATGTTCATTACCAGTGAGTGGCACTTCTAGGAGGAACTTTAAACAAAACCAGAAAGCATGGGAGTCAAGAAGTAGACAACCATGTAAATGAAATATTGACCATCATCCAACGACCAAGAAGGGATTCACTTGATTTACGGATTCAACTGCGAAGCCTCCGTCTTCAGAAACATGTATTCTAAGTCAGCATGATTCTCAGCCTAATTCCGGAAGTTGCTATTTATTCCCTAGGCAATGCTGCTGGGAGTCAAGTAGTTAAGCTACATATGAGAATGGTTTATTTTAAATATCCTTAATGATTAAACGGAAATCCAACCTTGATAGTAGTTAAGAAATATAAAAGAAAGCAGAATAACTAAAGAAGCCGGCTAATGAAAGATTCAAGGAAATCGGTCCGGAAATGAGTAAGTTATGAATACTTGAAAGTTGTAATCTCTTTACGTATACGCACTTAAAATTGTCTACAATAAATGCTTATAAAATAACCTCATATTTAAGAGATGGCCTTAATGGGTTGAACAATTAGAATTAAATATTTAAACCACATGTGGACAGTCTTTACACTGCATTCGTTTTTCTCCATTATTGAGTCAATTTTATATAATTTCGATTAAATAAAATCCTCATAATATACAATACACCTTTTTAGTTGCACCCTACAATCAAACAGGCCGAATAACATCAATACAGCTTCCTTTAATTACAATGGCAAACTTTACTTAGCTAATTCGTCATATTGGCTACACTAATTCGTCCCTATTTTCACGAAGTGACGGTAGCGAATGGAAGTCGCATACAATTTGCATGAAGATTTTCCTCACTACCGTCACTTCGTGAAAACAGGAACGAATTATGTGCGTAGCATAACGACTACAGAAATTATTGGCATTATACTATTGCTGCATGAGGCATTCTTCAGTTGATAACCCCACTAAATATTTCCTTATTGTAAACCTGTTTCAGTTTGATTCTACTACAATTATGACATACATGAGATAATAACTATGGTAAATATAAGATTTACTATAGGTTTTATATGAAAACTGTCCCACTTACATTGCTACAATACTACGGTACATATGATAATAATTACAAAGTATTTTTCTTGTTTTGCGAGGTTGTATGAACATTGTTTTAGTTATATTGCTACAATAATCAAATACTCTCTGGTGCTCTGCTGTTTAGCAAGTTTTAAGCATGAAAGAATGTTCCATTCTTTTCTGTTTTTATCTTTTCCTTTCATCTTTTAGTATGTATCATTTGCTCTAATATCATCGAACATCATCCCCTTCGGTCTTTTCCCTTCCATTCTTCCCACAGTGATATATCTCAGAGTCCACCATGCCCAATTCATTTCTTCTGTCTCTCCTACCATGATGTTACTAAGTTCCGCTCCTCCCCCACGCTCTGTATAACTTCATCTCTATTCACCCGAATTATCTTTGCCATCGTCCTCCCAAGCGAAATGTCAAAACTCTCAAACGTTTGATGTCTGCTGATACCAGAAAATACGCCTCTGATGCACAGAGCAGCACACTCCAAAACATATTCATATGATAATATTTGCCAAAAATATTTACCTTGTAGTTCTGTTTCAACAATGACAATGTTAATAATATTATAATTGCAGTAAATATTTCCTATATTTTAAGGTTGTATAAATACCATTTCAATTTTGTTACTAACATAATCATGTAAATAAAATAATCATGTACATAAGATTCATTAAAGAATTGTTGGTATAGCAAGGTTACATGAATACTGTTTCAGTTCTATTGCTACAATATCATATACGTATCATAATAGCAAAATACATTTTCTTTATTGTAAGGTTGTATGAGTACTGTTTCAATTTATTGCTACTATAATCCTATATGTTATAATAGTTACAGAATATAATTTCCAACTTCTAAGATCGCATGATCCCTGGTTCAGTTCCGTTTCAACAATGTCAAAGTTCAAAGGATTATAATTGCCGTCAATATTTCCTCTATGTTAAGGTCGTATAAAGACCGTTTGAATTTCCGTTACTAAAATAATCATGTAAATAAGATTGTAATTACTATATATTTTCTTTATTGCAAGGTTAAATCAATACTGCTGTAGTTCCGTTGCTATACTGGCACACATGATAATATTTACAGAAGATATTTTGTTTATTGTAAGGTTGTATGAATACTGTTTTAGTTCTATTGCTTCAATAATCATATACATGATAAACTAATATATGTATATATATTTGTAATTGTAAGGTTGTATTAATACTGTTTCAGTCCCATTGCTACAACAATCTCGATAGGCCGTTGGCCTCTGTTTTCCCCAACAGATTATGATTCCAATTGAAGATGTTTCAGTTTAACGTTTCTTATTGTATATATATATGCATATAAATTGTACTTGTTTTTATTTTTTAATCAGATGTGGAAATAAAACTTAAACTAAATAATTTATTTTCTTTATTGAAAGCAAGGCTGTATGAATACTGTTCAAGTTCTGTTGCTAGAATAATCAGTTCTATCTCGACAATGTACATAATATTATATTTGTAGTCAATATTTCCTCTATTTAGTAAGGTTGAGTAAAACCACTGCAATTATATTACTGAATTGATCTTGTAAATAAGATTTTTAATTACTGAATATATTTACTTTATAGCAAAATTGTATGAATACTGTTATATCAATATCATAGACATATGATAATGCTGAAGATGTTTACTTTATTGTAAGATTGTATGAGTATTGTGTCAATGCTATTGCAACTGTAATCGTATATATATGTAAGTGTGATGATAATTACGGGATATATTTCCTTATTTCAAGTTTGTATGAATACTGCTTTAGTTCTCTTTCAACATTGACAATGTACATAAGATTATACTTGAAATCTATACTTCCTCTTTTTTAATGTTGTATGAAACCGTTTCAATTATATTACTAAAAATGATCATGTAAACAAGATTGTAATTACTGAATATATTGTCTTTATTGCAATGTTGCGGGAATTTTGTTCTAATTTTGTTGCTACACTATCACATATGATAATAATTACAGAAGATATTTGTTTATTGTAAGGTTGTATGAATACTGTTGCAGTTATATTGCTTAAATAATCATTTACATGAGATTGTGATTATAGAATACATTTTCTTTATAACAGGTTGTATGAATACTGTTTTAATTTTATTACAACTTTTATCCTATATATGTGATAATGATTACAGTATATACTTTATTACTTTAAGGTTGTGTGAATACTGTTTCAGTTCTATTCCTAGAATAATCATGTACATAAGATAATATTTAAAAAATCCTTTTTTTTTATTGTATGAATACTAGAATAATCATGTACATTAGATGATACTTACAAAAGACGTTTTCTTTATTGTATGAATACCGTTTGAGTTCTGTTGATACAATGATAATGTACATACATTAATAAATACAATGAATATATACATGAAGCTCATCATCAGGTAGTTTGAAAACTGATCAATTTGTATTGCTAGAATAATCATGTAAATATAATCAATGATTACAGCCTAAAATTTTATTTTCTATGAGGCTGTATGACTAGCCATTCATTTGTTTTGCTACTATTTGTATAGTTAATAGTCATGTTTATAAAACATTAATTGCAGAAGACTTTTCTTTATTTCAAGGTTTTGTGAAGACTGTTTCAGTTCTTTTGCTATAATAATCATGTACATTATTTAATGACTGAAATGAATATATGCGTTATTATAAGGTTATATGAAAACATTTCTAGTTGTATGGCTACAACAATCATTATTATAAGATTTTAGAGGGTACTTTGTTATTGCAAGTATATATTCAACATATTTTTTCTTTAGTTCTATGATGCAATGATCATGTACATTATGTAATAAGTGCGGTAAATATGTGCTTACTATAATGACAATAAGATTTGTATTATAAATTCTCCAGTTGTATTGCCACAACGATCATTTACATAACACAATAATAGCAGCGGATAATTTTGTTATTGTAAATTTGTATGAATACTGATTGTGCTGTATCGCACAAATCATAAGTTGTGTGGTATAGACAAACTTTGATTTGTGAGTTTATCATTTATTTTATTTAGGCGGAAGAATATAATTGGAACAATGCTACTTTAAGATGACTGCTCATAAAAATGTTATCATATTCAAAATATGACAAAGTAACTTCAGTCTTTGAAAATATGTTTCGATGACACACGTGTGATACAAGTATGTGCAGTGTTTTCCTACCGTGCACAGTTTTCAGCAAGATTGCATATCGCTATGATTTGTATCTGTATTATTTCCCTTGTAATAGTTTGTTTCAGTTGATATGGTCCTTTATGGCTCAGTCTGCCAAAGGAATTGGTATATGTATATATTTTGTTTACGCTTTCATTTCTTGTATTTAGCATACTATATATTATCTATAGTAATTTGTATTTGTTTCGCAATTTTTTAACTGCGTGCCCTGAGTGCATTTTAAATTATTAAACGTGTCTAACATGTATATAATGTCGATTTTATCATGGCTCTAAGACCAAGGTGTACAGCAGTACTAAAACCAATCGTACAATGCTTTATAAATACATTTGAAAAAATATAATAATCAACATTTTCTAGTGAATTGCAGACAGTGTCTTTTACAAGGCGCTTGCCGAACAAGTTCTTGAATTTTTGTTTATTAGGTATCAAGGTTGTTTATGTTGAATTTCTACAACAATCAAATTTACAAAAATACCAGAGTATAAATTTGTATTAGGCCATAGTAAGGTTGTAGAAATGGCATTTTGGGACTGTTATATCAATGATCATGTACATAAGACGATTGTAGAGTCATGTTTGTATTCTATTAAGTAGTTGTAAATTAAGAGTGTTGAAATAAAGTAATAGATATTGCAAAAGTTTTGCGTATAATGATCATACATGTCCAAGATCTGAGGGAGCTGTCAAATTCACCCCCATCCCAGGTGTGAACTTACATTACAAAATTTAAGTTTGAATAAAGCTCCTGATGACATATCATCGTTAACAAAAATAAGGGCTCAATCCATTTACCTAATCACTCATGTTAGAGTCAGGTTGATGCTTCAAAAAAGTCGATGATACACATATTTTGTTCTTACGTTTGCCTAATTAAAGTAAGAAAACAAATCAACGACCTTCAGCAAAACAGTGTGTACCAAAGGGAACGCAAAACTTTTGATGGGACTTTAAACCTCCCATAAACGTTGCCCTCGAAACCTAAAGCGATTGTGAAAATTGTGAAAATGAAATTTTGTTTGGATATTGTTAGTATTCGTGTTGTTGAGGTTTCTATGTATATATTCTACATTCTCCTATTGTCCGGAGTGTGTTTTGTTTTGATTGTGTTATTAGCGATATCACTCAATTTTAATAACAGCTTTCCTTTGTTTTCTTGAGTTGTTTAATGATTTGTTTCTATGTAGTATATTCTTTTGTTTGTTTTATTTGATAGTAATGTTTTCTTATCATGCCAGGATTGATTTAAGTCAATTATTTGAATTTGAATTTGACTTTGCTTCAATCATTTACGCACCAGATAATGTGATACACTAGAAATTGCCCCAAAGTCCATTTTTTCAAAATGGCTGACGTCAATGATAAGTAATGGACTATAAACAAATCAATACATATACTGCTTCTATATTTAAATTTAGCAAATATTTCACGCAAGCATTTTATTCATGTATATTTAAGTCATATCAGAATACGGAATTATAGATTCTCGCCCTCCTTGTGTTTGCTCCGATGTGTCATTTATTATGTAAATGCAACTTCCCTGAAGTCTTTATTCGTTGATTGATTATAAATTGTAATTAAAATACAGACAAACTTTCTATATCATGCAGATATATTAAATATCATTTCGGGTAGTCGTGGTATTATCATACTTATTCAATAGCGTATTTTTTGTGACTTAATAAAGGATATTCCAACGAAAAATACTTGAGTACTTTATTTTCTAGACCATTTAGAAAAAGGAAATAGTCTTTTGATACGAAATAATTTTGAAGCATTATAACTGGCAGACATTTGGTGATGATATGATATGATATATGTGCTTATGTGGGGCGCAGTGATACGGGTGTGGGTGTGTAAGAGATTGTGTGATGATCTGATTTGTTCACATCAAACCTCCAAACTGTGTGTTTACACCTACACATAAGGTAGATGAGGAAATTATATTATGTAATGTAAGGTGATTTGTGTGCGCGCTCGTGCGGTGAGTGATTACAAAAAAAAATGGCTTGCCATCTGCAAACCAATGCCTAAATATTTTTGTTTTGAGATCTCCCTTTGTAGGTGCCCCTTTTTTCTCTCTCCAGAAAGTGCCCCTACTTTAGCACCAATAGAGTTAAGTCTGAGACAAGAAGACAAAAGTATTGTTATCAAACCTTTTGTTAATAATATACGAAAAACAAAAAGCATTTGCAAAAGTATATCACGATGATTTCACTAATACTAGTTGTCTATAGGACCCCTTTAAAATATAAGATTTATATTACCCCCCCCCCCTAAAAAAGGAAGAAAACATTAACAAACATAAATAAATATGGACACTTGTTTAAACATACATAAATAAATAGCTTTGGTGATTGGTCGCCTTGTATATGAGGCTTTTATGTGTCAATCGCAAGGGTTCAATGATTATAACGAGCGCCATCATGTTGCGCTACAGACACAAATACATGTTTTCATTCATCAAGGGAATGTCTCTGCAGCCATCGGATTTTTTTGAAAGATGGTTTGAAAGAGCGCCATCATTCAGATATTTTTGTCCGGTAATATGTTTGTCCCATACCCATTTTGCTTTTGCTTTCTTGCTCCCCCCCCCCTCTCTCTCTCTCCCTCTCTCTCAATCCACAGAATGTTTAGTAATGTTCCCTTTAAATGCAAATGTTTGCCAATAGGTTTGTATTTACACACGTGAATACATATCAAAATTATGATTATAAAGAAAAAGCGAGAATTCCCGACGGAAACATGGTATTTGATAGCACAAGGCTGAAAAGGTCAATTTACAAAGTTACAGTGATGTAAATTATATACATGTACAATAGTACTACGAAACATATAGTAAGTAAATCCGTAACATAATTACAATACAGCATATTGCGTTCGTTTATGTACATTACGTGAAAGGATGTACTAGCAGAAGATATACAAGAGCAGGGGAAGATATATGGCTCATGAAAGTGAGAGTGATAAACCGGATGGAGTAGAGAGAGAGAGAGAGGATGGGAGAAAAGAGGAGTTACAAAGAGAGATAGAGAGAGAGTGAGAGAGAGAGAGAGCACGGAATGGAATGATCATAATTCTTAATTACATGTAATACATTAATGAAAATTAAGAGAGACAGATTTCGGAGAGACAACAATAATCATCATGCAAGTACGTGCTAGAAGAGAAAAAAGGGAAGGTTAAAAGAAAAAAAAAGAAGGAGAGAAGTTTGAAGAGAGAGAAAGAGGGAGAAAGAGAGAGATGTGGGTCGTTTGTTGTGAATGTCGAGTATGCCGAGGACAGTCAATGACCCAATGGTGGTTGGTTAATTGTCCATGTACAGAAATATTTTTGGTCACATTGTTTTAAAATCGTTTCAAAATAACAATAAGTTCATTGGCTGCATATATCTCTTTCAAAAAGTGTTTGAACAAACCATAACAAACCCATTTTCATTCAAATTGTTTTTAAAATGTCTTGATTTGTAAGTGTCCCTTATTACATCTAAATGTAGGTGATGAGAGACCTTTGGTGCTGACGTCATTAATCATTGTTATCATATTAATCAATTACATAATGCCCACAATTTTGTTACCAAATAAAGAGAAGAAGTTACTGAAGAGAATACAAAACTTTCTGTATGTGTAACATTTTTCATGTTTATGTAAATTATGTAAATGTGCTTAAGGGTCTCAAATTCCCTGCACCTACCCTACTAATGACCAATTTGTGCGGTGTATAGCATTACAAAAAAAAACACCTAGTACACTATCATGCATAATTTTTATCCCCAGATGTTCCTCGTTTGATGTAAATTATGTTCGTTTGCCAAATCATACGTGGAATCATACGATAACAGACTGGCCATTTTGCAAGCGAGGAAAGGGAGTGAGCTAAAAGTGTTTTGAGACTCTAATCCGTATCAGTAATCAGTGATACTTTAGCGGACCGCTATTGTACGATAAAAGGAGACACGGTAACATATTGATATTTCCTATATGAAATGAAAAAAACTGTACACATGTATATTTTGTACAGAGTTGTTTAAACAAAGATAAACTTAGTACGCTGTATATTAAGACAGTTTAGGTCATAGATTTGCCCTTAATATGAAATAAGTAATTTATTTTAGATTACGATGTAGCTGGTCTAAGACTACACCTTTCATTTTTATTAAATAAACTTGTTATTGTAGCCGGGGTATCCAGTCTAATTAAACAAATGAATTGATAAATATTATTTTCCTTAGCAAATACCTTGTTTCGTTTGGAATTCTCGCTTTTTCTTTTAAATTATGTATTCACGTGTGTAGATAACAACTTATTTGCAAACATTTGCAGTTATAATTCAATGGAGATTAATCAGTCTACTCTAGTTTTAATGTATCAGGACAATTACCCTCTGGAAAATCACCCCTCAGAAAATTAGCCTAGAGAACACCCCCCCCCATACGGACAATAACCCCCTGATAATTACCCCCGGAATATTACCCTAAAGGACAACCACCCCAGAGAACAATTACCCCACGGGAAATACCCCCCCCCCCGAGGAAAATTACCCCCACCCCTGAACATGACCCCCTAGGACAACCATCCCCAACGACAATTCTCCCCCCCCCCGCTGATCATTTAAGGGGAAGTCTACCCTGATGTTGGTTTTTCTGGGGTAATTGTCCGGGGGGGGGTGGGTTATTGTCGAAGGGGGTAATTTTCAGTGTGGGGAATTGTCCAAGGGGTAATTTTCAGGGGGGTAATCGTCCAGGGGGGTATTTGTCCTCGGGGTTGGTTGTCGTCGGGGGGGGGGATTTTTTCGGGGGAGGTAAACGTCCTTTGGGGGTAAATGTCCCGCTGGTAATTGGCCGGGGGAGATTGCCAAGGGGGTAATTTCGTAGAACCACAAACAACGTGCGATCACACTCGTACTTCCTCAATAATATAAATTTCAATCGATAATTTTGAATATGACACTATATATAAAACATACCTCTAGGTGAATGTGGCTACGTGACCTATCACATTATAATTAATTATTTACATGTTCTTTTGCAATTTGGTTTAAATATACTGATGTATATGTAAATAAGTGCGTAGCTGTGATTAACATAATATATAGGTGAAAAGTCAGTTGTAAAATACCTAATTTAATTTTCGTAGATTTTTTTTTTCTTGTTGAAATTTCTTACATTCACACAAGGAACACTTTAGGAAAAATGATCAATTCATCAGAAGTCAAACCTTTAAGATCATAATATGCAGGTAAAGTGCCAATTTATATGAAATGAAGAAAGTGTTGAGACAACAATCATGTACGTGAATGTTTTTGAGCAAGATTATTAAGAATGTCAAGAAGTTGATTGTTTAGAGAATTAAAGAATGTACTTATGTCTATCATATTGAATGCAACTATTGAAAGACATATTCAGTATTATATCTGAAGTACATTATTAATGTATGGGTTGACAGAGAAACTAAGATATTGAGTAAATGTTGGAAATATTTGTTAAATATATATATATGACATAATCATCTAAAACGATCTGTTATTTGTATGAGTGTGTATGAAATGTGCTTCAGGTGCGTGATTGTGTGTGTGTTTGGGGAGGGATAAGGTGAGGGTGACATTTTGTATTTCTTGTAATGAGAATACTTAATGAAACAAACAAAAAATTGTTGATAATATAGTTTACCGAAGCTGCAGTTTTCTACCAGCTCGCTTTATATATCTGTAAAACGTTTACAGACGTTCGAGATGTATTAAGCGTGATATAAAAGCTGAATATTATTATTATTATTATTTCTATTAGCTCGCTTTATTTATTCAATAATTTATTATTTTTTTGGATTAAAAAGACACAAAACATATTGCTACTGTCCTGTGCTTGATCCAGGCTAATGCTTTTAGATACAAATATACAATATACTAATTATAAACAGGTGTAAGGAAATAAAGAATACCACAGCTTTGGAAACTCTTGTGGAAACAAATACAATGCGAAAACAAATGAGAGAGTAAGAACGCCATCTAAGGTATGTGGCTTGTCATTGTTCAAAATTCACATGCAGTCAACACATGGTATCAATTAACAAACGTTAAAGATCAGTCAATATGACGGTCAATTGAATTTGGTGGTGCAGCAATCATTGGCCAAGTGGTTAATTCAACCCTGGCTGACTTACAGCATTCAGTACAGCATACAGACGATAGAGTGACAGAAATGAAGAAAAAAAACACACCAAAATACCAAATTACCAATTTTTTTATATTTTTTTTTATTTGTGGGAACTGCCTCCTACCCTAGCCCCCGCTGCGTACAGTAATGGTTCAGTGGCAAAGCATGGTCCTCGTAACTGTCAGACCCCAGGATCAAAAATCGATGTGCCATATTAGTGCCTTTTTATGGGGCATTAATCCTCATTACTGTCATTTATGACTTAAGGGCGTAGGTCCCCTAGTTGATATGCATGGTAGCATACACATGCTTTAGCAGTCACGCAAAACAGATACTGGCAAATTATTATTCAATAAAATCTGAGAATGTATACTATTATCTAGATCTATTAGGAACAAAACATTGTCAAAATAATTCCATACATTGGGGTAAAAAAAAAAAATCCAACTATATGAGCGACAGTGTATACACGCAGTTATTATGTAATGGAAATACACAACTCTGAAAATCATCAAATTAATACCTTAGGGTAAGAAGATAACTAGGCTACTAATGAATGATTCTGCCTATGTCGGAAGGGCGCGGCGCCCCCCCTTCCGACTGGATGTCTCGAAAGGTTGCGTCAAGTGCGTTGTGTTCAATTAAAGCTGAAATCCACCCTAATATTAAAGGTAAAGACCAGTATTGGAAACGCCCCAATTTCAAAAAATGAACTGGAAGCTCTTATTACCAATCATGTGAAAGAATATGTTTTGAATAATACATGATGATAAAAAAGTTGACGGGTAACCGCCTACTAATTGATATATTTGGTAAATTAGTGTATCTCTCGCCTGTTGAGAGATACAAATGCACGTGTCGCGCACGTGTGTGTAGTACCATATACATCTTTCTGTGTACAGTGATTCTAACTTTATGAAGACTTGGCCAAATTTCTTATCATTTTGATGATTCCAGAACCTTGCAGTACATCTATGCTGGTTGATCAACCTTTTCTGATCGATTTCACAATGTTTCTTTCACAATGCAATCGCATGACCATAACTGGTCTTTAGCTTTAAGTTTGTTTTGATATGAGAGCAACAGATTAGTGAAAGATTGAGAAAATTCCGATTGAAAATGTGTTATGAATTGTTGAAATCGTGATTAATCAAACACAAATTGCCAGCTCTGTGACGTATCTTGCGAGCTCCCCTACCATTTGCTCTGTACGTTTCTCGATGGTCGTCGTCAACACCACTCCCACTCAATCCGTACATATCTCTACAAGCAACTTTTTAGTATTAGGGAATCATTGTCTTTACAAAACTTTATTTTATAAATTTAACGTCCAATCTCAAAGTGATAAAGGGTCAATCAACATTTTGTGTGAAACTGATACTGTTTGATATGCAGAACTAATTTGGAAAACGCCACGCCCCTTTTCGGGTTGTCTCGAATGTGTGACAGGGAGCTCATATCACCCTTTCGAGACAACTGGGGGGCCGGGCATGAGGTACTGGTATCTGCCTTTGCTCTAATGTCTAAGTCATCGCCAAACCCCTTCGACGTAAGTAGTGCATGCCTTTATCCAACGGTTGTGAGGTTCTCAGGGAATCACTGGCCCAATCTCAAAGGAAGAAAGGTCAATAAAATATCGCTGTAAAACTGAAATTGGCTGTGTTGCATTCAAAATCACGATAAATAATACCCCTCCCCCAACACACACATACGTAAAGGTTGCCTGTCATCGTTATTGAAAATTGATTGGGAACACAGACTTATTATCTGATCACCTATACCTTGATCACTGTCAAAAAATTGTTGAACGGTTTAACTTTCGACAAAGAACCAGGAATTTTATCTTTACCATACCATAGCCATACATTGTACAATGTCTTTAACAAGGGCAGTTTTTTTAAATCTTTCAAACGTTCTTATTTATGATGGTATCTGTGCCTTTTGTTGAGCATATATAATGTAAAACCATCCGGTGCTTGATTCGCCCCCACTTGACATTTATATCCACTGATAACGACATTATTTTTTTCGAAATGATAGAGTTCAATACTTTGTTTGGCTAGTTGTCATTAAATAAACCACGAAGCCTCCTTTACCTCGTAAATTCCAATGTTGGCGCAAAACTAAATAACAAAGATGCTATTATTCATGGAGTGTACATACGCACAATGGTACGCCATTAAGTATTTGAAGCGATGCCAAAAACAGGCGTCATATCCCAATATAATTTAACTCAAAGAATACCAGGCAGAATGATGTATGCGATATACGTAAACAATCTGTACAGATACGCTCTAATGGCACAGTATGGTTTATCATGACTAGGTTGTGCATGAAAACGGGGTCCAGACAATTCGCCACAAAGACAACCCGAACCAAGACAACCCGCCACAATACACTGGACATCTCGCCACAATACCCTGGACAACTCGCCACAGGCGAGTTGTCCAGGGTGGGGAGCCTTTTCGGACAACTCGCCACACTTTTTTCCCCTCATGATTTCTAGATCTAAAATGATATGAAATAGTAATTTTTCATGATTTTCTATAAACACAGTCATTACAAAGAATAAAGAACAAAGCTGATTTCCCTTGCAACAATAATATACTTTTGACAAACCAAAGGGCGTACGATCGCCAGATCATTGGGATAACTTCTTGGTATTTATAGAGGTCTATAACAGCTGCATTTTTCTGTCCCTGAAATTGTTTAATGGTGGGATACTGGAAGCACTGGCGTACTGATAGTGGGGGGGGGGGGGGGTTGGGGGGGGGACACTGTGCCCCCACCTTTCCAGGTTCCCCTAAAGTGCCCCCTTATCCTTTGTACATGTCCTTTTCCCTTCTGATAATTTTTAATGGTAGGAATTCATGGACGGATAGGCCTACTGGAAGGGAGAGGGGGCAGTTGACCCGCGAAATAAAATTGTAACGTGGTTTATTTCTAGATTTTCTGGGTTAGTTTCGCACTTTTGCCCACAGTCACAGGCGGCATTCTTGGTGGTGGGGGGGGGGGGGGCACTGTGCCTCCACTTTTTCAGGTTCCCCTAAAGTGCCCCCTTATCATTTGTACATGTCCTTTTCCCTTCTGATAAGTGCCTACTTTTCTTTCTCAGATGTTTCAATTATAATGTTACTCATAATTACATAAAAGAACTTTTCTATCTTTCTTCATTAGATTGTCCTTAATATTCATCATGTAATTTTTCAAATGGGACCTTACACTTTTTGCTCGCCTGCTCGAAAATCGATATTCAATCCATCACACCAAATTGCGGAGTAGGCCTACGTTGCTTAAACAATATGTTGTTCCACGTAAAGAAATAAACAAATATTGATGTCATTCGTGGTAGTGTATTCACAATCTTGACGAAGGCGTAGGCCTATATACAAATATCTAAAAATGTTTTTTATTATTGTTGATGTGTCCCTTTGTAGGTGCCCCTTTTTTCAGAAATCCAGCAATTCTTGCAATCATAGGCGCCAGAAGTGGGCGCAGGGGACTCGCCCTCCTCCCAACGAAAAAGTGTGTGTGTGTGGGGGGGGGGGGGGGTTGGGGGGGGGGGGGGTGGGGGTCAAAACGAATTTCCACTGCCCCCCCCCCCCCCCTAAAAAAAAAAAAAAAAAAATCAGCAGTATAAATGATTACTATTTAGTAACCAAAAAGAACATACAAAAATAATAAAACCTGAATTGAATCAAATTAAAATGATATTCCATTCAAAGAAAAGGAAAGTGAACTGGAATTAAAAATTCCTAAACATTCCGCATGCCCTTATATTCATCAATGGAGGAATTTATAATAGCGATACGCGCATTATGTATCCTGGAAATTTATTGTGAGAGTATGGGAAAGCGTGTGTGTATTTTTTTATTATAGGGGTGAGAAGACATGAGCCCCTGAACACTGATTGGGGGGGGGGGGGACAGTTGCTCCCCAAATAAAATTACAAAGTGGTTTATTTCTAATTCGATACCGGTGATTTACAATTTCAGGGATTTATTCTCATTTTTTTTGTAAATTAAACCTTTTTAATATGCGTTTGTTGGAAAAAGTACAATCAGGCAACCAACAAATATGCTTATTTTGAAGCCTTTATGTCAGGGCCTGCAGAACGGTGAGGCTCAGGGGCTCGAGCCCCCCACACTTTTTTGAAAAAGTATGTTAAAGAGAAAGAGGAAGAAAGAACGAGTGGCTTGCTAGTTTCACAAATGAGGTATCAAAATATGCTCATCTTGGCGTAATTAAATGCATAAAATCCCCTGGGGCTCCGTCCTCTGTACCCCACTAAGGGCCCTAACGTGGGCCCATGGATGCTCATCGGACCGTAAGTACATACCTAAAACCCCTGAGCTTCTGGGGGCTCCACCCCTTGACCCCTCTCAAAATACTCACAATTTCCATGTTTCCTGTCATGACTGTGTTTATAAAAAGCACGAAAATCATGAAAAATGACAATTTCATCTAAGATGAGGGATTTTAGATCTAGAAATCATGAGGGGAAAAAAGTGTGGCGAGTTGTCCGAAAAGGCACCCCACCCTGGACAACTCGCCTGTGGCGAGTTGTCCAGGGTATTGTGGCGAGATGTCCAGGGTATTGTGGCGGGTTGTCTTGGGGCGGGTTGTCTTTGTGGCGAGTTGTCTGGAATTCGATAACCGTAGTGTCATCTCGTAACTGAATTGAATTATGCTGCTCCATGGCTGCAAGAAGCCTGGGTGCAGACATCTAATTATATGGATAGAAAACAACTGAGAGGAACGGATTCAAAATGAATAGGTATACTAATAACACATTTTACTGGAACAGAAAAACAATATTATACTTAAATGTTGAAATGCCTAACCGTCGAAATTTGCGACGGATGGAGGAGAGCTCTTGCGTGCTTTTATCATCTTTACTCGTATGCGGGTTTGTGGATGTGGTTTTGTCCGTGAGTAGGGGCGGCACGTGCTTTTGTGTCGTTTAAATTAGTTTATGTTTAATGTGTCTCCTTTATTATATGTATTCATATCCAAGTATAACTATTTTACCACATCAGTGGGTAACATGATTCCTTTCAAACAAGTTTTGTTAAATAATTTGACCTCTTTTACGTTTAAAGCAATATGGATTTTTGTAATAACATTGACATTAATAATGATAATTATAATAACGATAACAACAGTAAAATGCAAACAAATTATTCCATTAGATAACAAGAAACGGCGCTCAAAGTGAGGGCGGGGGCAGATAGGCGTGCCCTTTCCTGTACTAATGAATATCCCTTTCCCATTCTGACCAACACCCCTCTCCCTTCAATATAAGCGCACACTCTATCTCATTTCTTTTTGTCTTTTTCTTATAACAAGTGCGTTTTCTATATAAAGCCCTAAAACAATTGAGCATCCATCAATTGGAGCATGTTTGTAGATATTTATCATTGTAATCATTGTAATAGGCATATATCACCAGGCCCGGAACGACTTCCTTGTCGGGGGTGCTAATAAATTCCTTGCAAGCCAGCATATGTAATTGAAATAACAATTCACACCAGCAGCAACAAAGAAATTAACTTGAGAAGATTTGCTGATACGTTTTTCATAACCATTTACAGAATCTCTGGCACCTTCTGCTGCAACGACATATCGACGATCCTCTGTAATATCACAAAGCGAGTCATCCCCCCCCCCCTCGAAAAAGTAGAATAAACAAACTCCAGCACCCAGATGTGTGTTAGCCACCAACACAATGCAATTAGTAGAGCTTTGGAGCGGGACTTTTGCAGGCTCTTATTTATTCAATCAAAATGGTAAACTCCACCACCCCTTTCCTGGTTGTCTCGAAAGGGGTGACAGAGCGCTCACCGCTTCCTTTCGAGACAACCAGCTGTTAGGGGGTGTATCTGACTTTCCTCCAATCATCTCCATCAACGTCACACCCTTTCGCTGTATGCCGTTCATATCTCTATCCAGCGGTTTTGGGGGTACATTATTAGGAAATCAGTCACAGTTTCATTTTTATAAATTGTATGTCCAATTTCAAAGTATAAAGGGTCAATACAAGAATCGCTGTAAAAATGAAAGTGGGTGTGTTACATACAAGAGTTCAACATTTTGTCTAGCTATTTGTAATGAGATAAGCCACGAGCCTCTTTTACTTAATAAGTTTTTTCATTTTGTCACGAGCTGAATAACAGAGAGATTATAATATTCATGGAGTGTACACATGTACAATAGTACATAGTTCAGTATTTCAAGCGATGCCAACAAACAGGCGCCACATTATCAAAAGGGGAATCCAAGACAAAATAACTCATAGAATGCCACGCAGAATCATGTATGGGATTGACGTGTGAGGTCTGTACAAAACTGCTTCAATGGCACAGTGCGGATTGCCATGACACGATTGTGCATGGAATCATATCCAATCATTCATTACGACTCTTTTGATTTACAATGGACTCAAAACGTGTTTTGCACTCTTTCCAAACAATGTACATATGTTTCCTTTCATGAGAATCGTGCCCCTCCACGTTTCCAAATAACCCACACTGATCCCTTTGATTTTGAAATTTAGTTTCGTTTCCGAATCTGAGACAAAGTTACCCAATCCCTTTATGGTACTATGTCCCCTTTGCAGCCAACATTATATTCTGTAAAACTTCGCGGGAATTATGAATATATCATTAATGCCCTTTCTGTGAAATGTAAACATTAGCAGTGTCCTAGTATTCAAATTGTGCAAGGAAACCGGTTTACCTTCTAGACTTCACTGTCAGACACTATTGAGTGACTAACTAACCAACATCTCTTTTCTTTGGTAATAACATACATAACATTAGCTGTGAAGGGTACATAAACATTTGTCTACAACAATAACCCAGTACTTGCAATGACCAAAATTAAACTGATTGAATATTTGTTCAGCACTTAACGTACGACCATTCGATAAAAGGATCTGAAAATCAGATTATTACTTAGGTGATTGCGATCACTTAAGTCGATTCGACAACTAATGGTCATTATTTTCACACTAAAAGCCGTTTTCATGCCCTGTCGTTTTGAGAGAAGTTCTAGATTGGTATTGCAAATCCCCCGCATCAATTCGAAGAAGGGTCAACAAAATGTAATTTTTCCGGTCCCACTATTTGGAATAGTCTCCCATTAAGCATTCGTTCCTGCACCTCAGTCGCATCATTTAAGAGAAATCTAAAAACTCATTTGTTTTCTTTGTAACTGTTATTTTAAGAGTGTAATGCACTTGGAGAGCATATAATTATTCTGTTTTTTTTTTAAATGTTAAGCGCTTTGAGCATGTTTGTGTAAAAGCGCTATATAAATATTTATATGTATGTATGTATGCCGTTGGAATTTAACCTTTTAATTTTTGGGGGCCTGCAAATAGGACATAGGACCTTTAATGTGGTTAGAAGTATCCATGAATTTTCAAACTTGTCCGTCATATTTTGTGTGTTGTATGCATCAAAGCTTTTAATCGAGACAATGCCGCGATAACCTCAATGTCATCTCATATGAAATTAAGGTAACCGAAATGAATTTTGATGCTCAATGCTTGCAAGAAGCCGGGGAGCAGATATCTAATTATATGGATAGAAAACACATATTTGGTCAAGGAAGAAATATCTGTCTTCCACTGCAATCTATGTTATCGGGTCTCCCAAACGTAGGCCTATTATCAAACGAGAACGACTGGGAGCAAATGATTCAAGATGGCTAGGTATACCAATTACACATTTAACCGGAACAGCAACGATTTTCGACTTATAAAGTGTTGAAACGTCTAAACGTCAGAGTTTGCAACGGATGGAGAGAGTTCTTGGGTGCTTTTATCATCTATGCGTGTATGCGGACGTGTTGGGTTGGTGGTGTCTGAGAGGGTTGGGGCGACATGCGTTTTTTGTCGTGTGAAATCAGTTTATATTTAATGCGTCTCCTTTACTACATGTATCCGTATTTAAGTATAAATATTTTACCACAGCAGTGGTCAACAATATTTTATTCAACAAGTTTTTTGTCCTATAGATTGACTTCTTTAACGTGTAAAGCAATTTTGATTATTTTTAAAATAACATTAGTATTAATAAAATTCAAAATATTAAAGGTAAAGACCAGTATTGGAAACGCCCCAATTTCAAAAAATGAAATGGAAGCTCTCATTACCAATCATGTGAAAGAATATGTTTTGACTAATACATGATGATAAAAAATTTGCCGGGAAACCGCCTACTAATTCATATATTTGGTAAATTTGTTTCTCTCATGGTCTGGTGAGAGATATAGGGTAGTCCCATATACATCTTTCTGTGTATAGTGCTTGTAACTTTACGAAGAATGGGCAACATTTCTTATCATTTTGATGATTCCAGAACCTTGCAGATGCTAGATGCTAAATGATCAACCTTTTCTGATCGATTCCACAACGTTTCTTTCACAATGCAATCGCATGACCGTTATTGGTCTTTACCTTTAAAGATAGAGACCAGTTATGGTCATGCGATTGCATTGTGAAAGAAACGTTGTGGAATCGATCACAAAAGGTTGATCATCTAGCATAAAAGTATTGGTGTGTACTGCAAGGTTCAGGGAATCATCAACATGATAATAAATTTGGCCCAGTCTGAGTAAAGTTACAAGCACTGTACACAGAAAGATGTGTATGGGACTACGCACACGTGTGTGACACGTGTGTTATATCTATCAGGTCCAAATAGATATAATAATTCGTCCTTGTTTTCACGAAGTGACGGTAGTGAGGAAAATCGTAACGCAAAGTGAATGCAATTTTTTTTCACTACCGTCACTTCGTGAAAACAGCGACGAATTTACCAAATATATCAATTAGTAGGCGGTTTCTCGGCAAAATTTGTATAACCACATATTAGTCAGAACACATTCTTTCACATGATTGGTAATAAGAGCTTCCATTTCATTTTTTGAGAGGGGGGCGTTTCCAAAACTGGTCTTTACCTTTAATATCAACAGTAATGATACAAATTATTCCAAGAGACTAGCAGAAGCGGCGCTCAGATTCATGAAGGTGAAATCTCATGATCTTTCTCACCTCATCCGGGAGCTGAGATCACCTCAGATGATCTATAATACAATTTTGTAATTATACAAAAAGAGAAAGAGGGAGATTGAGAGACGGAGGGGGAAGAGGGGGAGAGAGAAAGAGAAAGAGAGAGAGAGAGAGAGAGAGAGAGGGGAAGGGGAGAGGGGGAGGACGGGAGAGGGGGAAAGAGAGATAATATATAGCACATCGACACGGTTTTGATCCCGGGGCCTCACAGTTTAGAGGCCATTACTTTGCCACTGAATCATGACTGTACGCAGCGGGGGCTAGTGTAGGGGGCAGCCCCCACAAATACAAACAAACAAATAAAATGCAATGAATTATCAATGATTCATTGCATTTTCCCCCTGTTCCTAACAGGAAAAAAAAATCCTCTGTACGGCAATGCATTATGGTTCACGGCATGGCCACACAGAGGATTTTGTTATGTTGAGGAGCGGGGGAAAATGCAATGAATTATTGATAATTTATTGCGTTTCATTTCTTCTTTTTTTAATTGTGGGGGGCTGCCCCCTACGCTAGTTCCCACTGTGTATAGTCATGATTCAGTTGCAAAGCAATGGCCTGGTTGGCCATGCATACTGTTATCTAGATCTATTAAGAATAAATCATTGTCAAAATCATTCCATAAATTGGGGTAAAACAAAATGATTGCACCTTTATGACAAACAGTGCATATTATGGTGGTGGTGGTGGTTATTTTACCTGACTGCTAAAAAAGCACAAATGCTTGTTAGTAAGCAACCAGACAGTCGACGGACCCGGTAATGAGGATTAATGCCTTATCAAGGGCGATAGCGCATCGACTTGGTTTCGAAGCCGGCTCACCGGATTACGAGACCACTGCTCTACCGACTGAGCTATCGCGCCTCCCACAATCACACACAAACACACAAGAGCAATACCAAAAGAAAGGGAGAGTCCAAAATGAGCAAGAGAAGAAAGGGAAGAGGCCCGCCCCCCCCCCATTTCGTGAACGGATGGATACCATGCGTGTTCCCAAACTCTCCGGCTCGTAACAAAAGAAAAAGGTCTACCCGTATTGACTTTACACACCGGACTTTTGCTGAAAGGGGGGAGGGTCGTTGGGAACACGCATATGCGTACCCTAAATAACAGTGAGTGGGGGGGGGGGGGATGCTGAAAAAGGCTCGAATAACAAAAGGAAAAAGTCGACCCGTATTGACTTTACACACCGGACTTTTGCTGAAAGGGGGGAGGGTCGTTGGGAACACGCATATGAGTACCCTAAATAACAGTGAGTAGGGGGGGGGGGGGAGGTGAGAAAGAAGAAGAGAAGAAAAGGAAGAGGTGGGAATAAGAAAGAGAAGAAATGGAAAAGGTGAGAATGAGAAAGATAAGAAAGGGTCTGCTCAGTCAAGGATGTAACGTTTGAATAGAGTTCTAAACCGAGAAAGTGTAGAGCTGGATTTAGGGTTATTACAAATTGAATTCCATTCATGTACTCCTGTAAAACGGATAGAATGGGTTCTTATAGACGAACGGGTAATGGGAAGAAAGATAATCTCGAAAACGAGTGTGCTAGGTATGGAGTGAAGAATTAGTTCTAAACATATTATCTGAAAATAATGGGAGAATCCCTTTGTGATTCTAAAAGATAAAATTGAGTTTTGGTCATGCCATTGCATTGTGAAGAAAAAGGTATGGAATTGATTGGGTAAAGTTGATTATATAGCATTTAAGTATTGGTGTGTACTGTAGGTTCTGGAGTCATCAAAGTGATAATAAAGTTGTCCCAGTCTTGGTAGAGTAACATGCACTGTACACAGAAAGATGACATAAAATTCGGGTCTTTTTTTTTTTTTTTTACATATGTACATATAATAACGAAACTTAATATTTCTATAACATATTATTATGAATTTAAAGTATTATCCAAACTATCAGTTGAAAAAAGTGCAGGAGACCGCAATCATAAGCGAAGCTTGACTAGGATGGCAGCCTCAAAAAGAAACAAAAAGTAATCTTAAGGTAAAACTTAAAATGAAAAGGTGTTTAAACGTTCTTTGTGTATGAGTTTGTTTAGTGTGCTGTGCGAGTGTGTATTGTGTCTGTGTAAGCGTGTGTGTGTGTGCGTGTGCGTGTGTGTGCATATGCGCGCAAGCGTGCGTGTTGGTATGTGTAGCGAATAGTGTATGTGCACGTAACTCTCTGTTGGAGAGTGGGGTAGAAACAAAATGTAGCTGTTACTTGTCATATTTAGAAAATGAAGGCATTTGAAGAGCCATGCTCCTCAGGGAACATTTTTTTCTCTGATATTCTTCCACACTTGCATAATAAGATGGATAACGCTCACAAATTATTGTTAACCTCTCCCCAGAACTCAACCTTCTCTTTAAACATGAAAACTGATATATCAAGTTTTACATTTTCAAACACTGGGATACTTTTTTGTTTAACAAATAATGGTAGACTGGGACTACGAAAGTCACTCTTTTTTATAGTCGTATTCCACGTTTTTGTAAATAATATAGTTTACCAACATTGATTTTTGGGTATAAAGTTCATCCCTCTCTACATTTGATTTCATTCCATTTATAACGACAATTTTTCTCTCGAAATGTCAGAGTTCAATATCTAGTTTAGCTAATTGTAAAGAGATATGCCAGGGAGCCTTATTTACTTCATTTTTTGGGGTCACAACTGAATAACAGAGAGATTATCATTCATGGAGTCTTCACAATATACAATGGTACCTTCTGCAGTATTTGAAGTGATGCCAATACACAGGCGCCACATTATCAAAGGGGGGATCCAAGAAATAATGACTCTTATAATGCCACGCAGAATAATGTATGGGATTTACGTGCGGGGTTTGTACAAAAGTGCTTAAATGACACGGTGTCGGTTATCATGACAAGAGTGTGTATTAAATCACATCGAATCATTCAAAACGACTCTTTTGATATACAATGGACTTGAAAGGTGTTTTGCACTCTTTCCAAATAATGTTCATATTTTCCTTTCATGAGAATCGTGCCCCTCCTTGTTCCCAAATATGTATATTGTTATATGTTTATGTATATTCATAATTATTGTTGAACGGGTTCACTTTGGATAAGAAATTGTTTCCTCATCGTTCCATAGCCCGACATTCTACCATCTTTTTTTTTTACAAGTTAAGCTGTGTTTATTCTAAATGGCCGCTATCGCCACCACAGGCCAAATCAGAGATTATATCTAAAATTGCATGTTTGGGTATAAAGTACGTTTGTACCAAGTTTCATGCTTTTACCACAAAGTACACAATACTTCCGCCTATCCACTGGACTCTCTCTCTCTCTCTAAGTGCCATATCGTTTGACTTTGGCGATCATGCTGTTCCACAACCCTCGGCTCCTAGCCTTCTATATTAGTACCCCTCCCACTTCTTTCACTCCACTCTCTTCCAACAATTTCTGGAGACTGTCCATCCAAAGTATCCTCCTTCTTCCCCTAATCCTTCTTCCCACAATTTTCCAGGGGATTTTCATCATTCTTCTTAGAAACCACATTTCGCAACTTTCCATACGCTTTTTAGTATCAGAGGCTAAAGTCCATGTTTCACTTCCATAGTGGACTATGAGGTCTTAAAACGCAACTGCGCACGCGCACCCTGTCAGTCCGGGCCACTGCACGCTCTAAGCACCGCCTACTTGCACTGCCAAGTCGTCACGCAGCAATACCTGTAAACATACACTACCGATCACATTACTGCTAAAAAAGGGAACAGTTTGGAGAAAACCGCGGTCTATGAACTTGATCGAGTTTCCATGAAATTCAGGTTGCGCGCATCCGGGTTAGGTTAGTCAACCATTAATGTTATTGACACGCTCTCAGTTTAAAAGCCAGTGTCTATAAAACCTTGCTCGTTTTATAATACTCCGCGATCTTCTCTGCGATCAGACCAATAGTTTTGTTTGAATCATAGCAGATACCGCACAGTCGATGCTCTTAAGCTGTGGTTGCACTAACAGGCCTTCAAGACTAAACAGCCCAAAAGATTGGAGTATTATCTAAAACATGTCGGCATTGAAGAGAAGCCCCCGAAATGTCCGCAGTCCGCGCAGCACAGCGGCCATGGTCAAACACCTGCCGTCTGCGGTGGCCGCCTTACTACAGTCGGGCAAGGGGCCGGCAAAGTTGACCAAAGTCGACACCACGGACGGGGTAAAGGCGGTGCCCTTATCCGACTGGCTATGGGACAACAGTCAGGTACAGGCGCAGGCGGCACTCGACACTGACTTCATCCAGGGCATCAAGAGTGGTCTTCTGGATCCCACCAACTACGGTGAGTTCTTTTATTTGGGTGACTATTTGGTACAATTTGGCATGTCTTAAAGACCGTCAATCATGGGCGTAAATCCTTAGGTAATACCTATTGTTCAGGGGGGATGATCTCCCCTGAACAATAGGTATTACGTAAGGATTTACGCCCATGCCGTCATTACTACTGGGCCAGAAGGGATTAGACCACACAGCGAGGTCACTGACAGGTGGCTATCTCATTAACTCATCTCTCAACTAACATAAGAAAAAGAGGATCATGGGGGACCAACAGGCACCGATTGGGGAAGTTAAATTCTTAAATTGTTATTATAAGATAAGTTATGAGCTTTCATATAAGACATAAACACTAGAAAACCAGCACCGACGATAAGTTACTAGTTTAATAAGTTTCACATTTTTAATTAGGAGCAGGACGCTCCTAGTTTTTTAGTATTGATGTCTGTCAATCTTTTTGGCGTAATACATAATCATCTTTTAAGAACGACATTCGACCAAATAAAGTGCAGTTTATTTCTTTCGGTCAAAAATATTGTTTACGTTATTCACCATTTGTAGAGGTGAGAACCCATTAACTAAACATTCTATTCAGGGTTGACGCTTTGCGTAACCTACAACCACAAAACTGTTGAGAATAAGAAGAAATAAACCTTGTATGAAGTGATTTAATATGGAAACCAATTTAAAATTGTAATCTTCATAGAGTCAACTTTTCAAAGAATAAAAAACACCATGTTTATGAAAACAAGTTGAACTGGATATCCATTGCGTGTGATATAGTAGTGGTAGAGGACATAACATGTACGGGCAGTGTATATACCTTGTGCCATGGAATAACAGACCCGTCAATGTTGGAGCTCAAGCCAATATCCGGGTCACGAGAAAATAGCGTCAAACCGTTCTGTGCTTTTGCACACCAGGTCTTAAAATACAATATTCGCGAAGATGACTGCTTTTCAGACGAAAATATTTTCCAGGGGGGATTGGAACTGTCATCTTTATAAATAGCGAGCTTTCAGATACAAAGCAATTGCTCACTCTTCTCATCATAAACAAAGCTATATCCCACATTTAATCCACAGGTGGCTACACAGTTCAGGACGCCGTGTACTGCGATAATGCCACTGACTACTTTGGGATCGCTGAGATGAAAGCCTGCGATGAAGACCTAAAGGAATTCATTGCCGCACGCATGAAAAGTTACGCTGAGTAAGTGTTTGGTTAAAATAGTATGGGTGTGGTGGGTGGTGGTGTGATTGATCGTTTGATTGATTTTTTTTTATTTTATGGTCAGTTTTTATTCTTTTCTCTCTTGAAACAAATTATAATCATAGTACAAATTACAATCATCATATGTAACGCTCACTGCAAATGTGATGACATTATAAATCAGTATAAATTTTTGTCTTACAAACGGCTTCAAGGGAAACTTACATAATTAGTTCCTATACATCATATTCGACACAAAAATTCATATTTTCAAAGAAAACATATGCAGTTGTATAATCAAAAAAAAAATTGTTTTAACAATGTAGCAACTTATACTTCTTTTATACTGTTGTCCTGAGAGAAAAGTTTTCTCTTTTTGTTAACCCTACCCTACCCGACCTCTCCCTTATCCCCCTCCCCCCCCCCTCTTAACCGGTGGACGACTGGCTCTGGGTTCCAATTGTTTGTCTAATACTCAGGTTATCCCATTTAGAAAAATGAATAGTGAGAGTTCCCCTCATTGCTGCCAATTTCCTTTCTTCTACTTTATCCCCTATTATACTATTCTTTCATTAAAAGAGGGTGGTTTTTTAAGTTCTCTATTTCTATAAATCAGATATTTAACAAGAATTAAAACATGATTCATTAATTGATATTTTCCTTTATTTCTCTCCTCTTTCCCATACAGAATTTCCTCCAAACTACAGTTATGTATTTCAAAGTCTAAAAATCTCGTGCACATTCCCCACACTGATTGTGCAAATTCAGAAGTATAGAATAAAATGTTTATATGTTTCTTCATCTTTTTCGCAAAATGAGCATAACTTAGTCGAGACAAGACCACAATGGAAGAGGTGATGGTTTGTATATAATATATTATGTATAAGTTTGAACTGAAACTCTCTTAATCGACTGTTAAGTGTACACTGTCTTAGTCTTAAAAATATGTTTTCTATTTCCTTACAGGAAAAACCATAGTTCCTTCCAATTCTCTCAAAAACCAATGGTTTAAAATCATCTTTCTTTATTAATTGTACATAAATTTGTTTTGATTTTAGATCAGCTATATTAGTTGTTTTCTTCCCCAAAGTGAAATCAGTTCCAGAATCATTTTTTTCTTCTCCCTTTCTAAAATTATTTTTCCAACAAACTGGTAAACAGGCATAAAAGTGCTTGTTCTTTTCAATTTCATTTACTTCAACACCTAAATCGATAAAATGCCTGTCACATTTTAGTTTACCATCGTTTTCCAGAATATGTTTTAATTTGTAAATTCCTTTGTCATACAACCTCTTATCGTATATACAACTTCCTTTATATCGAATAAGTTTATTATTAAAAATTACCACATCACCAATGTCTATACTCCTTATATGTCTCGTATTCACCCAATCTTCTAATAAATCCATATAAAATTGTGGAGCTGTCACTTTTAATAAACTTGGTATATAGTCACATTAAAATATCAAATCTCCACCCACGTGTTCAGTGACAAAGTTAAAATATTGTTTCCATTTCATGTCTTCATCTTTGTTTAGAAGTTTTTGAATCCACATAATTCGCTGCGATTTAACTTGTGCAGAAAAATTTAACATCTTTAACCCCCCTTGCTTATAGTCTAAGAACATGGTGTTTCTATTGATTTTATTTGTTTTTCCTTTCCATATGAAATCAAAAGTTAATTCATCCAGTGAATCATAAACCCATTTTGGAACAGGAGTAAGTGACGCCCGATAAAGAACTTTAGAATAAATGTGCACCTTCAATAGTTGAATCTTACCCATAAGTGTTAAATCCCTTTGCTTCCAAAAATTTAAAAGTGTTTTTATTTTACTTAAGATTTCTTTATAATTTAGTTCTTCTTTCTTGTGTTCATCGAGGGAAAAGAAATTCCCTAAAACCTACAGAAAGTCAACTATTTCGCCAAAAGCAAAATCACAATCTAAACGTTGACATAAACCTAACCTTAATATTTTAGTCTTGTCGTTGTTTATTTTCAGTCCAGAATTTTTTTCGAAATCTGCAAATAATACTTTTAACCTATTAATTTATTTTTTATTGCGAACAAAAATTGTCATATCATCCGCATAAGTTACTAGTTTAGTTTCCTTATCTCCAAAATTAATTCCGTCCACCAAATTATCTATTCGTAATTTGTGTGCCATTACTTCAATACACAAGATAAAGAGGTACGGAGAAAGAGGGTCTCCCTGTCTTACTCCCCTTTCTACTTTGAAATAACCAGTGGACCCTCCTTCATTTAATACACAACTTAGAGTGTTCGTGTATAAAACTTTAACCCACTTTTGAAAGGATGGACCGAAACCAAATGACGACAGAACTTTTTGAAGAAATTGATGTGAAATTGAGTCAAAAGCTTTTTCGAAGTCTATAGCTAACAAAAAACCAGATAAATTGTAACGGGATGTATGAAAAATAATATCATCTATAATGCGAATGGCCTCACCAATATTCCTCCCTTTCATGTAGCCCACCTGATCTCCCATAATGATCTCATTTAATACTTTCTTGATTCGCTTAGCCAAAATGTTTGTTAAAATTTTATAATCGACATTAAGAAGGGAAATGGGTCTATAATTTTTCAGTAAAAAGGGATCTTTCCCATCTTTAGCGATTAACGTAATTACAGCTTCTTTTTGAGACGATGCTAATTCTCCTAATCTATATGCTTCATTCAAGGCATCTTTAACTAAATCTCCAATATCCGGCCAAAAGGTACGATAAAATTCTGAAGAAAAACCGTCATTTCAAGGTGATTTGTTCTGTTTTAATTCTTTTAAGATTTCTAGGCATTCTTTATTACTTATAGATCCTTCACAGTATTCTCGAGATTTTTCAGTCAATTTCGGTAAACCTTGAAAGAAACTATTATAACAATTATCCGAGCACCCGTACTCTACTTTACTGTACAACATGCTGTAAAACTTCCGGATTTCTTCAGTTATCCTTTTTTCATCGCAGCAAATAGCACCATGTGAGGTTTTAATTTTTTTAATAGTACTCTTTCTTTTGTTATTTTGCATTAATTGATTGAAATAACGCGAATCCCTTTCTCCGCTTTCGTACCACGAGGCTCGTGATCGAATCATAATTCCTTCATTTACATAGCTATAAACTTCCTTTAATTTCTTTTTTGTATTTTCCAATTTTTCTAAAATATCTGCATTAGTGGTTTCCGTCAATTGTTGTTCTAAACATTGTATTTCTTTTTCTAAATCTGTTCTTATTGTTCTTCTTTGATCAGCCAATTTTTTTGAATTTTTGTGTGTAAAGCTCCGAATTTTCATTTTTTAAAAATCCCATAACAACCTTTTGTCTTTTATTTCAGTTTGTAGTTCGTTTTTTAATTGACAAATTTTCTTTTTTAACTCTCTAACATAATCTTCATTTTCACATAAACTATTATTGAATTTCCAATATGACCCTTTTCTTCCATTCGTTTTATTGACTGTTTTGTCAAATAAACGTAAAAATATTGAATGATGATCAGGGGCAACATATGGAATTATATCGCACTTCATAACCATTTCCTCTAGACATTCCGATATTATCCAGTAATCTAGTCTACTTTGCATAAAGGGATTGTTTTGCATATAAGTGAATTGCCTTTTTAAAGAATGCCTACATCTCCAAATATCCAAAAGCTGCAAATCTTCCATGAATTTTTCAAATTCTCGATTAAATCTTTTCGAAATCCTGTTTGAAGATTTCCCGTTATAATCAAATTCAATGTCCCTAATCATGTTAAAATCACCACCTATTATAACCGGGTAGTTATCTTT
The DNA here is from genome assembly GCA_035222895.1 of Strongylocentrotus droebachiensis. Lineage (NCBI taxonomy): Eukaryota > Metazoa > Echinodermata > Echinoidea > Camarodonta > Strongylocentrotidae > Strongylocentrotus > Strongylocentrotus droebachiensis. The sequence continues at coordinate 66,453 of JAVYIG010001046.1, forward strand.
ATTTAACTTAGCCAGATTATTGCGTAATTTTCGAAGAAATTGCAATTGATCATTCTCAAAATTGATCGATCAATTGATCGATTGATTGATTTTTTTTTTTTTTATGGTCAGTTTTTTATTCTTTTCTCTCTTGAAACAAATTATAATCATAGTACAAATTACAATCATCATAATATGTATCGCTCACTGCAAATGTGATGACATTATAAATCAGTATAAATTTTTGTCTTGCAAACGGCTTCAAAGGAAACTTACATAGTTAGTTCCTATACATCATATTCGACACAAAAATTCATATTTTCAAAGAAAACATATGCAGTTGTATAATCCAAAAAATTTGTTTTAACAATGTAGCAACTTATACTTCTTTTATACTGTTGTCCTGAGAGAAAGGTTTTCTCTTTTTGTTAACCCTACCCTACCCGACCTCTCCCTTACCCCCTCCCCCCTCTTAACCGGTGGACGACTGGCTCTGGGTTCCAATTGTTTGTCTAATACTCAGGTTATCCCATTTAGAAAAATGAATAGTGAGAGTTCCCCTCATTGCTGCCAATTTCCTTTCTTCTACTTTATCCCCTATTATACTATTCTTTCATTAAAAGATGGTGGTTTTTTAAGTTCTCTATTTCTATAAATCAGATATTTAACAAGAATTAAAACATGATTCATTAATTGATATTTTCCTTTATTTCTCTCCTCTTTCCCATACAGAATTTCCTCCAAACTACAGTTATGTATTTCAAATCGACTGTTAAGTGTACACTGTCTTAGTCTTAAAAATATGTTTTCTATTTCCTTACAGGAAAAACCATAGTTCCTTCCAATTCTCTCAAAAACTAAAGGTTTAAAATCATCTTTTTTATTAATTGTACATAAATTTGTTTTGATTTTAGATCAGCTATATTAGTTGTTTTCTTCCCCAAAGTGAAATCAGTTCCAGAATTATTTTTTTCTTCTCCCTTTCTAAAATTATTTTTCCAACAAACTGGTAAACAGGCATAAAAGTGCTTGATCTTTTCAATTTCATTTACTTCAACACCTAAATCGATAAAATGCCTGTCACATTTTAGTTTACCATCGTTTTCCAGAATATGTTTTAATTTGTAAATTCCTTTGTCATACAACCTCTTATCGTATATACAACTTCCTTTATATCGAATAAGTTTATTATTAAAAATTACCACATCACCAATGTGTATACTCCTTATATGTCTCGTATTCACCCAATCTTCTAATAAATCCATATAAAATTGTGGAGCTGTCACTTTTAATAAACTTGGTATATAGTCACATTAAAATATGAAATCTCCACCCACGTGTTCAGTGACAAAGTTAAAATATTGTTTCCATTTCATGTCTTCATCTTTGTTTAGAAGTTTTTGAATCCACATAATTCGCTGCGATTTAACTTGTGCAGAAAAATTTAACATCTTTAACCCCCCTTGCTTATAGTCTAAGAACATGGTGTTTCTATTGATTTTATTTGTTTTTCCTTTCCATATGAAATCAAAAGTTAATTCATCCAGTGATTGATGTATTGATCGATCAATCAATCGATCGATCTAGTTAGTGAGTGAGTAAAATACAGCTTATCCACTTCGGCAGTGGATATATAGCCAGTATAGTCTGAACCGATGATTTGCCTGCAGTCTTCTCTGATTCATGAAAGGTTCTCACACTATGAACATAACGGACAAAGAAAGAAGACAAAATATACAGTTCCTAGCTCATTCTACCCTCAACAATTGCTGTGGTCAGGGGCGTACGTAGGGGGGAGGGGGTTTGGGGGGGGGGGTTAAACACCCCCTTTTTTTTTTTTTTAATTATAAAAAAAAAAAAAAAAAAAAAAAAAAAATTATACCCACGACTAACCTAAAAAAGGTGACCTTACCCACCCCCCCCAACGAAGAAAAATGTCAAATTTTCAAATTTCGAGACCAAAAAAAAAAAAAAAGTGACCGCTTACCCCCCCCCCCCCCCCCCCCCCCCCCCCCCTCCCCCCTCCCCCCCACTGAGCGACTTTTCGGCTGGCTGAGTCGTTGCAATTTTTTTTGGAATACCAAAAAAAAAAAAAAAAAAATCCGCTTATCCCCCCCCCCCCCCCCCCCCCCCACTGAGCGACTTTTCGGCCGGCGCGACTTTTCAATTTTCGGGAGCAAAATATTTTTGGCCCGATTTTAAAAAAAACCTTGAAAAAATCCTGCGTACGCCCCTGGCTGTGGTAGACAAAGGAACATCCCTTCACTGCTATTATGTACAAATGTGTAGAACAGGTGAATATGCATGTGACACCTGTTCTACACACAAAACGTACTACCTTTCGGTAAAAAGGTCTGGAAATTAGGTGATTGCAATCACTTAAGTCGATTCGACCAACTAATTGTCGTTATTTTCCCACTAAAAGCTTTATTCAAGCACTTTGGTTTTTTAAGGAATTTAAAAATTAGTATTGTCTTTCAAATGCCGTTCGAATTTACCCCTTTTTCTTTCTTTTTTGGCCTGCAAATGGAGCATATAGTACCTTAGACACTGAGAACCTCGTTTTCAAACCTGGCAGTGTGCAGATTGGTGCTATTTTCTTAAATTTGAAGTTCGTCTATATTTTGGCTTTTTCAACCAACCTGTATTAAGCGTGTATATCGGTTATTTTCAATCAAAATGTATTTAGCGTGTATGCTCATGATTGTATTTGAAGGTACACGGAGATGATGTTCAAAGAGTGGTACATCCAGGACCCGAAAGGGATTGCCATGGGAGACGCCGCTGCCTCCTACTCTAAATTCGAGCTGGACGTGGCTAAAAAGGAGGAACCGTTTTACCTGCTGATCGCCATGTTGCCGTGCGAGAAGCTGTGGGGGTGGCTTGCTCAGCAGATCGAATCAGGCATAGTAAGAATAGACAAGATCCATTAAGCCCCGCCCCTTTCTTAATGACCAATCCCACCCGCATTTTACACGCACTCACACGCATGGAACGGTGTCTGTCGGACCATAGTCGCGGTCGTGATTTGTCAGTTCGGCAAGGGGCGGGGCTTTATGGATTATCGTATTCAGCTTGTTAAGAATCCAACAATTTATAGGGGTTGGTCGCCGAAACATTTTGCACACGACCCCTTGCTGTACTGCTCCCAAACTACGTCATATTTCATGTCCCATTGTTTACATGCTTACTAGTTTCGTTTCGTTCTGTTCAAACTCTGGGCAGACAGGTAAACCCTCACGAAGACATGTTTTGTTTGTTTATCCTGATGAAAATAAAACAATAATTAATTGATGGAATATTTATTTTTGTAGCCGGATGGAATTTTTTAAGTTGAAATTGTTGTGATGTACACAAGTTTGTTTGGGATCGATCAAACTAAAACCGCCGTCAAATAAAAAAAGGTAAAAACATTCATATATGAAAATGAAAACTAAGCGAAATTCTGTATAATTATTCGTCCAAAGTACGGGTTTCCACGTTACGTATTTTTTATTGTGCAATTATAGAATGACACCAACGTGTACAGTTTCTGGATAGAAGAAAACAAGCCGGGAAGCCATACACTCGCGACTTACATCAACGATAATGCCGAGAAGTTTGGCGTGGATCCACCGAAGGCCATGGACATCTACCAAAAGGGTATGCAGTGCGAGGTGGATTTTTTCACTTCGGGAACAATCGAGGAGGTCAACTGAATGGTCTGAACGTTCCAACGTTCCACCTGTGATGTTGCAACACTCTTAATTAATTAATGCAAAATTACACATGATCGAAACCTACTTGGTGAACGTTAGGCTCCGTCATTTTTTGCAATTCTATTAAGCGCAATTGATACTGGAATACTCTTTTTTATAATGTTTTTTAGCTCGTGGCAATTCTAGCAGTTTATGGCAATTTTTGGAAAATCGCGTTTTATTCGTAGAATTTAGTGATTGAGTTTTAAGTGGAATGTTATCTGTAACATATGATCATTAAGTATGTGCGTATTAAACCTATGGACCAAAACCAAAACCTGCAGGATGGACCACTATGTTGCGATGTTGCAACACTCTTAATTAATTGAATAATTAATCAATTAATTAATGCACAATTACACATGATCTAAACCTACTAAGTAAACGTTTGGCTCTGTCAGACTTTTGCATTAAGCGCAATTTATACTGAAACAATTTTAAAACAACCTTGTGTTTTAGCTCGTGGCAATTCTATCAATTTATGGCAAATTTCAGAAAATGACTTATTTTGTAGAATTTAGTGCTTGAGTTTTAAGTGGAATGTTATCTGTTACATGTGGCCATTAAGTAAGTGCGTATTAAATCTATGGACAAAATAAAACCTGGAGGCGTATTGGTGCGAATCAAAAATTATTATGTTGGTTGTACACGGTAAATGGTCTTGGTCAAAATACCCAAAAAATAGAAAGAAAAAATAGCAACATATCACCACCAGCTGACAATGGGAGTTTGTGATTTGTTTTTCCAAAAATAGTGATGATCAGGTAACTGGGTTCGAATTTTGGAAATTATTGCCTCGTCTCTCCAGGCCGTTTAATCAAACGGCACGATTAAACCTCCCACTACAACCCCCATTCCGGTGTTGCACATGTGTTTATTTAAACCGTTCACGTGGCGACTGCAACCGCACTTTTGACTGGCCACTCCCGAGGCTCGGTGTAAAAATGTCAGAGGTAAAAATGTCAGAGGTAAAAATGTCAGAGGTAAAAATGTCAGAGGTAAAAATGTCAGAGGACAAAAATGTCAGAGGTAAAAATGTCAGAGGAAAAAATGTCAGAGGTAAAAATGTCAGAGGTAAAAATGTCAGAGGAAAAAATGTCAGAGGAAAAAATGTCAGAGGTAAAAATGTCAGAGGTAAAAATGTCAGAGGTAAAAATGTCAGAGGTAAAAATGTCAGAGGTAAAAATGTCAGAGGAAAAAATGTCAGAGGTAAAAATGTCAGAGGAAAAGATGTCAGAGGAAAAAATGTCAGAGGTAAAAATGTCAGAGGAAAAGATGTCAGAGGAAAAAATGTCAGACGTAAAAATGTCAGAGGTACAAATGTCAGAGGAAAAAATGTCTGAGGTAAAAATGTCAGAGGTAAAAAATGTCAGAGGAAAAAATGTCAGAGGTAAAAATGTCAGAGGTACAAGCAAAAAAAAATTTTTTTCCTCTGACATTTTTACCTGGCACCACTCCCGAATCCATAAGAGCTTGACGAACTGACCAATCACGGCCTTGACAATGGTTTGAAAGAGATCGGTCCATGCGCGTGAAATGATTCGACCTGCTTGGAATGCCACTCCCACATCTTCTCGCACACAAAATGTGAACCTCTTTAGCTGCATTTCGAGGAATGTTTTCCAATTTCGGCTTAGCGAGAAATAAGGAGCTCCAAACTGATCCTTTAATGTGAAGGAAAAATTACACTGTAGTGCCAACAACTGCGCAGAGAAAATGATTGTCGAAAAACAGCTTTGGAAAAAAAAAATCATCCGTTTCTTGAGCTACCCACGTCCCCAAGAAAAAAAGGTTATTTTGAACAGGCAAAACGTTTCAAACAAAATAGCCCCTAAAGATTCTATAAGACTGAAAGTTTTAGAAATGCCAACAATTTAAATTGATGCCGACTAGTATATTTAATTTGTTTTATTCTTTGTTTCTACTTATTTTTTGGGGGAATATATGACTTCGAGCAATAATTAATTTGAAGAAAACCATCCACTCTTACCCTACAAGGCAAACTGAAAAATTCAATTTAAGATATCAAAAAACCGCATTAGCTCTCAAATCCATTAGACACGCCGGCCCAGACATCTTGAACTCTCTGCCCATTGTAATAAGAAACCTTAGGACATTGTGTTCTTTTAAGAAGGCAGTTAAAATTTTACCGTATTTATGTTCGTGTGTACATTGACTGTATATTCAACAATGATGTGTAATCGTACATGACCTAGCATCGTTTATCCATTCATGAATGAACCTGCATTCAATCAGCAGATGTATGAGATTTATTGTATTATTACCAACGCCCCTTTTCTCCCATTTCCTTTTCTTCTCTGCAAGTCACATTTTTTTTATATAAATATTTTTATTGTTGTATCTAAGTTGAGGCCTGCGGGCACGTCAAGCTACTTTGCTTATTTCTGTAGCCTTCCTGAATATAATGTATGTTAATTATGCATTTAATATATTTGTTTAATTTCGTTTATTATCTGTATACAATTATATACACTTAAAATATTGTATCAAACCATATTTTGTTCATGAAAATGTATGATGAAAAAAGAAAAAAGATGCAGAAACCAATAAATCTAAATCTAACTCTAAATCAAATCAAAATCAAATTACTCAAAAATTGGTCTTGGGGGAAACTTTCCTCATTGCACTACATTGGGCCACAAATTTGTGTAGCACAGAATAGTTTCGATTTGAAAAACGTGTTAATTATTAGGGACATCTAAAAGCCTTAGCTATTTAAGCTCTGGCTTCCCCGAACGGCCTCCATTACTCATTTACTTAGCCAATCTTGTTTTGTCAGTAATAAGTAATTGTAACAGGTCGATAATTGGATCACAAATAGAAACATGTACTGCAAGTGCAAAAAGGGGCACCAAATATGTGAAGTTTTCATTGAATGAATTTTAATTGAATTGAATTTCTTTATTGTCATGCAAAAATAAAATGAAGGCATAAAAATCGTCTTACGACTCATATTTCTATAAAATAGGACAATACATTAACATAATCATGAACAAATTACTAGAAATAACATAAATAACATAACAATGTAATATTAGTTAATGTCTCTGTTGAGAGCCGGAGGAATTATTTGTATTATTGGTACTCCCCTGGCTCCCAACAGACAATACTAACTAAAATATATTCTAGAAAATGTTCATGACAACAATCAATAACATTTAAATCGAACAAATCACAGCCAAGATCTAAAATCAAAGCAGACATAAACTAACCATACATTATATACTGGATTTCAAAGAGGAGGGACAAGGGAGAGAAAAGAAGAGAGACAGAGAGAAATGGAGAAAGGAAGAAAGAGAGATAGAGGGAGGAAGGAAGAGAGGAACAGTTCAGTGTGAGATGATGCATATACAAATTCCTTCAAAACATTGCTTTGTAATAGACATTATTATTATTGCACCTGTGCTTAGTAATGTTACCTAACATATGAAACAATAGTATGCATGCCAAGAAGACAACGGTATGCTAGTACATGTACATATAGATGGTAGATACACTGAACAATTGAAAGAGGAAAATTGATGTCAGATAGAAGAGGCGAGAAGAGAGACAAGAAAGAAAAAAGAAAGAAAGACAGAAAAGCTGAGAAAAGGAAAGAAAGGAATGGGAGGGAAAGTGCAGTGTGAGATATTGAATATATTGTCGAATTGATGGGTCTACATGTCACACAAAAAAGATTCCCCTGTAGGCCCATGCATTATGGTTCAAGGCATGCCCACATAGAGGAATTTTGTAAATGTTGGGGATAGGGGCAAAATCGGTCCCCAACAGGAAAAATTCCTCTGTAACACCATGCATTATGGTTCAAGGCATGCCCCCAAATAGATTTTTTTTTTTAATGTTGGGGATCGGGGAAAATGCAATGAATTATTGATGGTTTATTGCATTTATTTTTGTTTTTGTATTTGTGGGGGTGGCCCCATACCCTAGCCCCCGCTACGTACAGTCATTATTCGGTGGCTATAAGCAATGGCCTCGTAATACTGTGAGCCCCTAGGATCAAAACCGTGTCGATGGGCTATATTAGTGCCCTTGTGTGAGGCATTAATCCTCATTACTGTCAGTTATGACTTAATGACGTATATCCCCTAGTTGATTAGCATAGTAACCCACACATGCTTTAGAAGTCACGCAAAACAAACACACTAGAATTGTTATTCAATAAAATCTGAGAATGTATACTATTATCTTGATTTATTAGGAATAAATCATGTATAATGGTTTCCCTATAATCAGGGGCGGCCGAGCGACTTACAAAGTGGTGGGGGCACCAACAAAAATGGCACCTACAAAGGGAAAGGTCTCTTATTAGAAGAAAAGGGTAACCGAATTGCATTTTGCTGCTCCATGGCTGCAAGAAGCCTGGGGCAGACATCAAATTACATTGATATTGTAAAATATAATTTTTTCTGGTCCCACTATTTGGAATAGTCTTCCTTCAAGCATTCGTTCCTGCACCTCAGTCGAATCATTTAAGAGAAATGTAATTGTAATTTGTTATTTTTTAGAGTGTAATGCACTTGGAGAGTATATAACTATTCTGTTTTTATTTTAAAATGTAAAGCGCCTTGAGCATGTTCATGTAAAGGCGCTATATAAATACCAATATGTATGTATGTATGTATTGATTGAAAACACATATTTATTAAAGGAATGAATGCTGTAATCTATTTTATTGTGTCTCCCAAACGTAGTATCAAACGAGAACGACCGAGAGGAAGGATTTATGATGAATAGGTATACTAATTACACATTTTACCGGAACAGAAAACAACATTGGACTTTAGTGTTGAAATGCCTTATTGTCAGAATTGGCGTCGGATGGGGGAAGAGTTATATGCGTGTATGCGGGCGTGGGGTGTGGTTGTGTCTGTGAGTGGTGGCGGCAGGTGTTTTGTCATCGTTTAAATCAGTTCAAATCTAAAGTTTCTCCTTTATTATATGTACTCATATTTAAGTATAAATATCTTTCCATACCAGTGGCCAACACGATTTCTTTCAAACAAATCGTCCTTGTTTTCACGAAGTGACGGTAGTGAGGAAAATCGTAACGCAAAGTGAATGCAATTTTTTTTCACTACCGTCACTTCGTGAAAACAGCGACGAAATTTTGTCCAAAAGATTGACCTTTTCAATATGTAAAGCAATGTGGATTATTATAATAATAATAACGTAAAAAAAACAAAAAAACACTAACATTAATGACGAAAGTTATTCCAATAAAGTAGCGGAAGCAGCGCTCCGACGGGGAGAGGGGGGGGGGGGTAGAAAATCATGCTCCTCCACGTTTCCAAATAACCAAACTTGACCCCTTTGATTGTGAAAATGTATTTCTTGTAATGGGGTTCTCGGGAACCCTTTTAAATCTCTGATTCTTGCCCTAGCTCTCCCCTACTAATGAATACCCCTCTCCCTTGAATAAGTGCACATTTTTTAATAGCCACATTTCCCGTTTTTGTTTAAAATATGTGCGTTTTCTAAAGCCCACACCCCCATAACAAAAATCTATCCTTCGGAGCATGTGTGTAGATAGTTATCAGTTTAGAAGGAGGCATCGATCACCTGGCCCGAAGCGCCTTTCTCGTCGGGGGTGCTGATGAATATTTCCTATTAACTCCAAAAATTCATAGCAAGCCAGAAGATTTAATTGAAATGTAAAGTAACATGATGACATGGTGATGCTGAATCCGAACAAGGACAATTGTGAAAATTATGTTAAAGGTCGATACGAAAGAAAAGCTAACCTTATTTGCAATATTAGTGTTATGTTTTATGAAACCGTTTATATCAGCTCTGAGTCAAGTAGAACAGTATTTTGTTGTTTGGATATTGTTATTTTTTGTTTTGTTGAGGTTTCGATATATATTCTACATTCTCCTTTTGCCCTGATTGCGTTTTGTTTTGATTGTGATAAAAGCGATATCACTAAATTTTAAGTACGGCGACCTTGTGTACCTAGTCTAATTACAATTTTCCTTTGTTTTCTTGAGTTGTTTAATGATATGTTTCCAGGAAGTAGTAGTACATTAATGTAAGTTCTGTTTTTCTTTTGTTTGTTTGCTTTGATAATTATGTTATGCTATCATGCCAGGATTGATTTCAGTCAATTATTTGAATTTGAATTTGACTTTGCTTCAATCATTTATGCACCAGATAGTTTGATTCACCAGAAATTGCTCCAAAGTCGATTTTTATCAAAAATGGTTGACTTTGATGATAAGTTTTGTTTTGTGCTTTCTTTGTATTTTGTATTCGCTTTCCTCATTACTATGATTGTAAGGGCAATCGCTGTGTTTTATTCCAAGCCACTGGCTTTTTTAATGCGAATTCCTATGCACAAATTTATACACTCTAAAAACTGAAATGTTAAATCACCATTTAAAAGGGCCGAGGAGTGACCACTCTTTCAAAATGTCAGATTGATACTTTTATCCTGCTAGATTCAACCTTTATAGTGTTGGATCCAGCATGTTCAAAGTGTTAATCTACCATTTTGAAAGAGTGGTCACTCCTCGGCCCTTTTAAATGGTGATTTAACATTTCAGTTTTTAGAGTGTAATATATTATATCCTTGTATTTTATGAAATTAATACATTGAATTGAATTGAAAAAGTAATGGACCAAGATCTATACATAATATGCTGGTTCTCTATTTACACATAGCAGAATATTTTCACGCAAGCATTTTTTCATATAAATTTAAGTAATATCAGAATACTGAATATATCATTTTGCCCTCCTTGTGTTTGCTCTAATGTATCATTTATGTTATCACTGACAGGTGTGTCTCCAGACTGCCAGAGATGTGAATGCAACTTCCCTGAAATCTAGTTTGTAGATTGATTTTAAAGTGTAATTGAAATACAGGAAAACTTTATATATCATGCAGATATATTATATATCATTTCGGGTAGTCGTGGTATTATCATACTTATTCGATAGCGTATTTGTTAGTGACTTTATAAAGGATATTCCAACGAAAAATACTTGAGTACTTTATTTTCTAGACCATTTAGAAAAAGGAAATAGTCTTTTGATAGGAAATATATTTGAAGCATTATAACTGACAGTGACAGACATTAATATGATATAATATATGTGCTTATGTGGGGCGCAGTGATAAGGGTGTGGGTGTGTGAGAGACTGTGTAATGATCTGATTTGTTCACATCAAACCTCCAAGCTGTGTGTTTACACCTACACAAAAGGTAGATGAGGACATTATATTATGTTATGTAAGGTGATTTGTGTGCGCGCTTGTGCGGTGAGAGATTTAAAAAAAAAAAATGGTTTGCCATCTGCAAACCAATGCCTAAATATTTTTGTTTTGAGATCTCCCTTTGTAGGTGCCCCTTTTTTTCTCTCTCCAGAAAGTGCCCCTACTTTAGCACCAATAGAGTTAAGTTTGAGACAAGAAGACAATAGTATTGTTATCAAACCTTTTGTTAATAGTATACGAAAAACAAAAAGCATGAGCAAAAGTATAACACGATGATTTCACTAATACTAGTTGTCTATATGACCCCTTTAAAATATAAGATTTATATACCCCCCCCCCCTAAAAAAGGAAGAAAACATTAAAAAACATAAATAAATATGGACATGTGTTTAAACATACATAAATAAATATCTTTGGTGATTGGTCGCCTTTTATATGAGACTTTTATGTGTCGATCGCAAGGGTTCCATGATTATAAAGAGCGCCATCATGTTGCGCTACAGACACAAATACATGTTTTCATTCATCAAGGGAATGTCTCTCCAGTCATCGGATTATTTTGAAAGATGGTTTGAAAGAGCGCCATCATTCAGATATTTTTGTCCGGTAATATGTTTGTTCGATACCCATTCGCTGTTTTGCTTTTTGCTTTCTTGCTCCCCCTCTCCCCCCTCTCTCTCTCTCTCTCTCTCCCTCTCTCTCCCTCTCTCTCAATCCACAGAATGTTTAGCAATGTTCCCTTTTAATGCAAATGTTTGCCTATAAGTTTGTATCTACACACGTGAATACATATCAAAATTATGATTATAAAGAAAAAGCGAGAATTCCCGACGGAAACATGGTATTTGATAGGGAAAAATTATATTTATCAATTCATTTGTAATTTAAAAAAAAAGTGGATACCCCGGCTACAAACAAACAAGTTTAATAAAAATGAAAGGTGTAGTCTTAGACCAACTACAGGTACATCATAATCTAGAACAAATAATTTCTTTCAAAAGGGCAAATCCATGACGTAAACTATTTGATACAGCGTGATTAGTTTATATAGACCATCAATCAGCTTTGTTTATATGTTTGTACCAAATATAAAGGTGTATTATGGTTTCTACATTTCAAATAGGAAATATCAATATGATTCCATATCTCCTTTTATCGTACAATAGCGGCCCGCCAACTTATCACTGATTACTCATACGGATAAGAGTCTCAAAACTTTAGCTCACTCACTTCGCTCGCTTGCAAAATAACCCATTTGTAATCGCATGCTTCCACGTATGATTTGAAAACTTTTTTTTTTTTACCTCAAACGAGGAACATTTGGGGATAGAAATTATTCATGACAGTGTACAAGTTTTTTTTTTTAAATGCTGTTCACCGCCCAAATGGGCTATAAGTATGTGTGCATAATGCGCATAAACTGATTTCAGAATTATGAGGAAGAGAGTTCCATATTGACGGTCATTTTGATTTGAAAGAAAAGGATGATGCTGTAGGTATACATTTTCCGACATAGTAATTTTCCGGATTTCTAATATAACAATTATGCATTTCTGTTTTAAATTTAATAATAGAGGCAAGATAATATGGTAATTTTGTTATGTTTATGTTTAAAGACCTTTAATGAGATACAGTAGACATTCAATTGATAGATAGTGAGAACTGAAAAGATGTAGTTTTTTAAATAGTGGTTGTGAAAGAGCAGTATAGAGAGATATTGAACATATTCTTACAATTTTTTTTTGCAACTTTGCCATTGATACATGAATAACAAAAACCTGTACACAAAGACCACCAGCCTATTAAGACCGACATTTTGTCTCATTTGAGCGGTCTTTATAGACAGGTTTCACTGTACTCAATAATATAATGGAACTGAACAAGTCAACATTCTATTCTATGTGGGAATGGAGAAGGGGTAAAGGGAGGGGGAGGGGGGGGGGGATTAAATGTGCATCCGCGGATGACGGAACTTGGGATATTTTAATGGGTGGCATAGTATGAGTCTATGTACTTAGACAACGGGGAGAGGGGGGGGGGGGAGAGATGGTCCTACTCTGAAAATGAAATGCGAATTTACAAGGCTACTGATTAGGGGAGGGGGGGGGGGTAGTCAAGGCGTTTTATTTTCTCATCCTTTCTCACTTTTCCTTTTCCCTCTCTCTTTTTATTTCTCGCCTTATCTTCCTTTTAATGTATTTTCCAACAATCGATAGGGGGCACGTGCTCTCGTGCCGCCCTCTGTAGTCACTCCACTCGTATCTAGTGTATGATATATAATAATAATAATAATAAATTTATATAGCGCAGCTTTTATACAAAGTATATTCAGCTGCGCTGGTTCAGAGCTCCATTTTACTAAATTCTACAAAAAAAGATCTCTCAATTGAACAAATACGTTTTAAAATTGGATTTGAAGACATTGAGAGATGGAGTGCTTCGTATTTCTATTGGCAAGCTATTCCATAGTTTCGGGGCAGCAGAAGCAAAAGCACGGTCCCCGAGAGTTACTTTAGTTTTGCCATGGGGAATCTGAAACAATAATTTATCTGTGGAACTGCGCAGGCTACGACTGTGTGCCTGGACTTTGAGTTGAAGTAATTATGTTATGTTACCAGGAGCTTGACCACTCAATGATTTATATACAATTAACAACATTCTAAATGAAATTCTTTGACGGACTGGCAACCAGTGGAGCTCTCTCAGAAGAGGTGCGGTTGAAGTGAATTTCGACCGACGATAGACAAGTCTTGCACATGCATTTTGGACTCTTTGTAACTTAGCTATCAGAGAATCAGGCATTCCAAACATCAACCCGTTATTAAGCTTACTTGTGATGAGAGCATGTACAACCAATTTCATACTTTCTTGATCTAAATATTTGCGGATACGTCTGAGATTGTACAGAAGATAGTATGTTAATTTGCATATATTTTTAACATGTGTTTCCATGTTCAAATTAGTATCAAAGTATACTCCTAAATTCCTTGCTGTAACAGAGGGTATCACATTGTAGGATCCAACTCTTACACCGTCAATGCTTTTTTTTTAGATCTGTTGTGAAGTGTATTAAATGCAATGTAGATTACTGACCAGCATTTCACAAAAAGACACTTAAAATGGCATTATTTTGTCAAGATTTTCCCAAAGCTTGACAAGCATTGGTTGTGACGTGTATGCTGCGTTTACACTATAGGAAACAATTCTTAACCCACCCCCCTCCACACACACACAACCGCACGCGCACTTCCAAAGTGGGGGGGGGGGGCACCAACAAAACAGGGCACTTTCTGGAATAAAGGGCACCTTCAAAGGGAAATCTTAAAGGGAAATAAACAATTTTTTAGAGATTGGTATATACCCCTATATTGTAATTACATTATCGGGGATGATTTCAATATTTGTTTCTATTTATACATCATATAAGATTTTGCTTAAGTATCATCTTTGCAGTTGCGTGTGATGGTCTAAAAATTCAATTGCGAGCGAGCAAAGATTTGTGAGGTCGCAGTGCGAAAAATTACATTTTATAAAGAGGAATGACCCAATCCTGATGGGGTTATAAGCACTGAAAAGATCTTTGATAAGTTACATAATATAATTATAACATCTATAACTACGAGCGAGCGTAGCGAGCGAGCTTTGGGGGAAATTGCTTTTAGTCGCTTGAAATAAGGGGCACATTTAATGATGAGAGGAAAAGGGGACACTTATCGAAAGGGTTAAGACAGTTATTAGAAAAGAAAAGGAGCACTTGTTAGACTACAAATGCTAATTATCAGAGGTGAAAATGGGGCACTTCTTACACCTAAAAAAGAGACATGCGCCAGGGATGAAAAGGAAATGGGCATTTGTCGACGGAAAAGAGGCGCCCATCAGATTTTGATAGGGGGCATTTATAAGAAGTGAAAATGGGTATTTATGAAAAAGGGATAGGGTCTTTATTAGAAAGGAAATCGGGCACATATCATTGTCGTAATGGGGTAATGAGAAGGGGAAGTGGCTCTTATTAAAAGGAAAAAGAGGCACATATTAAAATAAACGGGGCACTTATCAAAGACCAAAAGTGGTAATTATGAGAAGGAGAAGGTGCACTTATAAGGAAAAAAAGAGCATTTATTAGGAAGGAAAAGGGGGACGTGTCAACATAAAAGGGGCATTTATAAGAGATGTAAGAGCACTTATCAGGAGGTGAAGGGGTAATTGGCAAAGTAAAACGAGTATCTCTCAAAATTGAATAGGGTCATTCACAAGAGATGAAAAGGGGCACTTATAAGAAGGGAAAAGGGCTCTTCTTTAAATGAGGGCACTTATCATAAGCGAAAGGGGCACTTATTAAAAGGGAAAGGGGGCACATGTAAAAGTATAAGGTGCGCTTATCCAAGTTAAAAAGGGGTAGTTATTAGAAGGGGAAGGGGCACTTTTTACAAAGGAAAAGGAGCACTTGTCAAAGCAAAAGGGGAACCTCTCAAATTTGAATAGGGCAATTATCAGAGGTGAAGGGGGCGCTTATCAAAAGTGAAAAGGGGCGCTTCTCGTATCTTAAAAGGAGAACTTACTAAAGATTTAAAAGGGCACTTATGAGAATGGAAAATGGACACTTATTGCAAAGGACAATGGGAACTTGTCAAAGGTAAAGGGGTACGTGTCAAAATAAAAGGGGCACTTTCCAAAGTAAAAAAAGGACTTTTCCTATGTAAAAAGGGGCACTTTTCAAAGTAAAAGGGGCACTGTTCCTATGCAAAAAGGGGCACTTTTAGGGTACTTGAAAAAGTGGGAGGGCACTGTGCCCCGTCCCTGCCCCCCCCCCCCCCCCCCCCCTCCCCGGGAGCGCCGCCTCTGATTATGCAACACCATATCTTCTCCTCATCCACCTATTGTATAGGGGTAAACACACGGTTTAATGGTTGATTGTGAACAATTCAGACTTCACAAATACCCTAACCACTGCGCCCCACATAAACACATAACTCATATCATCTACCAAATATCTGTCGGTTATATAAATCCATTTTTTTCTTCCTCAAAAGACTTTTTACTTTTTCTAAATAGTCTAGAAATAAAAGTACACCATTTTTTCGTTAGTATATCCTTTATTTAATCATTTAAAACGACGCCATTGAATGAATATGATAATACGATAATGATATTTGATATATCTGCATTATATAGAAAGTTTGTCTGTCTTTTAATTACACTTTATAAATAATCAACCAAAAAAGACTTCAGGGAAGTTGCATTTACATCTCTGGCAGTCTGGAGACAACCCTGTCAGTGATACGAACAAAATAAATGACACATCTGAGCAAGCATAAGGAGGTCGAGATTCTATATTCAGTTTTCGGATATGACTTAAATATACATGAATAAAATGCTTGCGTGAAATATTTTGCTATTTTGAAATATAGAACCAGTATACATGTATTGATTTTTTGGTCCATTACCTTTTCAATTCAATTCAATTTATTAATTTCATAAAAAACAAGAATATAATACATTATAAATTTGTGCATGGGAAATTGCATTAAAAAGCCAGTGGCTTGTAATAAAACAGAGCGATTGCCCTTACAATCATAGTAATAAGGAAAGCGAATACAGAATACAAACAAAGCACAAAACAAAATTTATCATTGAAGTCAGCCATTTTGGATAAAAATTGACTTTGGAGCAATTTCTAGTGAATCAAACTATCTGGTGCATAAATGCTTGAAGCAGAGTCAATTTTGAATTCAAATAATTGACTGAAATCAATCCTGGCATGATAGGTTAATATCATTATCAAATCAAACAAACAAAAGAAAACAGAACGTACAGTAATATACTACATAGAAACATATCATTAAACAACTCAAGAAAACAAAGGAAAGCTGTTATTAAAAGTGAGTGATATCGCTAATAACACAATCAAAACAATACGCAATCAGGACAATATGACACTGTAGAATATATAAATAGAAACCTCAAAAAAAAAAAAAAAAATATCCAAACAAAAGAGTACCGTTTCTACTTGACTCAGAGCTGATATAAACGGTTTCATGAACCATAACACTAATATTGCAAATAGGGTTGGCTTTTCTTTCGTATCAACCTTTAATATAATTTTCACAATTTTCCTTGATCGGATTCAGCATCACCATGTCATCAGAGTTAATAGGAAATACTCATCAGCACCCCCGACGAGAAAGGCGCTTCGGGCCAGGTGATCGATGCCTTCTAAACTGATAACTATCTACACACATGCTCAGAATGATAGATTTTTGTTATGGGGTGTTTTTTTTTATAAAATGCACATGTTTTAAACAAAAAACGGAAAATGTGGGTAAAAAATGTGCATTTATTCAAGGGAGAGGGGTGTTGTTCAGAATGAAAAAGGGATATCCATTAGTAGGGGAGAAGCTGCGGCACGAATCAGAGAATTAAAAGAGTGCCCGAGAACCCCATTACAAGAAATACGTTTTCACAATCAAAGGGGTCAATTTTGGTTATTTGAAAACGTGGAGGGGCATGATTTCTTCCCCCCCCCCCCCCCCCGTCGGAGCGCTGCTTCCGCCACTTTCTTGGAACAACTGTTGTCATTAATGTTATTGTTTTTTTAACGTTATTATTATTATGGCTTTACATGTTGAAAAAGCCAATCTATTGGACAAAATTAGTTTGAAAGAAATCGTGTTGGCCACTAGTATTGAAAGATATTTATACTTAGATATGAGTACATATAATAAAGGTGAAACTTTAGACATGAACTGATTTAAATGAGGAAAAAACACCTGCCGCCTCCACTCACAGACACAACCACAGCCCCACGCCAGCATACACGCATAGAACTCTTCCAAAATCTGTCGCCAATTCTGACATTAAGCATTTCAACACTAAAGTCCAATGTTCTTTTTCCGTTCCGGTAAAATGTGTAATAAGTATACCTATTCATCCTGAATCCTTCCTCTCAGTCGTTCTCGTTTGATACTACGTTTGTGAGACCCAATAAATTATATTTCAGATATGCATTCCTTTAATAAATATGTGTTTTCAATCAGAGTAATTTTATGTCTGTCCCCAGGCTTCTTGCAGCCATGGAGCAGCAACATTCAATGCGGTTATCCTTTTCTTCTAATAATGGACCTATTCCCTTTTCATAAATGCTCCTAGTCTTCTCTTATAAATTCCCATATCAATATCCGATGGGTGTCCCTTTTCCGTCGACAAGTGCCCATTTCCCATTCTCACAAGTGCCCCTTTTCATCCCTGATGCTTTTTTTCAGGTGTTAGAAGTGCCTCATTTTCACTTATGATAAATACCCTTTGTAAATTTACTCATGATCCTTTTCTTTGGTAATAGGTGTTTTATTCCTTTCGATAAGTGTCCCCTTTTCCTCTCATCACTTAAACGTTCCCTAATTTAAAGCGACTGAGAGCAATCTCCCCCGAAGCTCGCTCGCATCAATGTAACTTATCAAAGGTCTTTTCAGCCTTCTGTTATGATAATGTCCTTATCTTACCCCAACAGGATGGGTTTATTCCTCTTTATATGATGTAATTTTTTCGCACTGTGACCTCACAAATCTTAAATGTTTTTCTCGCTTGCTTCGATCGCTCACAATGGATATTCAGACCATCACACGCAAATGCTAAGAATGGTGCTTAAGCAATATCTTGTATGATGTATAAAGAGAAACAAATATTGAATTCATCCCTGCTAATGGAATTACATTGTAAGGATATATACCAACTAATGTCCCCAAAATTGTATATTTTCGCTTTGAGATTTCCCTTTGTAGGTGCCTTTTTTTCTCCAGAAAGTGCCCTTTTTTCTTCAGAAAGTGCCTTTTTTTGTTGGTGCCCTACTCCACTTTGGAAGTCGCTCGGCCGCTCCTGATTATCGGGCAACCATTAAACATCTCATATTCTGGAAGCGAGATGTCTAAACATCTTCGTTTATCATATGAGCAGCCAGGTGCCTGAATATTCTCTTTATAATAATAATAATAATATTTAATTTTTATATAGCGCTTAATACAAATGTCTCTAAGCGCTTTACAAATATATTATTACCCCGGTCATTGGATTCAGTGGTGCTTACCCGCACACAATGTGTGCACAATCTCCACTCCCTGGGGAGCATTCCAGCCAGGCGTTACATGACGCTCAAAAACTGTTTGACCAACAATGACGGTCGCATCCTACCGGGTACCCATTTAACACCTGGGTGGAGAGTAGCAAGTGCAGGTTAATATCTTGCCAAAGGATATTAGTGCCGTGTCGGGATTCGAACCCTCGACCTTCGCATCTTCAAGTCAAGCGCCTTAAACCACTCGACCACGACACGCCCATATATACAGTGCGTCCCAGAAAAAACGAACCGAGAATTATTGATGTTTAATCATAACTTAATCACAATTATAATTAATAAATGACACATATTTGTAAAGCTTAGATCCTCCTCTTTTATTTGATGCAACGATGCCATTGCTTAGCCACCGAATCATGACTGTACGCAGCGTGGGCTAGGGTACGGCCCCCCCCCCCACAATTACAAAAAAAAACAAAGAAAATGCAATAAATTATCAATAATTCATGGCACTTTGCCCCGATCCCCAACATAAAAAACAATCCTCTATGTGGGCATGCCTTGAACCATAATGCATGGTCCTACAGAGGAAGTTTTCCTGTTGGGGACCGATTTTGCCCCCACCCCCTACATAAAAAAAAAATCAGGGCATGTTTTTTTGAGTGACATGTAGACCCATCAATTCGACAATATATTTAATATCTCATACTGCACTTTTCCTCCTTTTCCTTTCTTTCCTTTTCTCAGCTTTTCTGTCTTTCGTCTGTCTTTCTTCTTTCTTTCTTCTTCCTTTGTTGTCTCTCTTCTCGCCTCTTCTATCTGACATTAATTTTCTTCTTTCAATTGTACAGTGTATCTACCATCTATATGTACATGTACTAGCATACAGTTGTCTTCTTGGCATGCATACTATTGTTTCATATGTTATGTAACAGTTCTAAGCACAGGTGCAATAATAATAATACTGCCTTTTACAAAGCAATGTTTTGAAGGAATTTGTATATGCATCATCTCACACTGAACTGTTCCTCTCTTCCTTCCTCTCTCTATCTCTCTTTCTTCCTTTCTCAATTTCTCTCTGTCTCTCTTCTTTTCTCTCTCTTGTCCATTCTATTTGAAATCCAGTATATAATGTATGGTTAGTTTATGTCTGCTTTGATTTTAGATCTTGGCTGTGATTTGTTCGATTTAAATGTTATTGATTGTTGTCATGAACATTTTCTAGAATATATTTTAGTTAGTATTGTCTGTTGGGAGCCAAGGGAGTACAAATAATACAAATAATTCCTCCGGCTCTCAACAGAGACATTAACTAATATTACATTGTTATGTTATTTGTAGTTATTTGTTCATGATTATGTTAATGTATTGTCATATTTTATACAAATGTGAGTCGTAAGACGATTTTTATGCCTCATTTTATTTGTGCATGACAATAAAGAAATACAATTCAATTACAATTCATTCAATGAAAACTTCACATATTAGGTGCCCCTTTTTGCAATTGCAGTACATGTTGCTATTTTTTTTATCCAACTATCGACCCATTACAAGTACTTATTACTGACAAAACAAGATTGGCTAAGTAAATGAGCATGGAGGCTTTTCGGGGAAGCCAGACCTTAAATAGCTAAGTTTTTTTTTTGGATGTCCCTAATACTTACGTTTTTCCAAATCGAAACTATTCTGTGCTACACAAATTTGTGACCCTTTGTAGTGTAATGAGGAAAGTTCCCCCAAGACCAATTTTTGAGTAATTATTGCTCGAAGTCATATATTCCCCCAAAAATAAGTAGAAACAAAGAATAAAAGAAATTAAATCTACTGGTCGGCATCAATTTTAATTTTTGGCAGTTTTAAAAGATTGAGTCTCATAGAATCTGTAGGGGCTATTTTGTTTGAAATGTTTTTTTCCGTTTCACATGCTTTATTGCAGAAGGTTTTGTTTACATTTGGTTTTGGACCATCATTTTGTAGATGGGTGGAGACTATATATAATAATGCTCAAAGATGTGTCTTTTATGGGGCGCATCTACTGGGTACTTTGATATTAAGAGAGGTGTTAGACAGGGGGACCCCCTGTCCCCATATTTGTTTATACTTTGTATTGAAATTTTAGCTCGTTCAATATATAAGACCCTGACATTCAAGGATTTACTTTTAATAACGTACAAGTAAAACAAATTCTTTATGCAGATGATATGACTCTCTTTATTCGGGACTCAAACTCATTTAAAAAGGTGGGGAAACTGTTCGAAAGTTTTGCTAGAAATTTTGGATTAAAAATTAATAAAGGAAAAACTTTTATATTATTGTTAGGCCCTTCTCAAAATGAAAATATTGCTCTTCCATTTGGTAAAGTAGTACAAATAGTCAAGATTTTGGGTATATAATTTTTCTTTAGATGTTGAAGTTCAGAAAAGGACAAATTATAAGGTAATTTTGAGTAAAATAAAAAAGTTGTTGTCTTGGTGGAAACAAAGAGATTTAACTTTAATAAGGAAGATTCAATTGATAAAAACCTTTATTTTGTCAAAATTGATTTATGTATCGGCGCTGACACCAGTACAAAATTGGGTATTTAAAGATTTGGATAAACTGGTTTTTGACTTTTTGTGGAAAGGAAAAGATAAGATTAAGCGAAATGTTATGTTCTTGGATTATTGTAGAGGTGGACTAAGATTAACGGACTTTCATTTATTTATTTTAGTGCAGAGGATTATGTGGGTAAAGAGACTTTTAACAGGGGATGCAAATATGGGATGGAAACAATATTTTAATTATTTAACTAAAGATGTTGGAGGAATTTTGATATTTTATAATAATGCAACCGTAGGTATATCTGAATTAGTATTACCAGCATTTTATAGAGACATGCTGGACGTTTGGATGGCTACGAGAATATTTTTGTGAAAGGAAAATGTTTCTAGGAGGAATGAGATTATTTATAATAATAGATTTGTTTTTATCGATGGTCATGTTCCTTTCGATGAGGGATTATTTAACAAAAATGCTTATAAGTTGCATCATATTGTTGATAAGGAAGGTGATGTAAAATCTGATGAGGAATTTCAAAGAAAAGGTTTAAATAGTTTAGAAAATAGTAAAATATAACGTATTTTTCTTGGCATCCCCCCTTCATGGAAACAATTTTAAAATAAAAATACTCACTCAAATATAGATAGGGAATTAGATATGGATATAATTATGTTTGAAAAGGTATATATGTTAGATCAAATAACCTCAACAATTATATACGCTTTTTTATTAACTCTTTATGCGCCACTTAAAAAACCCCCCTGTGCCACATTCTTTTAGGGTCACACATTTCGAGGGAATCTTTATTGACTCTGCTGAATCAAGAGGCTATAACTCTTCACTGGATGATCATGATGAAAAATATTGTGCAGCAAAGTTGTAGACCGGAAAACGTGCTTTTCGATGAACCGTCATTTGTTATATTTTGAATTATCATTTTTATAATAATCATAATTATATAATGTTTAATTTTTCTTATTTACGGCAGTTTTTTATCCCTCTAGAATTTCTTATTTAGCAATGATAAGACATCTTCAAATCGAATTTATTAGAAAGGTGGACTTCTTACCTTTCTTTACATACCTTGCTCAAGTATTCTAACAATTCAGAAGGTTAGTATTTAGGTTGTTGAAGAAAAGAAGTTCAATAGGGAGAGACTTGAAAGTACCCCGCTCAGCCACCCTTGACAATGGGCTAATCTGCCCATTGAAATCCCTATTACCCCAGGTTATTGTCAATGTCCGGTTTAGCGGGGCATGAAAAGGGACGTCGTGGGGATGTTTTTCTTTGTTGTGCCATGATAAGTCAATAAGAAATAAGAGAATGTTATTGATTTTGCCCACTGGTATGAGCATGTAAAAATGGTATAGGCATAATATATTATATGTGATATACATGACATAATCAGCATCTTATTGAAATGTCTCATTATGAATGTTCACCGCATCTGTTCTCTCACCTTCTTTACCCCTCAATAAAATTGATTTCAAGTACATTTATCACAGCCATAGATATACAAAGAAAGAATGAATCAATCTTAAAATATAAACTATATTGCATTGTTTTCCATTTACTTTATTGTGAGAGAGCTTATTATCAGAAATGATTGACGAGTGGAGTATGCAATGAATAAAATATGGAGAACGGACGTGAGAGACATTATGAGAGAGAAATAGTGATATGAAATGAAAGGACTTTACTGTGAATAAAGATTATAAGAGAAAGAGATAAAGATGACGGCAAGACAGGATACATATTGATACGAAAATAACAATAATAATGAGATAGAGATGACGGAAAGAAAGAGAGTAAACACTGATAGCATAAGAATGAATAAAGATAATAAGAGAAAGATATAGAATGACGGCAAGACATAGGGTACATATAGATAGGAAAATGATAATAATAATAAGATAGAGATGACGGAAAGAAAGAGAGTAAACACTGATAGCACAAGAATGAATAAAGATAATAAGAGAAAGATATAGAGATGACGGCAAGACATAGGGTACATATAGATAGGAAAATGATAATAATAAAAAGATAGAGATGACGGAAAGAAAGAGAGTAAACACTGATAGCACAAGAATGAATAAAGATAATAAGAGAAATATATAGAGATGACGGCAAGACATAGGATACATATTGATAGGAAAATAATAATAATAATAAGATAGAGATGACGGCAAGAAAGAGAGTAAACACTGATAGCATAAGAATGAATAAAGATAATAAGAGAAAGATATACAGATGACGGCAAGACATAGGGTACATATAGATAGGAAAATGATAATAATAATAAGATAGAGATGACGGCAAGAAAGAGAGTAAACACTGATAGCATAAGAATGAATAAAGATAATAAGAGAAAGATATAGAGATGACGGCAAGACATAGGGTACATAATTATAGATAGGAAAATGATAATAATAATAAGATAGAGATGACGGAAAGAAAGAGAGTAAACACTGATAGCATAAGAATGAATAAAGATAATAAGAGAAAGATATAGAGATGACGGCAAGACATAGGGTACATATAGATAGGAAAATGATAATAATAATGAGATAGAGATGACGGCAAGAAAGAGAGTATTACACTCATAGCATAATTATAATGAATAAAGATAATAAGAAAAAGATATACAGATGACGGCAAGACATAGGGTACATATAGATAGGAAAATGATAATAATAATAAGATAGAGATGACGGAAAGAAAGAGAGTAAACACTGATAGCATAAGAATGAATAAAGATAATAAAAGAAAGATATAAAGATGACGGCAAGACAGGATACATCTTTCTTTCATTAGTTTTATTCATTCTTATTCTATCACTGTCTACTCTCTTTCTTGCTGTCATCTCTAGCTCTTTCATTAATTTTTATTCATTCTTATTCTATCAGTCTACTCTCTTTCTTGCTGTCATCTCTATCTCTTTCTTTCATTATTTTTATTCATTCTTATTCTATCACTGTCTACTCTCTTTCTTGCTGTCATCTCTATCTCCTTCTTTCATTTTTTTTATTCATTCTTATTCTATCAGTCTACTCTCTTTCTTGCTGTCATCTCTAGCTCTTTCATTAATTTTTATTCATTCTTATTCTATCAGTCTACTCTCAGGGAACACTTTTATCACTAGAGTCTTCGTCACTGCTCGATTCGTCGGAATCAGAGTCCATGCTCCATGCTTCCATAGTAACAAGATCTCGAGCCTCCTCTACACTAAACACACGTTGACGTTTTCCAGCAGGTGCCATCGTAACATCAGTAAAAAAAATCCAAAGAAAACCGCTAAATACACGGTAATTTCGAATGTAACACTATGAAGAAAAACAGTTTACCGGAAAGTGTGCGATGTATACAATGTAAACAATAGTAAACGCAACGCGTGGCTACACACTGCGAGCGGTATTATGAATGTCTAATTGACTCGTATACATCTGTGCAAAAATGCGAAGTTGGCACGCCTACGTCCGTGCAAATCGGCGAACAAAGCAAACAAAGAGTTAAATAAGAGAGTAGATAAATCATATGCAGAACGACATTTAGAACAGACTTATAATATTCATGGAATAGATATACAATTAATATTTTTAAGACTTAGAAAATGCACATTGAATAGTTAGCTTAGAGAATTTCAATTTAAAATGCTTTATAAAATTATATATACTAAATTACATTTATATACATTTAAAATGGTTAAGAGTTATTTATGTTCTTTTTGTGGTAAATATGAACAAACTAACGAGCATTTATTTTGTCTTTGTCAGAAAGTAAAACCAATTTATTTAATTTAGTAGAGATTACAAATATAAATTGGAAAGGTATCAATGTAGGGATCGTTGAGGTAAACATAGGGAAGGAACAGTTATTACATCATATCATAATTTTGATAAAATATATGATATTCATAGAAAGTAAAAATAGACAAAAACCACAAACTTATTTGGAGATTAAGAAAAGATTATTAGAAAATAGAAAGGAGGATAAGAAATTAGCTGGGGACCGAGGAACACTCACATATCATTTTAGAAAGTAGGGCAATTTAGAATAGCTACGTGCAGAATACATTCTACTTAAATCTCACGCACTAAATTTTACGAATAATAAGCCATTTTGTAATATAAATTAAATTCAGTATAAATTGCGCTTAATAGAAATGCACACAATCTGACGGAGCCTAACGTTCACTTAGTAGGTTTCGATCATGTGTAATTGTGCATTAATTAATTAATTAATCAATTAATTAAGAGTGTTGCAACAAAACAGTTGGCACGTTCAGACCATGAGTAAACATTTTACGCCTCTTCGATTGTTCCCGATGCGAAGAAATCCACCTCGCACTTCATACCACGTTGGTAGATGTCCATGGCCTTCACTGGATCCACGCGAAACTTCTCGGCATTCTCGTTGATGTAAGTCGCGAGTTTATGGCTGCCCCCCAGGTTATCCTGTATCCAGAAACTGTACACGTTGGTGTCTTTCTATAATTGCACAAAAAAAATACTTAACGTCGAAACCCGTAGTTTTGGAAAAAATAATTATACAGAATTTCGTTTAGTTTTCAAATATGAATGTTTTTTACCCGGATTATTTGATGGCGGTTTCAGTTTTGGTTTGTTCGATCCACAAAAAAACGTATGTACATCACAACAATTTTAACTTCAAGACTTCCATCCGGCTATAAAAATAAATACTCAATCAATCAATTAATTATTATTTCATTTTCACCAGGATAAACAAACAAAACATGTCTTCGTGAGGGTTTACCTGTGTGCCCAGAGTTTGAACAGAACGAGACGAAACAAGTAAGCATGTAAACAATCGGACATAAAATATGCATAGTTTGGGAGCAATACAGCAAGGGCCGTGCGCAAAATGTTTTGGCGACCAACCCCTAGAAATTGTTGATTCTTAACAAGCTGAATACGCTAATCCATAAAGCCCCGCCCCTTGACGAACTGACCAATCACGACCGCGACTATGGTCCGACAGAGACCGTTCCATGCGTGTGTGAGTGCGTGTAAAATGCGGCTGGGATTGGTCTTTAAGAAAAGGGGAGGGGCTTAATGGATCTTGTCTATTCTTACTATGCTTGATTCGATCTGCTGGGAAAGCCACCCCCACAGCTTCTCGCACGGCAACATGGCGATCAGCAGGTAAAACGGCTCCTCCTTTGTAGCCACGTCCAGCTCGAATTCAGAGTAGGAGGCAGCGGCGTTTCCCATGGCAATCCCTTTCGGGTCCTCGATGTACCACTCTTTGAACATTGTCTCCGTGTACCTTCAAATAAATTCATGAGCATACACGCTAAATACATTTTGGTTGAAAATAACCAACATACACGCTTAATACAGGTTGGTCAAAAAAAAATATATAAACGAACTTCAAATTTAAAGGTAACACAAAGTTTTGGTATGGGGTCATGAATTTGGGTCAAAGGCGATCCTACAATATTCAGTGATCGTTTTTGCGGTTGAAATCGAGTCTCAAGTTATGAAATTGTAAATAATAAACTCTTTATGTTGTATAGCTCCCTCTCAAGGTCAAGATATTAATTACACTATAAAACAATGTTTCTTCACTAAAATCGACAATTAACTATTTCCGTTTGGAAATTATATATAACAACTACATATTCTGAGATTTTCATCATCGCAGCTACCATTGTACAGCCGTAGGCGCTATTTGAAATGTATCAACGTTTACCGGGAGCACCGGTAAATTTTTATAGTAATTTTTTCTCGAAAGCAGGAGTGTTTCAGCGGCTAATTATTTTAGCGCTAATAATACATCCACAGGGGCATCAAAATATATCAAAATTTTAAACAATCACTGTCCACCTAATTTTCAAAATGTCTCAAAGCAGCACCAATCTGCACACTTCCAGGTTTTAAAGCGAGGTTCTCAGTGTTTAAGGTACTATGTCCCATTTGCAGGCCAAACAAATGAAAAGGTTAAATTCCAACGTCATTGGAAAGACAATACTAATTTAGAAATTCTCTCAAAACGAAAGGGCTTGAGAACAGCTTTTTGTGGGAAAATATCTACCATTAGTTGTCGAAACGACTAAAGTGATTGCAATCACCTAATTTATAGTCTCATTTGCAGACCCTTTTACCGAATGGTCGTACGTTTTGTGCTGCACATAGATTCAATCGGTTTAATTTTGGCCATTACAAGTAGTGGGTTATTGATATAGACAAATGCTCATGTACTTGTTACACCTCCTGTTATGTATGTTATTACCAAAGAAAAGAGGATGTCAGTCAGTCACTTAATAGTGTCTGACAGTGAAGTCTAGAAGGTGAACGGGTTTCCTTGCATGATTTGAATACTAGGACACTGCTAATGTTTAAATTTCACAGATAGGATATACATGATATATTTGTAGTAATGTGAGATTGTTGCCTCCTGTGGCTGGACCTGGGTTTGGTGCAGGCTATTGTTCAGTGTGCACTCAGGCCTCTCTTGCAATGGCTTGAGTGCACGCTGGACAATGACCTGGGCTTGGGTTCGGTTGCAGGAGGTGACAGCTTTCACATTACTGGAGAAGACATTACTGCAGAGAAGTCACAAGTGGTGCACGTGCATAGTGGGCAATTGAGTTACATGTGAGTTAATCATTCGATTATCCTTATAAATGTTACATTTATTTATTGTTATATATGAACATGTATCCTATTTATATGCTTGTTGTACAATTATTGATGTTACTATTGATATTGGCAGAATTTGAGTGTGTAATGGGTTCTTGCAATGCGATCCTTTTTTATAGTATTTGAGTGGCGTATGTGCATGTACACGAAGTGCAATCCTAAACTCGCACTTGTTAATTTTATTGGTGGTACGATGTTTTACGATTTTATACAGATTAATGGTCTATTATAACTGAATTGTATGTATTTATACCTTTGAATTTTACTGTATGTTAATTGTAATATATTACGTTTTATCCCTCATAGGATCACAAAGACTGTATTGTACAAGGGCGTACGTTGAAGTCAAGCCTTTTTTTTTTGCAGTGTGGGAGGTGAGTCTTATTGGTTTTTAATTTGTATTAAAAAGATATTGTTTGCATTATGTATTGAATGAATCTGTTGTTACTTTTTACACTTCAACTGTAATTTAGGTTTTGCTTAAGTGATGTAAGGCATTATATTGTGAAATGAAAAGTTAACTGTCCTTCAGCCGTTATATTAGACATGAAATATATTATTTAATTAACCTGTTCATTGAAGTCATGAAAATAATAGTGATGATTATTTAGTTGATACAATGTTTGAAGCTGGTCTATAATGGACTTATTTACTGAACACCTTCTTTGTTGCTGATACAGATCATGAAGTATATACTTATGTGATTGGTTATTTGAATATTATGATGTTTTTTAATTTACATTTGTTTTTACTCTTGTGTTTCTACAGGGGCTGTTTTGTTGCCTTCAAAATAAAATAAACAAACATCAACTGCAAAGCGTCTGAGTGTGAATTCTTTGGCCTTTCTTTCATATTCATAATTCTTGCAAAGTTCTGCAGAATTTGTTGTTGGCTGCAAACGGGACATAGTATTTTTAAGTTAACAACTTACTATGATGAATATGCACTGCGCTGCCAATAATTGCCATAATTGCAAGATTCATTCAGGCATAAATTGTGTTGTGTTGAACTGTGAGCCTCGTTTTCAACTCAAAGTGCGGGGCTAATGTGAAATTCGTCTATATAGGTAGGATTGGTAGATGTGACCATTATGTGACCAACCAACTCACATGGTTCCACAGGCACCCAATCCGGGTGAGTGCACAATAAATTACATTGCTTTAAAACTTCAGTTACCATGCCGAATTTGTGCTGACGCATTCGTTCAATAGGTGCTGCAGGGTGTGTATAACGATACAGTTTCGGCAGTGGATAAGATGACTGTCTTACCATCGGATCGAACTTTTCCCGGGAGCGGGGGGGGGGGGGGGGGGGGATGTGTATGCTTATCCTCTGGATTTACCTATGATCATTGATCTCCTTTGCGGGGGTGTGAGGACCTATCATGTATCAGAGAAGACTGCAGGCAGATCATCGTTTCAGAATGTTGTACCGATGCAAACTTACTGGCTATATATCCACTGCCGAATTGGATAAGCTGTATCTTACTCACCCACTCACTCACTAGGTCGATTGATCGATCGATTGATCGATTAGTCAATCAATCAATCAACCGATCTATCGATCAATCAAGCAATCATTCAATCAATCACACCACCACCCACCCACACCCATAGTATTTTAATCAAACACTTACGAAGCGTAACTTTTCACGCGTGAGGCAATGAATGCGTATCAGAGAAGACTGCAGGCAGGTCATCGTTTCAGAATGTTGTACCGATGCAAACTTACTGGCTATATATCCACTGCCGAATTGGATAAGCTGTATGTTACTCACCCACTCACTCACTAGATCGATTGATCGATTAGTCAATCAATCAATCAACCGATCTATCGATCAATCAAGCAATCATTCAATCAATCACACCACCACCCACCCACACCCATAGTATTTTAATCAAACACTTACGAAGCGTAACTTTTCACGCGTGAGGCAATGAATGCCTTTTGGTTTTCATCGATGGCTTTTTCCTCAGCGATCTCGTAGCAGCCAGTGGCATTATAGCAGTACACAGCGTCCTGAACTGTGTAGCCACCTGGTGGAATAAATGTAAGATATAGCTTTGTTTATGGTGACAAGAGCGAGCAAGAATTGGTTACAATCTGAAAGCTAGCTATTTATAAAGATGACAGTTCCATCCCCCCCCCCCCCTGGGAAATATTTTCGTCTGAAATGCAGTAGTTTTCGCGAAAATTGTATATTAAGACCTCCACAACTTGAACGCGGTGGCTTATTTCCATTCCAATCATCGAAATAAGCACATAATAAAGTGTGCAAAAGCACAGAACGGTTTGTCACTATTTTCTCGTGACCGGATATTGGCTTGAGCTCCAACTTTGACGGGTCTGTTATTCCATGGCACAAGGTATACACTGCCCGTAAATGTTATGTCCTCTACCACTACTATATCACACGCAATGGATATCCAGTTCAACTTGTTTACATAAACATGGTGTTTTAAATTCTTTGAAAAATCTTTACATCGGTTTTATGCACTGTATTTTTGGTAAGTATTACACGGCACTTCTTGTCAAAAGTGCAAAAGAAGAGTAAACAAAATCAGTCCTTGGCGATTAAACATATTTTTTAATAATTGGCAACTAAAGCAAAAACAAAACAAAAGCAAAGTTGTTGAAAAGTGAAAAAAAATTAACTTGTTCAAAACAAAATCTAGAAAAAAGTTTCATATTACGTTTGTACAAAAAGCTGTGAGATACTTTTACTGTGCCTTCACGCTTTGGCCCAGGACAGCATGAAACGTTTCACAAACATCAAAACCGATATGCTTATTACTCCCTAATAAGAGATTGAAATTCATACTAACATGGCAAGGAAGCTGTCCCAGGCCCAACCCCCCCTAAAGGTCAACTGTTTTCATGTTAAACCTGTTATAGATTTAAAGGTTCTTTGCAATCATGGCAAGGACGTAAGTCCAATTGCAAAAGCTAAATATTTATGATGTGGCAATTTTTTTCTTCCCTGTGCCACACCATACCACTGTGCACAGGAAATGTCTATTTTTCACATTGACTCTATGAAGGTTACATTTTACATACGATGAACTAAGTGTATCTTTATCAAAACAAATAATTCACTTCATAGCTTCTCCATTATCACATATCTTTAATTTATATCTTTCCCGAGGGATTTTTCCCGATCCACTAAAAAATAGGATCACTCTAAAATTCCAAACTACCGACCAGTTTCTTTACTACCAAGCATTTCAAAGATATTAGAGAAAATAGTATATAAACGATTATATTCTTTCTTAGATATCAATAACTTATTAATTCCTAATCAATGTGGATTTAGAAAGAACCACTCTACTGATTATGCTATTCTACAATTATGTGACAAAATAACTGATTCCCTTAAAAAAAAGAACATACTGTAGGTGTTTTTATGGACTTGAAGTCCTTGAAGTTTGTTGGACATGTTTGTTGGACATGTGTTGTCCATGCTCGTCTGCTTTGTCTTGCTTGGTCTTGATTTGATATTTTGATCGCCATGTAATTGTGTTGAACAATTCACTTAAGCCTCTGGGAGACATTAGGATTTACTTTTTACGTCATGAACTTGCTAGGACATGGATTTTCACCCCGTTTTTGATTGAGGAAATATTGTCTTTCAACTAGGTATGTGCTTACTGTTGTCCCACATATAATACTTTTTGTGAGTATCATGTGACATTCCTCAATTCACTTTCACTTCCAGTTTATTACCCCTCTCGCTCTTCATCCTCGTTTACGGAGCTTTCTTCCCCACTCTCATTTTTATTACCATCATGTCATCAACCGGTCAAGGCTCTTCTACTGAGAGTAGTCTCTCTTCAGAGTTTTCTGATATCCATGATATCATTAAAAATATATTTCGTGAAGATGAATTTGTATCAGCTTTGGAAAAGTGCATAGAGAGAGTTCTTTCAAAGCGCCAGCGAGAGTTTGAGGAGAAGATTGAGAGGCAAGAAGGCGACATCCACGATCTAAAAGTTGCGCTGGATAAAAAGGAGGCCCAAGTTCAGTCCCTCACCACTTCCATGAAGTCATTGGGGAGCAAGATTGAGGCTTTCGAGAGTCGAGCCAACGACTTAGAGCAATATAGTCGGCGGAACTCTGTTCGGGTGTTTGGGGTGCCGGAGACATCTAAGGAGAGTACCGATGACTTGGTACTTAAGGTGGTATCAGAGCATCTCAGCTGTCCTATGACCAAGGCCAACATCGACAGGTCACACCGTTCAGGGAAGCCCCGCACCGACGACAAGCCCCGCCCAATTTAAGTGAAGCTGTCCTCGCACAGAATGAAGGCAGAGTTGATGAAGGAGCGTCGCAAGCTGAAGGGGTCAGGTATCTCCATCCAGGAGGACTTAACTTCACTTAACCACAAAATTCTGATGAAATTGGCGACCCATCCAAAGGTGGAAGCGGCTTGGTCGATTGATGGAAGAGTCATGGCTGCCCTCAAGACCAACGAAGAGGGGGTTCAAGTCAAAAAACTTTTCTCATCTTTGCAGCAAGCTGCGACTTTGTAACTCTTTATTTTTCTTTTTACTTCCAAGTGCCTCTCCTAGAGGTTTGCATTTTTACCTGTGCGTTATCTAACGTTCTTTACACCTTTTGTTTTCCCTCTTACATTTATATATATATATATATACCCATATATATATATATATATATATATATTCTCTCTGTTTATTACGTCTTGTTTTCTTTATACATCTTTCTTTTTCCCTTTTTATGCCTTATTTCTCTTTCACTTTTTACTATGTGCACTTGCACTTTTTTTTATCAATATACTCTGTACATCTCTATATATTTTTATGTTCATGTCGTTCTGAGTGTGTCTGTGTGTGTGTTCTTGTATGTGAATGAATGTGATGGCTATCCGCAAACTGCTTTGTTTTATCTCTCTGTTTTGGTATTTGATATTTTTTATGACCGCTTCAGAACTGTTGTTTTTATATACTGTTTACATCTAATCTTTCCTCATGGATGATGATTTTGAAGATATTAATGATGCTGTTGTTAATGAGTGTAGCTATATCAACTGCAGCGATTTCCAGTTTAATGGCGATAAAAAACTTTCTCTGATGCATATTAACTCCAGAAGTCTTTTTAAAAACTTTGATGATCTGGTAGTATTACTATCCTGTATAGAACATAATTTCTCTGTTATTGGTATTTCAGAAACCTGGTTCAAACCATCTACAGATGTAGCTATGTTTGATATTCCAGGATATTCATTTGTTCAAGTCTGTCGATCAAATAAGAAAGGTGGTGGAGTAGCATGTTATGTCCGAGACGGGCTTGATTACAAGATACGTAATGATCTATCTATGGCTAATGCTTATTATGAATGTGTATTTTTAGAAATTAGTATTGCAAACAAAAAGTCGATTGTCGGATGCATTTATAGAGCACCTGGTAATGACATTAGATCATTTATTGATGGCTTTGATCATGAAATGCAAATACTGAGTAAAGAAAAGAATGACATTTATATTATGGGTGACTTTAATATCAATTTGTTAAATGTTGATGCAGATGAAAAGGTAAAAGATTTTGTTGACTTTATGTTTTCGTTTGGGTTGCTTTCCCTAATCACTAAACCGACTAGTATCACGTCATCTTCAGCAACCTTAATCGATAATATATTTACAAACTGTGTTCAAGACCATTTCTATTCTGGAATATTCTGTTCTGATTTCTCTGATCACATGCCAATTTGTAGCATTAACAAAGGCAATGCAGTCACTACAGGAAAGGTACACAATAAATTATTTAGACGTGTGATTACTGATGAAAGAATGAATAATTTCCAACGCGATCTTCTTCAAGTTGATTGGTCTAGTTTATATAGCTTGTTTGATGCAAATGTTTCTTATGACTATTTTAGTGATATTTTTTCCAACTTATATAATTTACATTTCCCTTTAGTTGAATTGAGTGTGAAGAAGAAATGCAAGAAACCATGGATTACTCCAAGTCTTCTGAAATCTATTAATCAGAAACATAAGCTTTATCATACATATATTAAGAACCAAAATGAGATTAATCGGAAAAGTTATGTTGACTATAAAAACTTGTTGACAAACCTTGTTCGTCAAAGTAAGAAGGATTATTATGATAATGTTTTTCGAACTACTCAGAATGATATTAGAAAGACTTGGTCTCATATTAATGGTTTGCTTGGGAGGGGGAAGAAGACGCCACTTCCAAATGATATGTATCATAATGATTTACTGTTAAAATCAGACTTACAAAAAGCAAAATATTTTAATGAATATTTCATTGATTTGCCCTCTAAAATAAACAAGGAAATTCCTCCTGTCCAAACATCATACAAACAATTTTTGTCAGTGCAGCATCACTCCTCGTCCATGTACTTTAGACCAACGTCTGTTCATGAAATTTCTAACTTTGTTTTAACTCTAAAACCATCCAAGGCATGCGGTTCTGACGACATTTCCCCAAAAGTCATTAAAACTTGTATTCAATGCATTGCTGAACCCTTGTGTGATATTTTTAATAAGTCCTTGTTTCAGGGTATTGTCCCAAACAAATTGAAAATAGCTAAAGTAATCCCTGTATTCAAGAAGAATGATCGTAAGAACATTGAGAATTATAGACCAATTGCTTTGTTACCCATATTTTCAAAAATTCTAGAGAAAATAGTGTATAAAAGGTTGGATGACTTCCTTCGACTTCATGATATTCTGATCCCACAACAATTTGGCTTTCGAAAGAATTGCTCTACAAGTATGGGTGTCTTGAATTTGGTAAACACTATTATAAATGCAATTGATGCTGGGAAGTTTTGTCTTGGTGTGTTTTTGGATTTATCGAAAGCATTCGACACTATTGATCATGATATATTATTAAGCAAGCTTGGGCATTATGGCATTCGTGGGATAGCTTTGAAATGGTTTAAAAAATACTTACATAATCGATTACAGTATGTAGTGGTTAATGGAGTTAAATCACAATCTAGGAAGGTAAAATATGGCGTACCCCAAGGCTCAGTCCTGGGCCCCTTATTGTTCTTGATTTATATTAATGATATTATAAACTCATCTCAGTTGTTTACTTATTCACTTTTTGCTGATGATACTTGCTTGCTCTCTCACCACAAAGACATGCATAATCTGATTTTGTCTGCAAATAATGAAGTTCACAATATATTTAAGTGGTTTTGTTGCAACAAACTTTTGTTAAATGCTAGTAAGACTCAATATGTTGTTTTTAGATCAAGGGGCAAAAGAATCCCAGATAATATTGACCCCCTGACAATAGGTGGTCATCTGATCAACCGGAGTCAAAATGTAAGGTTTCTTGGAGTTACAGTTGATGATCATTTAACTTGGAAAGATCACCTCAGCAATGTTTGTACCAAGGTCTCGAGGAGTGTTGGTGTGATTTTTAAGTTACGCTTTTTTTTACCAGAGCAAACTTTAGTAACTCTTTATAATGCTATCATTATGCCTCACTTAACTTATTGTAATGTTGCATGGGGAAATACGTATAGGAGCCATATAAACAAGTTAATAGTCCTTCAGAAGAAAGCTATCAGGCTCATTACAAATTCAAATTACAGAAGTCCAAGTAATCCTTTATTTGTGCAACTTCAGATGTTGCCTCTTGATGAATTAGTCTCCATGAATTGTTTGATATTCATGTACAAATCTCAATCTGCTCAAAATAATTCATTTTTAAAAGATGCGTTTATTGTTAATTCGACTGTCCATTGGTACAACACACGTCAGAGAAATCTTATCCATCGGCCGTTTGCGAGAACACAAACTGCTTCGAACTCTTTTGTAATTAATTGTATCAAAGAATGGAATAAGTTGCCACAAAACATCAGATCCAGTCCAACACTACCTATGTTTAAACATACATGTCGAGAATATCTTTTTGAGAGATTACAAAATATGTTAAAGTAAATCCTGGAAAGCCATGTGTGTATGTGTGTATGTGGGTGTGTCTGTGTGTGTGTGCGTGGGTGTGTATGTGTATGTGTGTTATCTTTTTTTCTGTTCCCATATTTACTCATTAGTTATCATTGTAAATATGTTTTTGTCATCGGTTATTCTAAATACTGTTATTTTGTTTTTGTTTATGTACCTTTTAAGGGGCCCCTTATCACAAGCTCTGCTTCTCCGGGGTCCCAAACCTATCATGTTTTTTATTTCTTTTGTGTCAATTGATTGTAAAATGTTGTGTTTGATTGGTTTGAATAAACTTGAACTTGAACTTGACTTATCGAAGGCATTCGATACCATGGACCATCGTATATTAATACGTAAATTAAAAGCATATGGAGTTAGAGGGGTTGTACTTTCTTGGTTTGAAGACTATTTGCGTAATAGACATGAATATGTTATTTTTAAATCTACAACATCTAATATTTCCACCGTAGAATGCGGAGTACCAAAAGGCTCCATCTTAGGTCCCCTACTGTATTTTAGTATATATGAATGATATTGTTAATGCATCACCACTCCTAACATATGTTCTGTTCGCAGACGATACCAACGTATCTTATTCGCATAAAGACTTAAGCATTCTTATTACAACCCTCAATTTAGAATTAAATAAATTATCATCTAGGTTCAAATCCAATAAACTCTCTTTAAATATTAGTAAGACTAATTGTATTTATTTCAAAAACATACACTCTAAACATGTACTTCATTATGATATTTGTATAGATGACATGCCTATAATTGAAAAAGAAGTTACACAATTCTTAGGTGTAATGATTGATTAAAATCTAACTTGGAATAGTCATATTAACAACATTTGCATGCTAGTCTCGAGAAGCATAGGCATTTTTTATGAATTAAAATATTATCTATCACAAAAGTCACTATTTATGCTTTACAATTCCTTCATTTTGTCATACATATCTTATTGTAACATAGTGTGGGGGTAATAGTAGTAAGATGAAAATTATGTTGATATATCGTCTCCAAAGGAAAGCACTTCGTCTTTGTACACATTCACATTATTTAGCCCATACTGTTCCAATATTTTGTAAACTAAAAACATTAAAAATCGCTGACATTCACAGTTTACAAACTGCAATCTTTAAGTATAATTTTTGGATAAATACTATACCTTTGGCATTTCGAAATATGTTTGTTTACAATAATGATATACATTCTTATCCCACACGACACTCATCCGATTTGCACTTAACCAAACCAAACATTATTATGGCCTATAAATCGATAAGACACCATGGTCTAGATATTTGGAATGCTTTACCTGACAATATTAAACACTCTGCAACTCTTTATTCATTCAAAGCATCGATGAAAAAATATTTAATATCTACATATTCAAAAACATCATAAGGGTCTGAGAGGTTTTGATTGTTTATTTATATTAATTTTAGTTCATTAACAATAGGAATCGAACACTTACTTCACCTGCACACACCCACTTGCACACACTTGCAATTTTGTTTCTTTCTTTAATTTCTTTCCACTTTTTATTTAGATACTTTCTGAACAAAATCTTTATACGTGACACTCTATTCTCCTACATACTCCTATAACAGCGCCATGTACCCCCCCCCCCATTTCCCGGCTGCTATTGACTCAAGCATTCTTGCTTATGATAGTTGTTCTCTCCATTTATCTTGATTATTTTTACTTACCTCCATACTCTCAAGCTTTCAATTATATATGTACCTGTATATGCATTTTTATGTGTGTGTATTTAAGTTGTCACTCTTTATGTGAATCAATTATATTAAATACTATTATTGTTATTTGAATGTTTTATATTTGATTTATCAATAAATGCAGACACATCTGCTTAAAAAAACAAAAACATGCCGAATTGTACCAAATAGTCGCCCAAATAAATATAAAACTCACCGTAGTTGGTGGGATCCAAGAGACCACTCTTGATGCCCTGGATGAAGGCGGTGTCGAGTGCCTCCTGGGCCTGCACCTGACTTTTGTCCCACAGCCAGCCGGCTAAGTTCACCCACTTTGCCCCGTCATGGGTGTCGACTTTGGTCAACTTAGCCGGCCCCTTGACCGTCAGTAGTAAGTCAGCTACCGCAGACGGCAGGTGTTTGACCATGGCAGCTGTGCTGCGCGGACTGCGGACATTTCGGAGGCTTCTCTTTGATGTCGACATGTTTTGGATCATATGATACCCCAACCCCTTTGGGCTGTTTATTCTTGTAGGCCTGTTAGCACAACCACAACTCAAGAGCATCGACTGTGCGGTATCTGCTATGATTTAAACAAAACTATGGGTCTGATCGCAGAGAAGATCGCGGGGTGTTATAAAACGAGCAAGATTTTATTGACACTGGCTTTTAAACTGAGAGCTTTCCTGGAAACTCGATCAAGTTCATATACCGCGGTTCTCCCCAAACTGTTCCCTTTTTTAGCAGTACTGTAGCGGAAATGCATGTGAAAGACGTGTGATCGGTTTATTTTTAGTGTATGTTTACATGTATTAGGGACTTTTAGATTTGCGTGGACTGATTCGTGTGACGTCCATTCAAGGCAGTGCATTAAAAGGACGTCGACCGTAGCAATCCCCATTGTCCTGTGGTGGCCATAGCGGCCATTTTTCAAAATGGCCTCCAAATTCTGACATAAAACTACATAACTCTAAAAGTAAGAGGCCTATAATCTTCATTCCAGTGGCTATGTATATGTTTGCCGTGTCCAACAGTTCAAAAATCATTATTGAGTGTGCCTGCCATTTTCAAAATTATTCAAAGTTGTGGTCTTCAATGGCATAATATTCCATATTTAAATACATCAATGGCATGAAGCCCTAGTTCTGGTGACCATAGGTTCTTAGGTTGAAAGATTTGAATAAAAAGACAACTTCATACTTATTAGAAAAGCAGAAATTTAATTTTGCTACTCTGCACATAAATGTAATATAACAAGGAAGAGAATGCCGCAATCTGAACTCTTCGAACACCGAATGGTTTTGCATTCTATACCTGACGTTTAATCCAAAGGCATAGATACCATTAGAATAAACACATTTTAAATATAAAAAAGCTGAACTCGTAAACAAATATGGCAGAATGTCGGGCTATGGAACGATGAGGAAACAATTTCTTTATCCAAAGTGAACCCGTTCAACAATAATTATGAATATACATAAACATATAACAATATACATATTTGGGAACAAGGAGGGGCACGATTCTCATGAAAGGAAAATATGAACATTATTTGGAAAGAGTGCAAAACACCTTTCAAGTCCATTGTATATCAATAGAGTCTTTTGAATGATTCGATGTGATTCAATGCACAATCTTGTCATGATAACCCACACTGTGCCATTAAAGCACTTTTGTACAAACCCCGCACGTAAATCCCATACATGATTCTGCGTGGCATTCTAAGAGTTATGCCTATAGGTCACATTTGCCGCGGCGGCCGTACGGTCTAAAATATCTACGGCCAATAGCAATTATAGGACCGCTGCAGCATTCCCACGGTCAAATACGGTAGCAGTAACATTATGTTAGGGTAGCCGCACGGCGTATATTGAAATTGTGGAGACAGAAAATCTGCGACTGCCGTACGACCTTTGAAGTGATGACGCACGGTCGCCTTAGGGCGTCCTGCCGGCGTCCTACGTAGCTTTTTTGACAAATACTAAGGCAGACACAATGTAGCAGCAAGGTGCCCGAAAGGCGGCCGAAGGGGACCATACGGTGACCGTGTGGCCAAACCGATGCTACCGCTTCACCCATGGAGTAAAAAAATAAATAAAACGCAAGGCCACCGTACGCTCGACGTACGGTTGCCGTGGAAACACTCTACGGCATGGCTACGGCGAACCCAGAAACGAAAGAAAGGTTATAACTCCGCGTTATAATCCCACGGCGACCAGTACGGCCTGTAAAGACAGGGATACGCCCTAGGGTGACCCTGAGGCCACCGCAGCAAGTATCTCTCGATTTCAGGGGTGTACGGCCGCCGTATCCTAGCCGTAGAGCAAATGTGACCTAGGCATTTTTTTGGTCTTGGATTCCCTTTTTGATAATGTGGCGTCTATTTGTTGGCATCGCTTGAAATACTGAAGTATGTTCTATTGTACATGTCTACAATCCATGAATTATAATCTTTCTTTTACTCTTTTACTTATGAAGTAAAAGAGGCTCCTGGCTTATCTCTTTACAAATAGCTAAACAAAAAATTTAACTCTATCATTTCGAGGAAAAAAAAGCCATTATAGGTGGAACAAAATATAGAGAGGAATGAATCAAACACCGGTGGGTTTTAAACTCTATTATGCTCAATCAAGGGCACAGATACCATTATAAATAAGAACATTTGAGCGATAAAAAGCAGCACTCGTAAAAGAGATTTTACAATGGCTCTTTAACCAACATGAACCCGTTCTACAATTTGGAAAATGGATCAGGTAGAGCCAGTATAGTTATGAATATACAACAACGTTTGACAGTGACCAAGGTATAGGTGTTCAGAGTGTAGGTTTGTGTTTTAAATCAATTTTCAACAACGATGAAAGGCTGCCCATACGCGTTTCCCAAATTTCTCTTTGGATTGGAATTTGATTATGCACAATTTGGTCATGTTAACCCATGATGTGCCATTAAAGCACTGTTATACAGGCCCTGCACCTAAATCCCACACGTTATTCTGCCTGGTATTCTTAGAGTTAAATTCTTTTGGAATTCCCCTTTTGAAAATATAGCGCTTGTTTTTCGGCATCGCTTCAAATACCGAATTGCGAACCAAGTACCATTGTGCATGTGTACCCTCCATGAATGATTACCCCTTTGTTATTTAGTTTGTGACAAAATAGAATTCACGAAGTAAAAGAAAATTCCTGGCTTATCTCTTTACAACTAACTAAACGAAGTATTGAACTCTATCATTTCAAGAAAAAATAAATTCGTTGTAAGTGGAATAAAATGTAGAGAGGGATGAATCAAACACCGGGTAATTTTACGTTCTATATGCTCAACCAAGAGCATAGATACCATTAGAAATATGTACGTTTGAAATATAAAAAGCTGAACTTGTAACAGAGATGGTGGAATGTCTGGCTGTGGAACAATGAAAATAACATTTATGGCTTTTTATCCAACGTGCTCTCGTTCAAGAATTATAAAAATGGGACCGGTTATAACCAGTATGATTATAACAAGATATTAACGTTAGACAGTAAACAAGATAAGGAGGTCAGATTATAGGTCTGTTTTCTCAATGAATTTTCAAGTACTATGAAAGGATATCCATACGTGCGTGTGTGTGTCTTTATGCGTGTGTGTACGTGTAAGGGAGTAAGTGTTCATCGTGATCTTGAATGTAACACATCCTCATTTAGTTTTACACTTATTTTTGTATTGACACTTTTTACTTTGAGAATGGACCTTGAAGACTCTATCCGATGAAAATACAAGTTTTTATCGAAGAATACCTATTAAAATGAACGTAGAATACAAATATTAAAAAAACCCATTTTGCACAAAGAAAATTGAAGGCATTACACGTGGACCCGATTGGTAGGCATATATAGTGCGTATAAAAAGGAACACAATTTTGAAAGCTCCTAATTAAAAAGTCATAACCACTAAGACTTTGAGATCCATTTCGTGGTGAAGAGTCATTTATTCTTTATCCAATAATAATACCCTTTTTACAATATTTTTGTCATGGGCGACTGTGAACCAGTGTTTTTAAAAAATGTTATTTAATAAATAACTTCGACAACGATTTTTAAACCTAGATAAAGTGGAACTTGATCTAATTTGTTCATCTAATTGACTCCAAAGTTTTATCCCAGCAAAAATTAATAGCTTCGGAGACGATGTTATGTTTACATTAGGCAAATGTAAATAAAACTGTTGTCTTCGCCAAGTTACATATGTCTTTGAATGAAAATTTGGATATGGAACATAATTCTCTTGCGATAGTCATGAATGTCGATATTGGTTATGACTGGTTATGATCTCCACAAAAATGACAGAAGATACATGCCTTTGTGGGAACAGTAAAAATGTAAGATGTGGTTAGGTGGCCAGCCAGCTAATGCTCGTTCACATTATAGGCGTGCTAGCTCAGTTTTAGAGCAGTGGTCCCGTAACCGGCAAGTCCGGGTTCGAATCCAAGTCGATGTACTAGTGCCCTTTGGCCCCTTTGGTAAGGCATTAATCCTCATTACGAAGTTCCTCAGAGAGGACTTAAAGCCACCGGTATCCCAGTTTCTTAAATAATAACAATCGGCTTTCTTAACCATGTTGACAGTCAGGTAACGAAACCAACCACCTCAATCTATATAGAAGGGGCAGCAGAATTTCAGAAGAAACAGTGTAAAACCGACATGAGATTTGATCCAATGGCCAGCCTGTGTAAAAGGCTGCTTCACATCATGTTATACCATGGTAATGCCTTACCAAAGGACACCAGCCACCGCCCCTCCCTGAAATTATATATGTGCAAGGTCTGGACAAATTATTTTGAATGGATTATAATTAATATTAAAGTTTTAATTCTAATAAACGCCTGATCTGCAAGACTACGTAAAAAGGAGTTTTCTTTAATTTTCTATCTGTTTCAAATTTGATTAGGCCTATTTCAATTTAAACGACTTACATTTCTATTCCTTAAAATCCATTATAAACGACTGATCAGATGTGGAAGACTAGTGAACGCACCCTTTCGAGAAAAGCCCCCCCCCCCCGTCTTTACTTTAATGATGACGTAAAGTCTAATACGCTTCAAATGTATATACAGAGCACAGTTAAGACCATTGACCATTGACCATTGTTGAACCAAGTTGTCAAGGGGGGGGGGGGGGGGTTACCAAGTCAAATCTGAACGAGCCTCAAACAACCAAACCATGATTGGTGTGTATCAGTTGTCCTATTTATTTATTGAAATAATGGTGTAATTAGTATTATAAGTAATTATTATCATGTCAAGTTTGTGTTTGTGTTATACGGGAATAACACACATATACTGCTTGAACGATCGCTATTTGATGCAGGGCTTCTAGTAGCGGATTCGGACAGTAGTGATCGGTGGTTTTACATATGTACGTTTGAACCCTCTCATTTTAATGGACTCATGTTGTGATATGTCTAGTTATTTATAGTAGAGACTTTTAGATTTGCTTGGACGGATACGTGTGACGTCCATTCAAGGCAGTGCATTACAATGACGTCGATCGTAGCAATCCACGTTGTCGTTGTGCAAATCCAAAAGTCCCTAATAATGACCGCGTCGAGGACCTTGGACATATCATATCTCATGCAAACTGTCAGTAATACAGCGATTACCATGAATTGTGTTTAATTAAAAGGAGGGCGAGAGAAGGAGAGAGATAGAATAAGGGAGAGTGGGGGAGCAGATGAAAATACTGTGAAAAGAGAGTTGGAGGGAATAAAAGAGAGAGAGAGACAGAGAGAGAGAGAGAGAGAGGGGGGGGGGGAGCAAGAAAGCAAAAGCAAAACAGTGAATGGGTATCGGACAAACATATTACCGGACATGATGGCGTTCTTTCAAACTATCTTTCAAAGAAATTCGATGGCCGGAGAGACATTCCCTTCTTTAAATGAATGAATACATGTATTTGTGTCTGTAGCGCAATATGATGGCGCTCTTTATAATCACGGAACCCTTGCGATTGACACATAAAAGCCTCATATAACAGGCGACCAATCACTAAAGATAATTATTTATTTATGTATGTTTAAGCACGTGTCCATATTTTATGTTGTTGTTCAATTATTTCTTCTTAGGGGGGAGGGGGGGGGGGAGGGGATAATATACATCTTATATTTTAAAGGGGTGCACCTATTAGTGAAGTCGTCGTGTTCTTTTGCTCATGCTTTTTTTGTTCGTATAGTATTACCAAGATGTTTGATAACAATAATATTGTCTTCTTGTCTCAGACTTAACTCTATTGGTGCTAAAAGTAGGGGAGGCGGAGCGTTTACAAAAGTGGGGGCACCAACAAAAAGGCACTTTATGGAGAGAGAAAAATATTTGTTATATTAGATAGCCTTGGTTATATTTTTTTTTGGTGGGGGGGGGAGGGGAGGGGCGCCATTTTTGGGGGCCTGACATTTTTTTCCATTTTTTTTTTCTCTCGAGGA
Source organism: Strongylocentrotus droebachiensis (assembly GCA_035222895.1). Lineage (NCBI taxonomy): Eukaryota > Metazoa > Echinodermata > Echinoidea > Camarodonta > Strongylocentrotidae > Strongylocentrotus > Strongylocentrotus droebachiensis. The sequence continues at coordinate 110,796 of JAVYIG010001046.1, forward strand.
CAAACACATTTTAGAAAAAGGAAGTGCGAAAAAAAAAATGACGGGAAAAAAACATTTAGAGATGATTCGAGAAAATAATCCCTTTTCACAGGCTTACAGGTCGGAGTTTGCAGATGGCAAACCAGTTTTTAAAAAAAAACCTCACTCTAAACCGCACGAGCGCGCACACAAATCCCCTAAAGGCCCGGTCCCACTGCACTTACGGATGCAAAGGGGATGTAAAACTTTAAAAAATCTTGCCATCCGTTGGAAAATTATCACTGCGCCCTAAATAATTACATATATTATATCATACCATCTACCACATTTCTGTCAGTTACAATGCTCCAAAAAAAATTCCTCGTTAGACTATTTCCTTTTTCTAAAATTAATAGTCTTTAAATAAAAGTACACAAGTATTTTCTTTCTGAATTTTCGTTAAAATATCTTTTATTTAATCACAACAAAATTACACTATTGAATAAGTATGATAATACTACGACTACCCAAAATGATATATAATAAATCTGCATGATACAAAAAGTTATTCTGTATTTAAATTACACTGTATAATCAATCAACGAAAAAAGACTTCAGGGAAGTTGCATTTATATCTCTGGCAATCTGGAGACAGCCCTGTCAGTGACGATCAAAATAAATGACACATCGGAGCAAACAAATGGAGGGCGAGATTCTATGTTCAGTATTCTGATATGACTTAAATATACATTAATAAAATGCTTGCGTGAACAATTTGCTAAATTTTAATATAGAACCAGTATAAATGTATTGATTTGTTCGTCCATTACTTACCATTAAAGTCAGGCATTTTGGAAAAAAATTGACCTTTCTAGTGTATCAAACTATTTGGTGCGTAAATGATTGAAGCAAAGTCAAATTCAAATTCAAATAATTGACTAAATTCAATCCTGGCATGATAAGATAACACTATTATCAAATCAAACAAACAAAAATAAAACAGAACTTAATATATAAAGAGAAGCCTCAACAACCCAAAGGCAGAATATGAAATGGGTTCGAAACCAAGGCGATGCGCTAGTGTCCTTTGGTAAGGCATTAATCCTCATTACCAGAACCCTCGGAGAGGACCTAAAGCCGTTGGCCGCATGGTTTTTTTTTCTAATTTTAATTAGGCAAACGTAAGAAGAAGATGTGTATGTCAATCAACTAATTTGAAGCATCAACCCGACTCTGACATGAGTGATTAGATAAATGGATTGAACCTTATTTTTGTTAAAGATGTGTGAAATCTGAAGCCTTATTCCAACTCGACTTTTTAAAATGTAAGTTCACACCTGGCCAGGATAGGGGCCAATTCGACATCTCCCTCAAAACGCAGCCATGTATGATCATTATACGCACAACTTTTGCAATATCTATTACTTTATTTCAACACTCTTAATGTAAATGGCCATTGCGCCACGACAGCTGAAATGTTACAAGTTACAACAACTTAATTATAATACAAACATTACTGTATACATCGTCTTATGTACATGATCATTGGTATACCACTCCCGAAACGCCTCTTCTACATCCATACTATGGCGTAATAGAAATATATACTCTGGTATTGTTGTATTCTTGATATCTGTAGAAATTCAAGTTAAACAACCTTGATACCTCATGAACATGAATTCAAGGACTTGTTTGGCAAGCGCCTTGTAAAAGACACTGTCTGCAATTCATTAGACAATGAAGGATTGTACGATTTGTTTTAGTACTGCTGTACATCTTGGCATTAGAACCATGACATAATCGACATTATATACATGTTAGAAACTTTAAATACTTTAAAATGCAGTCAAGGCAGCAATTAAAAAATCGTGAAACAAATACAACTAGACTTATAATACTTGTTTGGAACAAGTATAGGTGGGCTGGTCAACTAAAATTTGAGACAAAATAGAGCAAAAATAAGCGACATACTGCTTACAAATTCTTAAAAAACAATATCATGTAGATTCATAACGTGAACTAAATTCACCTTCTATAGGCATAACACGCAAATTATGAAGTTTTTGACATGAGGCCTTTAATCAAAATTTTTACTATGATGACGTCATCAAAATGAAAAATAGTTATTACTGCGCTTGTAGAGAATTGTCTTAGCTACAACATATCGAAATTTTGAAGAAAATTGATCAATATTTACAGAGATACAATCAATTTTACATAAATATGCTGACGTCATAATATGCAAATTCGTATTTTGAGTTCCAAGGCCATTGTGATGATGTCACGATACACTTAATGGCCAAATGAGACATGGAATCATATTTCCGACACATATTCTATCTAAATATGAAAAAAAAATTGAGGATCCCGGTGCATTCCAAAGGGCTATAACGGATTTTGTATAGGCATGTTTTGCCCATATATGCTATGTATTAAAAGAGCTCGCGCGCACTGACATTTATCTTGAATTTACGCTCATCTTGTTAATAATGGTCAAAAAGAGATAAACATGGTATCAAATTCCTTGAAAAAATATGAGAAATATCATGAAAGAAAAAAAAATGGCGATTCTATGTTTTGTAATGGTGTTACGCGCGAAAACGCGCGCGCATGCTCGTACGCGCGATTTTTTATAAAATGCTTAAAATGACCTGAAACGTATGCAAAATAAATTTAAGACGATTTTGAGCATTTTAAAATTTTGCGCGCGCACTGACGCGCGGACGTACGCGCATGCGCGCGTTTATTTACCTGAAATTGACCGGACTGATATTGACCTTGATCATGATAAATATGAATGATAAATAACCTTTGGTTATAAAGATATGATCAAGAGTTTATTTTCAGAAAATTTCACAAAATGGCGCCTAGATGACGTCATCAGTCAAGGTCAAGGTTCAAAACCTTACCTTGCTTTGTTCATATGCCTATACATATGTGTGCCAAATTTCAAGTTATTTGACTGAGCCATTGTCAAGTTATCTTGCTAACAAAAAAGTGGTTCAAAATAAGAAAAATAAACTAGACATATAATACTTGTTTGGAACAAGTATAGGTGGGCTGGTCAACTAAAATTTGAGACAAAATAGAGCAAAAATAAGCGAGATACTGCTTAAAAATGCTTAAAAAACAATATGTAGATTCATGACGTGAACGAAATTCACCTTCTATAGGCATAACACGAAAATTATGAAATTTCCGATATGTGCCCTTTAATCGTAATTTTCACTATGATGACGTCATCCAAATGAAAAAAAGTTATTACTGAGCTTGTAGAGAATTGTCTTAGCTACAACATACCAAAATTTGGAGGAAAATCAATCAATATTTACAGAGATACAATTAATATTACATACATATGCTGACGTCATAATATGCAAATTCGTATTTTGAGTTCCAAGGCCATTGTGATGATGTCACGATACACTTAATGGCCAAATGAGACATAAAATCATATTTCCGACTCATACTCTATCTAAATATGAAAAAAAATTGAGGATCCCGGTGCATTCCAAAGAGCTATAACGGATTTTGTATAGGCATGTTTTTGCCCATATATGCTATGTATTAAAAGAGCTCGCGCGCACTGACATTTATCTTGAATTTACGCTCATCTTGTTCATAATGGTCATAAAGAGATAAACATGGTACCAAATTCCTTGAAAAAATATGAGAAATATCATGAAAGAAAAAAAAATGGCGATTCTATGTTTTGTAATGTGTTACGCGCGAAAACGCGCGCGCATGCTCATACGCGCGATTTTTTATAAAATGCTTAAAATGACTTGAAACGTAGGCAAAAAAAATTTGAGACGATTTTGAGCATTTAAAAATTTTGCGCGCGCATTGACGCGCGGACGTACGCGCACGCGCGCGTTTTTTGACCTGAAATTGACCGGACTGATATTGACCTTGATCATGATAAATATGAATGAGAAATACCTTACCGTTATGAAATTATGATCATGAGTTTATTTTCAGAAAATTTAACAAAATGGCGCCTAGATGACGTCATCAGTCAAGGTCAAGGTTGAAAACCTTACTTTGTTTTGTCCATATGGCTATACATATGTGTGCTAAATATCAAATCATTTGATTGAGCCATTTTCAACTCATCTTGCTAACAAAAAAGTGGGTCGAAATAAGAAAAATAAATAAATAAATAAATAATAAAGGCAATTTTAACAAAAATATAAGGTGGTCAGTATTAGATACAGCCCACCTGATAAATAATAATAATAAATAAAGGCAATTTTAACAAAAATATAAGGTGGTCTGTATTAGATACAGCCCACCTGAAAATTACTATAGATAATATATAGTATGCTGAATACAAGAAATGAAAACGTAAACAAAATATATACTAATACCAATTCCTTTTGTAGCCTTAACCATAAAGGACCATATCAACTGAAATAAACTATTGCAAGGAAAATAATACAGATGTATACAAATCATAACGATAGGCAATCTTGCTGAAAACTGTGCACGGTAGGAAAAACACTGCACACATACGTGGTACATGTGGGATATTACACGTGTGTCATCAAAACATATTTCAAAGACTGAAGTTACTTTGTCATATTTTGAATATGTTAACATTTTATGAGCAGTCATCTTAATGTAGCATCGCTCCAATGATATTCCTCCGCCTAATAACACAAATGACAAACTCACAATTAAAGTTAGCCTATACCACACAACTTATGATTGTTGCAATACAGCACAAACAGTTTTCATAAAAATGTACATCAGCGAAATCATCCGCTGGTAATCTTGTTTTATATACATGATCGTTGTGGCAATACAACTGGAGAAGTGTTCATACAAAACTTAGAGTCATGATAGTAAATTACATATTTACTGCGGTTATTACGTAATGCACATGACCATTGCAACGATAGAATAGGAATAAAAAGGTTTCATACAACCTTGCAAAAAAGACAATGTCGTCTGAAATGATTAAGATACCTTATACATGATTGCTGTAGCCCTACAACTACAACCTCTTCATACAACCCTATAATAACGCATATATTCATTTCAGTTATTACCTAGTGTACATGATCATTGTAGCAAAAGAACTGAACAGTATTCATAGAACCTTGCAAGAAACATCTTCTGTAATTAATGGCTGTTGATACATGACCAATGTATCAATACAAATCAAACACTATAGTCATGTGTCCTCATGGTAAAAGATGTTGGGTTCGTAGTTATTGTCTAATTAACATGATTATTCTAGCAATACAAATTGAAAAGCTTTCAAACCGCCTTATGATGAACCACATGTTTATTGTATTTATTACATTATGTGCAACATTATTGTAGCTTCGGAACTGAAGTTGTATTACGAAAATAAATTACACATATTATTAAACCATTACCATATGTATATGATCATTGTAACAACATACATGAAAAAGTATTCATTCAACCTTATATTTAAAACTATATATACTGAGATTATCATATCATGTATAAAATAATTCTGAAAAAAATCTGAAAAAAGTATCAATACAATTTTACAATGAAGGAAATATCGACTGCAATTATTATCACATGTAAATGAATATGTAAATGAGTATTGTAGTTACAGAACTGACACAGTCTTTTAACAACCTTACACCGAAGGAAATATCGACTGCAATTATTATCACATGTAAACGAATATGTCCATGAGTATTGTAGTTACAGAACTGACACAGTGTTTTATGAACCTTACACTTAAGGAAATATCGACTGCAATTATTATCACATGTAAATGAATATGTCCATAAGTATTGTAGTTACAGAAGTGACACAGTGTTTTATAAACCTTACACTTAAGGAAATATCGACTGCAGTTCTTATCACATGTAAATGAATATGTCCATGAGTATTGTAGTTACAGAACTGACACAGTGTTTTAACAACCTTACACTGAGGGAAATATCGACTGCAATCATTATCACATGTAAATGAATATGTACATGAGTATTTTAGTGACAGAACTGACACAGTCTTTTTAACAACCTTACACTGAAGGAAATTATCGACTGCAATTGTTATCACATGTAAATGAATATGTCCATGAGTATTGTAGTTACAGATTTGACGCAGTGTTTTAACAACCTTACACTGAAGGAAATATTGACTGCAATTATTTTCACATGTAAATGAATATGTACATGAGTATTGTAGTTACAGAACTGACACAGTGTTTTAACAGCCTTACACTGAAGGAAATATTGACTGCAATTATTATCACATGTAAATGAATATGTACATGAGTATTGTAGTTACAGAACTGACACAGTGTTTTAACAACCTTACACTGAGGGAAATATTGACTGCAATTATTATCACATGTAAATGAATATGTACATGAGTATTGTAGTTACAGAACTGACCAAGTGTTTTATGAACCTTACACTTAAGGAAATATCGACTGCAATTATTATCACATGTAAATGAATATGTCCATAAGTATTGTAGTTACAGAAGTGACAAAGTGTTTTATAAACCTTACACTTAAGGAAATATCGACTGCAGTTCTTATCACATGTAAATTAATATGTCCATGAGTATTGTAGTTACAGAACTGATACAGTGTTTTAACAACCTTACACCGAAGAAAATATTGACTGCAATTGTTATCACATGTAAATGAATATGTACATGAGTATTGTAGTTACAGAACTGACACAGTGTTTTAACAACCTTACACCGAAGAAAATATTGACTGCAATTGTTATCACATGTATGTACATGTACATGAGTATTGTAGTTACAGAACTGACAGTGTTTTAAAAACCTTACACTGAAGGAAATATTGACTGCAATTATATTCCTATGTACATCGTAATTTTTGAAGGATTCAAGATTCGAAGATTCAAATTATTATATTTTTCATGCAAAACATAATATACTGAAATTACAATGTTATTTGCAATCTAATATAAGTATATTACCACAAATATACAATTAAACAAGACACATATAATAGTAATGGCACGAGAAAGAGGAACTAAATAGAAGCAGAGCTGATGTATCAGTTCCTCACAGGCTTTTTTACAATACGTCTTGAACTAATAGGTCTTTAAGGCCCTACGTGTTTTAACGATATTGCGCTCTTTTACTGTATTTTCATGAAACGTGAAGGAGGTTCAATCGAAAGGATAACACGTTTGATTAAATTAGCATTTCCTTATTCATGTCATTACAATGGAGCGGTTTAAATGTTACTTTTTAACATTTGGTGGGTGTTTCAAGTGAAGAAAGTCACCTTTTCACACGGCCCTCTGAAACCGAGTCTCGCAGGCTATGGTTTACTTTACATATTCCTATGTTGAAGTTGGCGAACGTGTACATTCCTTTTTTTTTAAAGAGCGCATCTGATTGGTAGGAATGGGCTAATACGATGGAGGGGACAATTTCTAATGACGCAGGAGTTATATGAGCGCTAAGGGAGCTTTGGAATACCAATTTAGATGTATATTACCGCTCACTTAACTTGAAGACTTAAAAGGAAAATGAAGTGAGCTTTCAGAATACCGACTGGATGTTTACTACAACTCGCTTAACACCAAGACTTAAAAGGAAAGTAAAGTGAGCTTTCAAAAGAATAGCTCTGGTAGTTTTTTTGAAATTTTGCCCAAACCAAGTATAACAACACGTTAGGGATGCAGAATGAGTATTACACGAAACAAAGAACATAAAAAATAACCAGAGTATATAGATTTTTACATACGTGGTTATTTACACAACATCTACAAGTAAAGCGTTGTGATGTTTAGCCCCCATAACAAAAAAAAATCGTTATATCCTGGGTTATAAGCTGCAGCGAATGGTACGCAGAATATAATGCATACGACTAACACATTTATAAATAATGGGCGTTTACACACGAAATGTATTTACTTTGCGTTAAGCGGTTCATCAACCATCGCGTGACTTACAGAAGAAGAAAAAAAAACTGAATAAAATACCAACAAATCAATAATATAGTACATCTCTGCATGTTGAAGTTGTCATTAAATGCGGGTTGATCATGGAAATAAAAACATATATCTCTTTATTGACAAGGTATAATTTACACGAGGTGACATAATGTAAGATCTTTCATCACATTACTATCTCAACCGACCATTGAGAACATCTGCAAAAAGAGGAAAAGTCATATTTCGGTGTTTATAGTGAACTCTTTTCATTTACATTTATGTGCATGTATATGGAACAATCACCCCGTAGTGGCAAGTATGAACCTGCTTTCTAAAAAAAGCACCCTCCTCCCATAAAACAACAACGAACAAACATCCCCCAAACAAGGAAAGAAAAGGAAAGATTATGGATAATAATGTGCTTCTGCTGACAGTTGTCCATTTATTATAATGCTGTTATTAAACGGCATTTGACTAATAAAACACAACAGGGTCACCGATTATTAAGATGAAGGTGTGTGACAGTTATGTATTATATGCTTGTTCACGTTGCCTCGCCCCCTCTCTTCTCTCTCTCTCTCTTTACTCTCTCATTCTGGTTTTACACCTAATCCAAGTACTTGTCTACAAGTCCTCCTACTTCTACCTGGGTGAGGATCGCATTTAAATCCTTTCTAGTCCGAGTTGATGCAGCTTTCCATTTTTGAAGGAGGTGTATGTACTGCTCAGTTATCCCTTTATACTCATGTCTGATACGTTGAGCGGTGCTGTAATCGATGTGAAGAGCAATGTGAATAGAGTCCCATATATCAGGTGGTAGACGCCTTGCTAGTTTCAGGATATTCGCATCTGTCACTTCCTGTTCATTACTGAAATTTAAAAGGTAAAATTGAATTATGCTTAGGCAAAAAGTCACTGGTTCTTTTTAACCCCCCCCCCCCCCCCCCGAGAAGAAATAAATCTTAACTCTTCGAAATTGTACTAGGAAGTTCACTTTAAAGAGAACAAGAAATGAAGTTGACGTGGATGAGCGTGCCTTTAACGAACGGTCAAGTACCCATACTCTTGGTATGGTGTCTTCCAGGGTCCCTCTGGGAATGATTTTCGAGATTCAGGCTTTTAGATACCCAAGAACAGATTTAAAGCACAGGCCGAACAATGAAAGAACGAGGTCTGAAAGTTACGAGAACTGGGGAATTTGTTCATTTAAACCTCTCCCCCATAATTTAAAAACTGAATTATTGTTCTCATGGATTCCATAATCTAAATTCTTGTAGGCTTGTTATCGAAACGTATATAAGACTGCAGACGTATCTGGACGAATGCCCCTTGGACAACTACGCCCAGGCATCTTCTTCATTGATAACTACCCCGGAACTACAGAGTAAATATATGAGATACTTATACTGTAATCACTCGGAATGTTTACATCTAGCATTAGTAGCTTTGGCATTTGTAGCTCTTACAGTTTTAAACCGAACCACCACCCTTCAGTATTGTTAGTTGAAAATAATTATTAAGGCACCTGTCCACTCATTTTGTACTTTGTGTTCTCTTGTCAAGATCAAATATACATGCATTTGATGAAGAAATATTATATCCACTAAAATGAATGTAAACGAATACTCAAATGCTTTGCTAGCTCGCACAGTTTAGAACCAGGTAGTTGATATTCAGGCAAAACACATCATCCTCGTACATTCATGAATGTATGTTTAATTCAGTTACCCTAACATAAAATTAATATTAAGATGGTAGGAAATCCTGAGCTTTGTGATGGGACTGTGCTTTCCTCATTTATAGGTTTTCCCGCCCAATTTCCTATATTTGTCACTCAAATCAATTGAGGTGCATTCGAATCCACGCATTATCATCTTCCGATCGCTTTTGGTCTTTCAAATTTACAATTCTGGTAGTGGAATTAAGTTCAGGGCATTCCAATATTTGTTATCCGCATTCAATTTATTTTTATGGGAAAAATATTCGGTAATGTGCACACGAAGTTGTATATGTACGCACGATTTCAAAATGTGTGCATTGGATTTCGCGATTCGTGCATTCAAATTAACAAAGTAGGTCTGAGGAGCCTGCTTGGGCAAACAATTTCGTTATGGGGAAATTCAATTTAATTATTAGTTCATTTATTTTCATTGAGTACGTTTAATGGTATGTGTCAAATGAGTCAAAAACAAGTTTACACCTAGAAAATTGCTAATTATTTTAAAAATCATCTATGAACGGTAAATTATTACACAGCTTATGAAAGAGTGTTTTATCCCAAATCATTTGGTATTATTTGTGTGGGGTATGTGTTCACGTTTGGATGAACAGGAGACATTGTTTGCGTATACGTGCAAAATTCGACTTGCGCCAAAGTTGCTTATGTGATGTTTGAATAAAACAATTGGGATTTGGGTATTAATTCGGTCTTTGCAGATCCAAATAACATCCCTAACAAAAAAAGCATATGCTATGTATTTCATATGATACATTCAATTCACTCTCTAACTCCGCTAATCCGAACATAATACATAATGTAGGCATCATTTTGGCGCAAGTCGATTTTTGCACTCTCGCAAACAATGCCTCCTGTTTATCCAAGATAATTATTTCTGAAGTGGCAGATTAATACAAAAATTCTTACCTTGACAATATAATCTGTCGGACAACTTCATTGGTAGCATAGTGGACTGGTAGTTTGCCTTCACCATCCCTTATGTCCAGCTTGGCGCCATGCTCCAAAAGGTATAAGACCAAAGCCTTCTCCGAGTCAAAATACCAGGTGTATCAAGTGAGGTTATCCAAAAAAACAAAACAAATTGCAGTGATAGTTCGTATGTTTTTATATGTTTATAAACAGGTAATTTAACAGTTTTATGGTAAATACATCATTATTTTCCATCGATGTTTAAGTTGACCAATCAAGTACGGGAACTGTCGCATCCAATATATTAAGCTACACGTTTATTTCCCATCGAAACATTTCTAAAAGCACCACCAACCTAACAATCTGCCTAATAAATTCGATAAATCTTCCGTTCATCTTGATTGATAGATTTGCCGGCCAGTTTCTCGTGTTGACGTTCGTTACCCAAAACAAGGATGGAAAGGGGTGAATGCTTAATTTTGTCATCAAATTTTAAAAGATCTCTACCTACTGAAGCTTTCATGATACGCATGCTACCATATAGGACACTGGGCGGTTCTCGATGCATGGAGGGATATAAGAGCATCGGCAAAAAGGAATGTAACAATTCCTTTCTATTTCACATTTATCAAGGATTAATGGTTTAATCCAGTTACACCGAGAACTAAATCTCCTATAAGCATGATAACGGTGAATCGAATGTAAGCCTAGTAATTATGGAATTTTTTTCTCAACGGATAGAAAGGTTTTTGCTTTGAGCATTTAGCCTTGGCTGGTACTTGTGTTACACAGCTGGTACCATCTCTAATTATTGAGTTCTGACTGTTCTGACATGACTGTTCGGTAACTATACAGGGACAAGCTCTAAATAACAAGTGAACACTATTAAACCTCAGCTTTAAAAAAGTGCATGGCATTAACATAATTGCGATTTTCTTCTTGCAGACTAGCTTATTAGTTGTCTGTGCTAGGTGAGTTTTTAATCGTCTTTACCTGTCGGGGTCTCCCTTTTGTTTGCTGTTTTCTGCCCTTGTGATCAGAAAGTATGATGGCTTCATGGAGACAGGTCTTTCCATTGAGCGACTGGATGTTCAAGGAAGCTCCATGGGAAACCAGCGACTCGACAACCGGTTTGTGGCCATTTTGAGTGGCGAGGTGAATGGCAGTCAATCCTTCATCATCACGGTGATCAAGAATCCCAGTTACCTATATAACAAACAATAATAATTAATGAATGAAAAAATAATGTATACATCATTAAATATAGGCGTATTCCTTTTAAAAGAGCACTGGTAGCACTCCATAAGAACGCGATCTTTGAAAGGCTAAACAATTATTAGTCTACACCTTGTGGAATATGAATGTGATTATAGCTAAGCCCAGAAACATATAAATTCGAAAAAACTCAATTTAGCTATGTTTGCCTTCAATACTTCCTATTTATTAATTTGTAATTTGATGCTTTTTTAAATTATTATTCAAATTGGCTCCTCACTATAAAGAGGAAGAATTTATTACACACCTTTGCACGTTTTGCTAAGATGTCGGAAGAGTTGGCACTTCCTTCTATTGAAGATAGATGGAGTGGGTTCTGTCCATTGGCATTTGTAACGTCAACTAGGGCTCCTTCCTCAAGCAGTATCTTGACAATATCGAAGTCACCCTTCATAGCAGCAATGTGCAAAGGAGTGTTGCCATTTATGTCATCCATATTCACATTGCTGTCTTGCGTTAGCAAAAACCTTGTGACACAAATATGGCCTTGTTCTGTAGCTAGATGTAAGGCTGTCCAACCATTTGGTTTAGCTTCATTCACTTTTGCCCCGTCCTCTACCAAACATTTCGTAACATCGACATGTCCATTTGCAGCGGCCAAATGTAATGCAGTCGATGCTCTATTCGTGCCCTTATGTACATCAGCACGATTTTGAAGTAGACACTTGGTGACATCAAGGTGGCCATTCTGGGCAGCGATGTGTAAGGCAGTCCAACCATCCTTATCTGCCCTTGTAACATCGGCTCCATGGCTAAGCAGAGAGTTTACGACATCAAGCAAACTATTCTGTGTACCGAAATGCAAGGCTGTCGAACCTTTGTCGATGGTAACTCGATTGATATCAGCTCCTCTGGTAATCAGAAGATCTGTAATTTCACTATGGCCCATGAATGCCGCAACATGTAAGGGAGTGATATCATGAATATTTCCCTTATCTATTTCAGATCCGTTGCTAAGCAGATAATCGACGAGATGGACATGCCCCATTTGTGCTGCGAAGTGAAGAGCAGTCCAACCGACAGTATTGACATCATTCACATCAGCCCCTTGACCTACCAAATATCTTGTCACTCCCAATCTGCATCGCTTAACAGCAACGTCCAATGGGGTGCACCCGACTGTGCGTCTCGGTTTACTAAGAATCCAATCTCTGAAATCGAGATCACATGACGGATATGGGCTATGCAAAGCAATAATTCCACTCCGAGTAGTATGAGCTACATCTCCATCTTGCCCGCGGGCGCTTTTGGTTTCAGCCAGGGGCCAGTTTTCGTAAGCAGTCTTTAGTACGGAGAATTTTTCGATTGGTGCATTATTTGTACCAGGTAAGTATTTATGCAAACCTTTTGCGACTTCATAATGACCATAATGTGTATCAAAGTGTAAGATGACTGAATCACTCTCACTTCTCTTATCAACTTCCGCTCCGTTACCTCGAAGAAGCTTTACCGTATCAAGGTCACCGTGACGTGCAGCCATATGCAAGGCGGTGGTTCCATCTACATTAACTGCATTCACCTGTGCTCCTTGATTGATCAAATATTCTATGACTTCCCTGCTTCCGCATTCCATAGAATAATGTAGGGCAGTCCATCCAATGTCATTCTGCTTATTCACCTCGGCGCCTCGTCCGATGAGACATTTCAAAACATCAATATGGCCACATTTTGTTGCACTGTGCAAAATTGTCCTACCAAACGAATTGCTGGAATTGATATCTGCTCCTTGACTGAGCAGATATTCAACAAGATGGAGATGTCCATTCTTCGAAGCAATATGGAGGGCTGTCCAACCGAACGTATCGGCCCTATCAACCTCTGCTCCTTGACTTATGAGATCCTTCATCTCGTCAAAGTCACCTCTCTCTGCAGTAGTATGCAGCTCTGTAAAAGAGATCGTATGGTCTAGCTCAATGTCGGATTCCATGCCTTTCAAAAATGTTGCAACGACAGCACAACCATTACAAGCTGCATGTACTAAAGCAGTATTACCACCATTATCACCTTTATTAGAATCAGCTCCTTGACTTATGAGATATTTGGTGATATCAAGATTACCATACTGGGCAGCGATGTGTAATGCAGTCCAACCATGGTCATCTCCCTTATTCACCTCATCTACTTGACTAATGAGATATTTAGTGACATCAATATGACCATTGAAAGCAGCACTGTGTAATGCAGTCCAACCGTCATTATCTCCCTTATTAACCTCAGCTCCTAGGCTGATGAGAGATTTGGTGACATCAAGATGACCATTCTTGGCAGCACTAAGTAACGCAGTCCAACCTTCGTTATTACCCTGATTCGCATCAGCTCCTTCAGTGACGAGATATTTGGTGACATGGAGATGACCCTCGTGAGCAGCAAACTGTAATGCAGTCCAACCGTCTTTTTCTCCCTTATTCACCTGAGCTCCTTGGCTGATCAGATATTTAGTGGCATCAAGATGACCATTGAGAGCAGCACTGTGTAAAGCAATCCTACCGTCAGTATCTCTCTTATTCACCTCAGCTCCTTGATTAATCAGATATTTGATGACTTCAAGATGACCCTCCTGAGCAGCATTGAATAATGCAGTCCTATCGTCGTTATTTCCCATATTCACCTGAGCTCCTTGACTGATCAGATATCCGGTGACATCAAGATGAAACTCGAAAGCAGCATTGTGTAATGCAGTCCAACCGTTATTTTCTCCCTTACTTACATCAGCTCCTTGACTGACGAGATATTTGGTGACATCAAGATAACCATTTTGAGCAGCAAGGTGTAACGCAGTCAACCCGGCTTTACCTCCCTTATTTACCTGAGCTCCTTGACTGATCAGATATTTGGTGACATCAAGATAACCTTTCTGAGCAGCAAGGTGTAATGCAGTCGCACCTGCATTATTTCCATTATTCACCTCCGCTCCTTGACTGATCAGATATTTGGTAATATCTAGATGACCCTCCTGAGCAGCAAGGTGTAATGCAAACGAACCGTCGCAATTGACCTTATTCACCTGAGCTCCTTGACTGATCAGATATTCGGTGACATCAAGATGAAGATTGAACGCAGCATTGTGTAATGCAGTCCAACCGTTATTTTCTTCTTTATTTACTTCAGCTCCTTCACCGACGAGATATTTGGTGACATCAAGATAACCATTCTGAGCAGCATGGTGTAACGCAGTCCACCCGGCTTTACCTCCCTTTTTTACCTGAGCTCCTTGACTGATCAGATATTTGGTGACATCTAGATGACCCTCCTGAGCAGCAAGGTGTAATGCAATCGAACCGTCGTTATTAACCTTATTCACCTCAGCTCCTTGACTGATTAGATAATGGGTGACATCATGATGACCATGCTTAGCAGCAAAATGTAATGGAGTCCAATCGTCATCATTTCCAATAGTGAAATCAACTCCTCTATTGATAAGATACATGGTGACATCAAGATGACCATTCTGAGCAGCAAGTTGTAATGCAGTCCTTCCATTATTCCCTCTCGTAATTTCCTCTGTTTCTTGGCTAATGAGATATTTAGTGAGATCAAGATGACCATACTCAGCAGCACTGTGTATTGCATTCCAACCGCCTTCCATTCCCTTAGTGACCTCAGCTCCTTGACTGATAAGGTAGTTGGTGACATCGAGATGACCATTCAGAGCAGCAAGTTGTAATGATGTCGTACCATCATTCCCTCTCGCATAAACCTCTGTTCCTTGGCTGATGAGGTATTTGGTGACATCAAGATAACCATTTTGAGCAGCAAGGTGTAACGCAGTCCACCCGGCTTTACCTCCCTTATTTACCTGAGCTCCTTGACTGATCAGATATTTGGTGACATCAAGATAACCTTTCTGAGCAGCAAGGTGTAATGCAGTCGCACCTACATTATTTCCATTATTCA
The DNA here is from genome assembly GCA_035222895.1 of Strongylocentrotus droebachiensis. Lineage (NCBI taxonomy): Eukaryota > Metazoa > Echinodermata > Echinoidea > Camarodonta > Strongylocentrotidae > Strongylocentrotus > Strongylocentrotus droebachiensis. The sequence goes on from JAVYIG010001046.1 coordinate 126,492, forward strand.
CCTCCGCTCCTTGACTGATCAGATATTTGGTGACATCTAGATGACCCTCCTGAGCAGCAAGGTGTAATGCAATCGAACCGTCGTAATTGACCTTATTCACCTGAGCTCCTTGACTGATCAGATATTCGGTGACATCAAGATGAAGATTGAACGCAGCATTGTGTAATGCAGTCCAACCGTTATTTTCTCTCTTATTTACTTCAGCTCCTTCACTGACGAGATATTTGGTGACATCAAGATAACCATTCTGAGCAGCAAGGTGTAATGCAGTCACACCTACATTATTTCCATTATTCACCTCAGCTCCTTGACTGATAAGATATTTGGTAACATCAAGATGACCATTCTGAGCAGCACTGAATAAAACAGTCCTACCGTGATTGTCTCCCATATTCACCTGGGCCTCTTGACTGATCAGATATTTGGTGACATCAAGATGACCCTCCTGAGCAGCACGGTGTAATTCAGTCTGACCACCTTTATCTCTCTTATTAACCTCAGCTCCTTGACTGATAAGATATTTGGTAACATCAAGTTGACCATTCTGAGCAGCACTGAATAAAGCAGTCCTACCGTGGTTGTCTCCCATATTCACCTGGGCCTCTTGACTGATCAGATATTTGGTGACATCAAGATGACCCTCCTGAGCGGCAACTTGTAACGCAGTTCTACCATCATTACTACCCTTATTAACCTCAGCCTCTTGACTGATCAAATATTTGGTGACATCAAGATGACCATTCTGAGCAGCAAGTTGTAATGCAGTCCAACCGTCATTACTATCCTTATTCACCTCAGCTCGTCCGCTGATAAGATATTCGGTGACATCAAGATGACCATTCCGAGCAGCAAGCTGTAATGCAGTCCTACCATCATTATTATCTCCCTTATTTACCTGAGCTCCTTGCCTGATAAGATATTTGGTGACATTGGGATGACCCTCGTGAGCAGCAATGTGCAATGCAGTCCAACCATCATTGCCATTTTCATTCACCTCAGCTCCTTGGCCGATGAGATATTTGGTGACATCAAGATGACCATTCTGAGCAGCAAGGTGTAATGCATTCCTACCACCATTTACTCCATCAATTAACTCAGCTCCTTGACTGATGAGATATTTGGTAACGTCACGATGACCATTCTGAGCAGCAAGTTGTAACGCCGTCCAGCATTTAGTATTGCTCTGATTCACTTTTGCCCCTTCACCTATAAAATGCCGTACTACACCAACATGACCATTCCTTACAGCGCTGTATAATGCAGAGTAGCCGTCCTTGTCTTCTTTGTCCATATTTGCTCCATGAATTAGTATATCTTTTGTTGCTTTAAGACGTCCGAGTGATGCAGCCAGATGTAAGGGTGTTTGTCCATCTGGAGTCGCCTTCTCCACATCGGCACCTTGGTTCATGAGATACTCAACCAAATTGTCTTGGCCATACTGGACCGCTATGTGTAAGGGTGTCTTTCCATCTTGGTCTGTCTGGTTTATGTTAGAACCCTGATTTAGCATCTCTTTTACATTTTTTATTTTACCCCTCAATACTGCCTCATGAAGCTGTCGATTTGTGTCCCCCATACCTGAAGAAGCACCAGCTAACCAGACATCCTAATCTCGTATAGTTCCTTGTTATCGTCTACTTGTCTCTCTAAATGCTCTACTTTGAAATGTTACGAATAAGAATCTAAATAGTTGTAGCCAATATTCTCGTTGCACTATGCATGTTGCAAGCATAAGCATACACCACACTGATTTTTTTCTGAGGCAAAGTGCAGTTATTCTTTTTCTCGTTATTAACAAGTTCCAAAGTCCTATGCAGTGAACTAAATCGTATTTCAAATATCTGTCATTCCTATTCCACTGTTAAACTACTCTCTTTTCTTTTTCTTATTTTTGGCAGTCATCAAAATTTCAAACGATACAAAGCGAGTGCATTTCTTTTATGCAGTATTAATCCGTTGCATTTATGTCCATGGATATTGCATGTCGTCTAAAAAAAAAATTTTTTCGAAGTCTTCTTTATGTAAGACACTGTTGAAAATAAGTCAACGTGGTGTATTGCCCTTGGGTAAAGCCCCTTTCACACCGGATTTGCGTAGAGTTGCGTAGTGTGGCGTACCGAGTACGTCGAAATTAGGCTGCGTACTCATGAACAAAATGATGCTTCAGCGTAGTTCCTGCGTATTGTTACGTACCCTGTGCATTAGCATCGCGTACCTACGGCGTATGCAATTGGCGTACCTACGCGTACGATTGCGTTTAACAGGCGTATGGTTACGTACATTTACGTAGGTCTGGCGTAAAGGGTACGTAGGTGCGCAGCTAGGATCTAGGACGCCTGTATACGCTTTTACTGCTTCGTCGGACTGGCGTAGGTTGGCGTGTTATTGCGTAAGCATCATGGCGTACAGTGAAGGAGTGTTGCGTAGACTTGCGCAAAAATACGTACTTTCTGCGTCTAGTGTCTACGCCATAAGTACGCGAAAGCGTCCATCTCGCGTACGCCTTTGCGTCCCTCAGCGTATAGTTACGCAGGCCAGCGTAGTACAGCGTACGCTCGGCGAAGTCGGTACGCAACACTACGCAACTCTACGTATGGCCCGGTGTGAAAGATGCTTTAGACATTAATTCTCAGTTACAACATGGACATAGTAGTAGAACCGTGGTTACAGCTTATGTCGCTTAGAAGGCTTTTCTGAGAAAATTAACCTGCTTCGTTGGATTAGGGTTCACATGCATTTGTCAATAGGGACTTTTAGATTGAGTGGAAGAAAACGGCGTGAACGTCCACTGATCATGCGTGTCAATGGGCAAGCCGTATTTAACATTTATTCATATCAAGAATTTATTTTCTGTTGTAAAGCAATAGTAATTCTTGATATCAAGAAATTATTTTTCTGTTGTAAAGCAATGGTAATTCTTGATATCAAGAAAAAGGAATAAATTTTAAAACGGCTTGCCATGATCGGTGGACCTTCACGCTGTTCTCGTTCACTCAATCTAAAAGTCCCTAACATGTTTTGATATTTACCACGATGCGCAGTTAAACATCGAATAAAAAAAGCAAGAAAAGAGACAGAATTTTATAAGATATAAATAAAGAAGGGATCAACCCCCCCCCCCCCCCCTCCTAGGACGCAAAGGAAAACAAATGTTTGGGACTTTGTACTTAGTCGGAAGATTCCAAGCTACAGCACGAATCACAAACGCATTCCTTGTTTACACAGGGGTCATTGAATAGCAGGACCCGTTAAACACTTACCTGTTACATTGTATATATTTTGTTTACGACGTTAGGGAGGCACGCTTACATTACATTGGACAAAAGACATTGCTTAGTTGACTATCATTATATTTAAATTTGTGCACCCAGGCTTCTGGTGGCCAAGGAGCAGCATAACTCAATTTGGTTACTTAAATTTCATATGAGATGACACTGAGGTAATAATGGCATTGCCTCGATTAACAATCTGAATGCATTCAATACATAAAATATAATAGACAAGTTAGTAAATTCATGGACAAGTTTCCCCCATTGCAAACAATAGCCTTACCCAGCTACTTCTACTTCAATGGTCAGATCGGTTTATACATTCATTTGGGAAAGACTTTTGCTCACTGCTAGATTATGTAGTAAATAAGGAATTCTGCAAGGTATTTGAATATTGACCTGGTCAAAATAACGCACGTCTTTTCCCTTTGCCAAATATAGCTATATTATTATTCAGCTCTAGCCCTGTAGACTTGATTATTTCCCGCTTACATGATGTATGAAGCATCTCAGTAAAGGGTTAGCGTACTTAATTATCTATGATTCCATAATGAAAAGAAAATATGTACATTATTTGGAACGAGTGCCAAATATCTTCCAAGTCTATTGTAGATCAACTATGTTTTTTGCATGATTGGATGTGATTTCGTGCACAATTTGATGATGATAACCCATACTGAGCCAATTTAAGAACTTTTGTACATACCCTGCACGTAAATCCCGTATAATATTCTGCCTAGTATTCCCCTTTTCATATTATGCTGCCTGTTGTTGGCATCGCTTCAAATACTCAAGTGGGTACCATTGTGCAATTGTAAACTCCTTAAATTATAACCTCTCTGTTATTCAGTTTGTGGAAGAAAAAAAAAATTCACGAAGTGAAAGAGACTTTATAGATTATCTTTTTACCATTAGTCAAACATACTATTGAACTCCATCATTTATTTTGGAGAAAGAAAACGTCGTTATAAGTGGAATGAAATGTAGAGAAATATAAATCACACACCGGAGAGAAAAAAAAGCTGAACTTGCAAAAGAGATTGTACAATGTCTAACTGTGGTACGGTACATATTCGTTGCTCTTTACCCTTAGATAAACCGTTCAACAATTTAAAAAGGAGGAAAAAGAGCCCATATGATTATGAAGTGACATTAACGTTTGACGGTAACCAAGATAACGGATATTAGATTATTGGTCTGTTTTCTCAATTAATTTTCAACTTCAATTAAAGGCTACCCATACGTGTGTGTGTGTGTGTGTGTGTGTGCGTGCGTGCGTATGTGCGTGTGTGTGTGTGTGTGTGTGTGTGGGGTGGAGTTATTGGGTTTTGTGATCTTGCATGTAACACACCCAGTTTCAGTTTTACAGCGATATTTTTATTTACTCTTTGTACTTTGATATTGGACGTTGAATTCCGGAAAAAAGCTTAATATTTTAATGATACTAATCCCCTAATTCCCTCAAAACCGCTGGATAGAGATATGATTATTGCATTTTGATTATGTATTCCTGTACTCCTCAAGTGGTCCTGGCATGAACAACGTATTAGGCAGACATTTAAATAAAAATGGGGACATATTTCTTCCATCAAAATTACTTTAGGCAGAGAAAAGACCCTTGAAGAAGTGTGGGTCCATTACATTACAATCTCCAATGAATTCCATTGTGTGGTTGCCTGGCACCCATTTGTGAGCCAGAATTTTGTTTCTTTCTTTCGGGTGGGGCAGACTCGCTTTGGAATGTTTCAGCGGATTTGGCAGCAACAGAAGGTGCTGAAGATGCTTTCCGAGATGTCGTAGAAATTGATGTCAGCAAATCTGTTCATGTTAGTTACTTTCAATAACATATTCTGGCTTGCAAAGAATATTTGATGTTAATAGGTAATACTCAATAGCACCCCGACCAGGTAATCGATGCCTATTACAATCACAACTATTTACAAAAATGCTCAGATTGACGGCTGCTCAAATGCTCGCGAGGTTCTCAACATCATATCACTTGAGCACCGTCGAAAACAATTATTTGAGAAGTTTGCTAAGTCCATCACCAGCTCTAGGCAGAGTTCAATGCTCCCACCTCTCCGAAGTACCCTACCTAATTATCGCCCCCTAATCTAAGGATGGGTTTCTAGAACCGATGTGTCGTACCCAACGCTTTAAAAAGTCTCCTCTGCCCCAACCCATTAAGAGTTAAGACTCTTAATAACCTAATGTGAATTCCACAAATTGAATTGTATTTTATGTACTCTTTAGATCTGAAACAACGTGCAATACTTCATTAAAGCTGTATTTTCTGATACATGATTCATAATATTGAAGATATGCGGGTTTTCCCATTAATAGAGGTGTAACATTTTCCTGAACAATTAGCTTCACATTTTGGGACTCCTTAGACCGGATACAAGGTGCAATTCTTTTTAATAGTTGTATTTTCTGATTCATAATATTGGAAAAATTTGAGTTTTTCCATTAAATAGAGGTGTCAACTTCTTACCAATTAACTTCACATGTTGTGAATCTTGAGACCTGATACATGTACAAGGGAAACTACTTTATTATAGCCGTATTTTCTGATTCGTAAAATTGAAGATATGCGGGTTTTCCATTGATAGAGGTGTCAACGTCTTAACAATTAGCTTCACATGTTGTGACACTTTACACCCACAACAAGGTGCAATACTTTATTATAGTTGTATTTCCTGATTCAGAATCTTGAAGAAATGCGGGTTTTTCCACTAATTAATAGGGGGGCTGGATCCGCCACTGAGACCTCTCCCCCATCAGTCGCAAATTCTGACGTTTAGGCATTTCAACACGCAAGTCTAATATTGTTTTCTGTTCCGGTAAAAATTAGTATACCTATATTCATCTTGAATCCTTCCTCTCGTTTGATACTACGTTTGGGAGACCCGATAAAATAGATTACAGTAAAAGAAGGGTATTCCTTCTTTGACTGAATATGTGTTTTCTATCAATATAATTTGATGTCTGCACCCAGGACTTTTGCAGCCATGAAGCAGCAAAATTCAATTTGATTACCTTTACTGCATATGAGATGACATTGAGGTTATCATGGCATTACCTCAATTAAATGTTTTAATGCATACAATACACACAATATAGCAAACAAGTTTTAAAATTCAAGAACACTTGTAACCACATTAAGAACTATTGCATTAGTCATCTTGTTCATATTCAGTGGTAAACAAGTGTAACATACATTTATTAGGATAAGCTTTGTGCTCCATACTGCTAAATATAGTAAATAAGGGTTTTTGCAAGTATTTTTGAATGTAGACCTGTTCAAAATTATACACGTCTTTTCACTTTATCAAATACCAATGAAAACAGCTTAATACAGCTCAGCCTTCTGGACTTGTTTATCTCCCGCTAACGTACACGACGTATGGTGCATCTCAATAAAGGGTTACTGTACTTTATGATCTATTGTTCCATCATGAAAAGAAAAAAATGTATATTGTTTGGAAGGAGTACTAAACACCTTTCAAGTCTATTTTAGATCAACTGATTTTTTTTGCATGACTGGATGTGGTTTCATGCACAATCAGGATAACCCATACTGTGCCAATAAAGAACTTGTGTACAGACCCTGCACGTAAATCCCGTATAATATTCTGCCTAGTATTCTCAGAGTTATTTTTTGGGATGGAATTCCCCTTTTCATATTATGCTGCCTGTTGTTGGCATCGCTTCAAATACTCAAGTGGGTACATTAAGAACTATTGCATTAGTCATCTTGTTCATATTCAGTGGTAAAAAGTGTAACATACATTTATTAGGATTAACTTTGTGCTCAATACTGCTAAATATAGTAAATAAGGGTTTTTGCTAGTATTTTTGAATGTAGACCTGTTCAAAATTATACACGTCTTTTCACTTTATCAAATACCAATGAAAACAGCTTACAGCCTTCTGGACTTGTTTATCTCCCGCTAACGTACACGATGTATGAAGCATCTCAGTAAAGGGTTAGCGTACTTAATTATCTATGATTCCATAATGAAAAGAAAATATGTACATTATTTGGAAAGAGTGCCAAATATCTTCCAAGTCTATTCTAGATCAACTATGTTTTTTGCATGATTGGATGTGATTTCGTGCACAATTTGATGATGATAACCCATACTGAGCCATTAAAGAACTTTTGTACAGACCCTGCACGTAAATCCCGTATAATATTCTGCCTAGTATTCTCAGAGTTATTTTTTGGGATGGAATTCCCCTTTTGATATTATGCTGCCTGTTGTTGGCATCGCTTCAAATACTCAAGTGGGTACCATTGTGCAATTGTACACTCCTTAAATTATAACCTCTCTGTTATTCAGTTTGTGACAAAATAGAATTCACGAAGTGAAAGAGACTTTATAGATTATCTTTTTACCATTAGTCAAACATACTATTGAACTCCATCATTTATTTTGGAGAAAGAAAACGTCGTTATAAGTGGAATGAAATGTAGAGAAATATAAATCACACACCGGAGAGAAAAAAAAGCTGAACTTGCAAAAGAGATTGTACAATGTCTAACTGTGGTACGGTACATATAAAAATTCGTTGCTCTTTACCCTTAGATAATTCGTTCAACAATTTAAAAGAAGGAAAAAGAGCCCATATAATTATGAAGTGACATTAACGTTTGACGGTAACCAAGATAACGGATATTAGATTATTGGTCTGTTTTCTCAATGAATTTTCAACTTCAATTAAAGGCTACCCATACGTGTGTATGTGTGTGTGCGCACGTGTGTGCGTGCGTGTATGTGTGTGTGTGTGTGGGGGGGTGGGGTTATTGGGTATTGTGATCTTGCATGTAACACACCCAGTTTTAGTTTTACAGCGATATTTTTATTTACTCTTTGTACTTTGAGATTGGACGTTGAATTCCGGAAAAAAGCTTAATATTTTAATGATGCTAATCCCCTAATTCCCTCAAAACCGCTGGATAGAGATCGGCTAATATCGAAAGGGTGTGGCGTTGACGAAAATATTCGAGGACAGTCAGATACAACCCCCCCCCCCCCAAAAAAAAAAAAAAAAAAGCAAAAAAAAAAAAAGCCGGTTGTCTTGAAAGGATGCGATGATGAGCACACTGTCACCCCTTCGAGGCAACCAAAAGAGAGGATTGAGTTTCTCTATTCAAACTTGTATAATTACCATTTTGATGGGATAAAATTATAATAAAAATGTATAAACAGATGACAACAAAATAGGATATTCATGAAACGTATGATTATTGCATTTTGATTGTGTATTCCTGTACTCTCGAGTGGTCCTGGCATGAACAACGTATTAGGCAGACATTTAAATATAAATGGGGACATATTTCTTCCATCAAAATTACTTTAGGCAGAGAAAAGACCCTTGATGAAGTGTGGGTCTATTACATTATAATCTCCAATGCATTCCATTGTGTGGTTGCCTGGCACCCATCTGTGAGCCAGAATTTTGTTTCTTTCTTTCGGGTGGGGCAGACTCGCTTTGGGATGTTTCAGCGGATTTGGCGGCAACAGAAGGTGCTGAAGATGCTGTATATGGTTCCCGAGATGTCGTAGAAATTGATGTCAGCAAATCTGTTCATGTTAGTTACTTTCAATAACATATTCTGGCTTGCAAAGAATTTTTGATGTTAATAGGTAACACTCAACAGCACCCCCCGACGGGAAAGTCCTTCTGGACCAGGTGATCGATGCCTATATACAATTACAACTATTTACAAACATGCTCAGATTGACGGCTGCTCAAATGCTCTCGAGGTTCTCAACATCATATCACTTGAGCACCGTCGAAAACAATTATTTGAGAAGTTTGCTAAGTCCATCACCAGCTCTAGGCAGAGTTCAATGCTCCCACCTCTCCGAAGTATCCTACCTAAATATCGCCCCCTAATATTTAAGGATGGGTTTCTAGAACCGATGTGTCGTACCCAACTCATTAAGAGTTAAGACTCTCAATAACCTAATGTGAATTCCACAAATTGAATTGTATTTTATGTACTCTTTAGATCTGAAACAACGTGCAATACTTCATTAAAGCTGTATTTTTCTGATACATGATTCATAATATTGAAGATATGCGGGTTTTCCCATTAATAGAGGTGTAACATTTTCCTGAACAATTAGCTTCACATTTTGGGACTCCTTAGACCGGATACAAGGTGCAATTCTTTTTAATAGTTGTATTTTCTGATTCATAATATTGGAAAAAATTGAGTTTTTCCATTAATAGAGGTGTCGCTTCTTAACATTTAACTTCACATGTTGTGAATCTTGAGACCTGATACATGTACAAGGTAAACTACTTTATTATAGCCATATTTTTTGATTCGTAAAATTGAAGATATGCGGGTTTTCCATCAATAGAGGTGTCAACTTCTTAACAATTAGCTTCACATGTTGTGACTCTTTAGACCCACAACAGGGTGCAATACTTTATTATAGCTGTATTTCCTGATTCAGAATATTGAAGAAATGCGGGTTTTTCCATTAATTAATAGGGGGGGGCGGGATCCGCCACTGAGACCTCTCCCCCATCAGTCGCAAATTCTGACGTTTAGGCATTTCAACACGCAAGTCTAATATTGTTTTCTGTTCCGGTAAAAATTAGTATACCTATATTCATCTTGAATCCTTCCTCTAAGTCATTCTCGTTTGATACTACGTTTGGGAGACCCGATAAAATAGATTACAGTAAAAGAAGGGTATTCCTTCTTTGACTGAATATGTGTTTTCTATCAATATAATTTGATGTCTGCACCCAGGACTTTTGCAGCCATGAAGCAGCAAAATTCAATTCGATTACCTTTACTGCATATGAGATGACATTGAGGTTATCATGGCATTACCTCAATTAACAGTTTTAATGCATACAATACACACAATATAACAAACAAGTTTTAAGATTCAAGAACACTTTTAACCACATTAAGAACTATTGCATTAGTCGTCTTCTTCAACTTCATTGGTCAATATGGCTACATAATCATTTGGGACAGCTTTGTGCTCAACACTATTAAATATTATAGTAAACAAAGATTCGTGCACGTACGTTAGGATTTTGACCCGTTCAAAATTATACACGTCTTTTCACTTTGTCAAATACCAATGAAAACAGCTTACAGCCTTCTGGACTTGTTTTTCTCCCGTTAACATGACGTATGTTGCATCTCAATAAAGGGTTACTGTACTTTATTATCTATTGTCCCATCATGAAAGGAAAATATGTACATTGTTTGGAGGAGTGCTAAACACCTTTCAAGTCTAGTGTAGATCAATAGAGTTTTGTGCATGATTGGATGTGGTTGCACGCTCAATTTTCTGATGATAACCCATACTGTGCCAATAAATCACTTTTGTTCAGACCCTGCAAGTAAATCGCATACATTAATTCTGCCTGGTATTCTAAGAGTTAATTTGTAGGCCGATTCCCCCTTTTTACTATATGGCGCCTGCTTTCGGCATCTCTTCAAATACTGTAGGGCATACCATTGTGCGTGTGTACACTCCATGAGTTATATCCTCTTTGTTATTTAGTTTGTGAAGAAAAAAAATCACGAAGTAAAAGAGACTTCATGGCTCATCTCTTTACAACTAGTTCAACAAATTATTGAACTCTGATACCCTGTTCGGAAAGATTTACTTCATGTTGGCTTTAATTATTCTACTTTTACCTAACGTGTCTAACATTTTACTCAACTCTGTATAATGAAAATCAATACAGTTTGTCATAGTGGTAGAGTTGGCAATTTTTGAAATTGATAAGCGATTTTCTATTAACGTCTTATTTTCTACATGGAGAAAGTACGGTTGAAAGTTTCGGAAGTTTTACCGTCTAAAGCCCACGTAAAAGAGAAATTAGTTCAGTAATTCCGATGGAATAGACGTTTCTGATCTCCCAAATTATAATGTTTTTTCCTAATGATTATCATAAGTTTTACAATTTCAAGTTTGTTTGTTTGTTTTATACGGACATAAGCAGGGGAGTACGCAATATTTTTCGAGGGGGAGGGGGGTAAGAGCACTTTTTTTGTTGGACCCGACAATTTGAAAACTTGGCGGACAGATTTTTCGTTCAGTTGGGGGGGGGGGGGGTAAGGTCATCTTTTTGGGGTCACCCTTTAGCACACACACAATTTTCTGGACATAAGACACATATATTGTTTTAACGCTTTTTAATGCAGGGTACGTTTCTAGTAGCGGATTCGGAGAGCAGCGATCGGTGGTTTTAGGTTTGAACCCTCTTATGTTAATGCATTCATTTGTGATACGTCTAGTTATTTCTAGTATTAAATAGGGACTTTTAGATTTGCGTGGACTGATACGTGGGACGTCCATTCAAGGCAGTGCATTAAAAGGACGTCGATCGTAGCATACACCTATTGTCTTCGTGCGAATCTAAAAGTCCCTAATGACCGCGTCTAGGACCCGCCCCCTTTCCTACTCAGTGTTATTTAGGGTACGCATATGCGTGTTCCCTCCTTTTGAAAACACCCCCTAAGTCCGGTGTGTAAAGTCAATTTTGTGTATGTACGAGCCGGACTTTGGTGCGTGAACCCCGGACATAATCTCATGCAAACTGTCAGTAATAGAGCGATGACCAGGAATTGTGTTTAATTAACAGGAGAGAGAGATACAGACAGAGAGATAGTAAAGGACAGTGAGGGGGCAAATGAAAAAAAAGTGCAAAGAGAGTTATAGAGAATGAAAGACAGAGAGAGAGAGAGAGAGAGAGATAAAGACAGAGAGAGAAAGACAGAGGGGGGGGGGGGGGCAAGAAAGCAAAAGCAAAACAGTGAATGGGTATCGGACAAACATATTACCGGACAAAAATATCTGAATGATGGCGCTCTTTCAAACTATCTTTTAAAGAAATTCGATGGTCTAGACTAGACCGAATCGGAGTACGAGTACCTAGCAGTGCAGTTCAGTGTATAATAAAGGGAATTGTACTTAACATGTAGATAATCTAGAGAAGGAAATGAAGAATGACATCACAAGGAAAACAAGAAAACAAAATAGATAGATCTCTTATGCAATAAACAGAGACGGCAGAATGATAATATGCGACACCATGGCACAGAGAGCGTGAACATGTACATGCCCTCGACTACGTACCAACAAGTACATCGACAACACAAGTCATATTCAGTTCATCATCACTGCACTGCACACGCACTACAGACTAGACTCGTCGCGAGCGGTTTCATTGAAATTAATTGAGCTTTTCCCCTCGCTGCCGTGTAAATAAAAAATACGCTGGCCGGAGAGACATTCCCTTGTTTAAATGAATGAATAAATTTATTCGTGTATGTAGCGCAACATGATGGCGCTCTTTATAATCATGGAACCCTTGCGATTGACACATAAAGGCCTCATATAAAAGGCGACCAATCACCAAAGATATATATTTATGTATGTTTAAACACGTGTCCATATTGTATGTTGTTGTTCAATTATTTCCTCTTAGGGGGGGGGGGGATAATATACATCTTATTTTTTAAAGAGGTACACCTATTAGTGAAGTCGTCGTGTTAAACTTTTGCACATACTTTTTGTTTTTCGTATACTATTAACAAGATGTTCGATAACAATAATGTTGTTTTCTTGTCTCCGACTTAACTCTATTGGCGCTAAAGTAGAGGCGGCGGAGCGTTTACGAAAGTGGGGGCACCAACAAAAAAGGGCACTTTCTGGAGAAAGAAAAAAAGGGGCACCTACAAAGGGAGGTCTCAAAGCAAAAATATTTAGGCATTGGTAAAGACCCCTCCATTGTCACTACATTATCTGGCATGATTGCAATATGTTATGTTTTTATCGACCTGGCAATATAATGTCACATCACAAACTTCCTACGCTTTGCGCAGCGGCCTACAAACTAAATGTTTCAGGAAGCAAAACAGATAAGACATCCTGACTAATCCCATCCACGTGCTAGCGCCCAGACACAACCTTTTATAAATATTACATCATATAATACTAAACCCACCCTTTTCAGAGGCCTAAAGGTCGGAGTTTGCAGATGGCAAACCTGTTTTTAAGAACGCGCGCACACACATATCCCCTTACATAACATAATACCATCTCCTCATCTACATTTTGTATAGGCGTAAACACACAGCTCGAAGGTTGGATGTGAACAAATCAAATCTTCACACAGTCTCACACACACACACACACACACACACCCTTATCACTGCGCCCCACATAAGTACATATATTTTATCATATCATCACCAAATGTCTGTCAGTTATAATGCTTTAATTATTTCCTCTCAAAAGATTATTTCCTTTTTCTAAATGGTCTAGAAAAAAAAGTACACAAGTATTTTCTTTCTGAGTTTTCATTGGAATATTCTTTATTAAATCACAAAAAATACGATATTGAATAAGTATGATAATACCACAACTACCCGAAATTATATATAATATATCTGCATGATATATCGAGTTTTCCTGTATTTCAATTACACTTTAAAATCAATCTACGAAAAAAGACTTCAGGGAAGTTGCATTTATTTCTCAGGCAGTCTGGAGACAACCCTGTTAGTGATACGAACAAAATAAATGACACATCGGAGCAAACACAAAGAGGGCGAGATTCTATATTCCGTATTCTGATATGACTTAAATATATATACATGAATAAAGTACTTGCGTGAAATATTTAACATATTTAAATATAGAACCAGTATACATGTATTGATTTGTTAGTCCATAACTTATCATTGAAGTCAGCCATTTTGGAAAAAAATGGACTTTGGGGCAATTTCTAGTGTATCACACTAACTGGTGCGTAAATGATTGAAGAAAAATTCAAATTCAAATAATTGACTAAAATCAATCCTGGCATGATAAGATAACATTATAAAATCAAACAAACAAAAGAAAAACAAAACTTAATATGCTAGATAGAAAGACAAAATTAAACAACTCAAGAAAACAAAGAAAAATTTAATCTAGACTATGTACATGTGGTCGCATTACATTCAATACAAATTAGTATATCGCTATTATCACAATCGAAACAAAAAACAGTCATGACCATTGGAGTTTGTAGAATATATAAAGAGAAGCCTCAACAACACAAAGAAAAACATATAAAATGTCGTTGATTTTGTTTTCAAGTTGTAATTCAATTAGGCAAACGTAGGAACAAGATGTGTGTGTCATTCAACTAATTTGAAGCATCAACCCGACTCTGACATGAGTGATTAGATAGATGATTATTTTTGTTATGTGTAAAATCTAAAGCCTTATTCCAACTTGCCTTTTTAAAATGTAGGTTCACACCTGGCCAGGGTGGGGGTCCATTTGACAGCTTTCTCAGTTCCCGGCCATGTATGATCATTATACGCAAAACTTTTGCAATATCTATTACTTTATTAGAACATTATTAATGTAACTGGTCATTGCGGCACCACAACTGTAACGTTACAACAACTTGATATAATATAAACATTACTGTATATATCGTCTCATGTACATGATCACTGATATAACAGTCCCGAAACGCCATTTCTACAACCTTACTATGGCATAATACAAATATATACTCTGGTATTTTTGTATACTTGATTGTTGTAGAAATTCAACATAAACAACCTTGATACCCAATGAACATAAATTCAAGAACTTGTTCGGCAAGCACCTTGTAAAAGATACTGTCTGCAATTCATTAGAAAATGTTGATTACTAAACCTTTTCAAATGTATTTATTAAGAATTGTACGATTGATTTTAGTACTGCTGTACATCTTGGTATTAGAACCATGACAAAAATCGACATTATATACATGTTAGAAACATTTAATAATTTAAAATGCACTCAGGGTAGCAATTAAATATACAAATACCAATTCCTTTGGCAGACTAAGCCACAAAGAACCATATCAACTGAAATAAACTATTACAAGGAAAATAATGCAGATACAAATCATAACGATATGCAATCTTGCTGAAAACTGTGCACGGTAGGAAAACACTGCTCACATACGTGGCACATGTGGGATATCTATCACACATGTGTCATCAAAATATATTACAAAGACTGAAGTTACTTTGTCACATTTTGAATATGTTAACAGTTTTATAAGCAGTCATCTTAAAGAAGCATTGCTCCAATGATACTAAAACTCAGAAATCAAAGTTAGCCTATATACCACACAACTTATGATTGTTGCAATACAACATGAAAAGTGTTTATACAAGTTTACAATAACAAAATTGTCCGCTGTTGTTATTGTTTTATGTACATGATCGTTGTGGCAATGCAACTGGAGGAGATTTCATTGAAATGTTGCTGTCATTATAGTAAGCACACAGTTACTGCACCTATTACATACTGTACATGATCATTGCATCGTATAACTGAAACAAAAATCGTATATATTCATTTCAGTCATTAAATAATGTACATGATCATTGTCGCAAAATAAATGAACAGTCTTCACAAAACCTTGCACATAGAGAAAATGTCTTCTGCAATTAATATAAACATGACTATAAATACAAATAGTAGCAATACAAATGAAAGGCTAGTCATACAGCATCATAGTAAATCAAATTTGATCTGTAATCGTTGTCTTATTTAGTAATATAATTGAAACGGTATTTATACAACCTTACAATCAATAATATATATATATATTTATATATATATCCATATATATATATATACTGCTATTTGTCATGTGTATGATTATTGTATCAATATAACTAAAACAGTAATCATACAACCTTACAATTAAGAAAATATCTTTTGTAAATATGATCATAAATATGTGATAGTGTAGCAACAGAACTAGAACAGTATTCATACAACCCTGCAATAAAGAAAATGTATTCAGTAATTACAATCTTATTTACATTATTACTTTAGTAAAAGGAATTCAAACGGTTTTTATACAACATTAATATAGAGGAAATATTGACTGCAATTATAATCTTGTGTACATTGTCATTGTTGAAACAGACTGAAACAGTATTCATACAAACTTATTATAAGGAAAATATATTCTGTAATTATTAAAGCATAAATAGGATTAAAGTAGCAATAGCATCGAAACAGTACTTATACAACCTTACAAGAAGGAAAATATATTCTGTAATTATTATGTTAGTGATATTGTACCAACATAACTAAAAAGTATACAACCTTGCTATACAGAAAATATATTCCTCAATTACAGTCTTATATATATTATTATTGTATCAATATAACTGAAAAAGTATCCATAAAATCTTTCCATAAAGAGAATATTTCTGTAATTATTATCATACTGTGATAGTGTAGCAACAGAACTAGAACAGTATTGTTACAACCGTGCAATAACAAAAATATATTCAGTAGTTACAATGTTATTTACATGATTATTCTAGTAATAGAATTGAAACAGTATTTATACAACCTGACAATTAATGAAATATATACTGATATTACTATTTCATGTATATGATTATTGTTATCAATATAACTGAAACAATAATCATACAACCTAACAATGAAGAAGATATCTTCTGTAAATATTATCATATGTGATAGTGTAGCAACAGAACTGGAACTGTATTTATACAACCTTGCAATAACAAACATATATTTAGTAGTTACAATCTCTTTTACATGATTATTTTAGTAATGGAATTCAAACGGCGGTTATACAACATCAAAATAGAGGAAATATTGACTGCAATTATAATCTTGTGTAAATTTCCATTGTTGAAACAGAACTGAAGGTCTGAAGCAGTACGCATACAATCTTAGAATATTGAAAATATATTCATATGCATATTTTTTGGAGTGTGCTGCTCTATGGAACAGAGGCATATTCTCTGGAATTAGCAGACATCAAAACGTTTAAGCGTTTTGACATTTCGCTGGGAGGACGATGACAAAGATAATATGGCTGAGTAGAGATGATATCATGTATATAATTATTGTATAAATATAACTGAAACAGTATTCATACAACCTTTTCATAAAGAAAATATCTTCTGTAATCATCATCAGAATGTGATAGTGTAGCAACAGAACTAGAACAGTATTTATCGAACCTTGCTATAAATAAAAATATATTCCTCAATAACAACCGTATATATATGATTATTGTATCAATTTTAACTGAAACAGTATCCATACAACCTTGCAATAATTAAAATATATTCAGTAATTACAATCTTATGTACATGATTATTTTAGTAATATAATTGAAACAGTATTTATACAACCTTACAATACATAACATATATATATACTGCTGTATATACAGAACTAGAACAGTATTGTTACATCCTTTCAATAACAAACATATATTCAGTAGTTACAAACTTTTGTTTACAACCTTACACTCAATAAAAAATATATATATACTGCTATTTATTATGTGTATGATTATTGTATCAATATAACTAAAACAGTATTCATACAACCTTACAATAAACAAAATATCTTCTGTAAATATTATTATGTGAGATAGTATAACAACGAAACTAGAACAGTATTCATACAACCTTGCAATAAAGACAATATACAGTAACTACAATCTTATTTACATGATTATTTTAGTAATGGAATTCAAACGATCTTTTTACGACCTCAACATAGAGGAAACATTGACTGCAATTATAATCCTTTGTACTTTGTCATTGTTGAAACAGAACTGACACAGTATTCATGCAATCTTAGAATATGGAAATTATATCCTGTAACTATTATAACATATATAGGATTATAGTAGCAATAAATTGAAACTGTACTCATACAACCTTACAATAAAGAAAATGTATTTTGCTATTATGATACGTATATGATATTGTAGCAATAGAACTGAAACAGTATCCATGTAACCTTGATATACAAAAATATCTTTAATTAATCTTATTTACATGATTATGTTAGTAACACAATTGAAACGGTGTTTATACAACCTTAAAATATAAGAAACATTTTATACTGCAATTACAATCTTATGAACATTGTCATTGTTGAAACAGAACTACAAGGTAAATATTTTCTGCAAATATTATCATATGAATATGTTTTGGAGTGTGCTGCTTTGTGCATCAGAGGCATATTCTCTGGAATCGGCAGACATCAAAACGTTTGAGAGTTTTGACATTTTGCTGGGGAGGACGATGGCAAAGATAATTCGGGTGAATAGAGATGAAGTTATACAGAGCGTGGGGGAGGAGCGGAACTTAGTAACATCATGGTAGGAGAGACAGAAGAAATGAATTGGGCATGATGGACTCTGAGAGATATCATTGAAGGAAGAATGGAAGGGAAAAGACCGAGGGGGGTGATGTTGGATGGTATCAGAGCAAATGAAACATACCAAAAGATGAAGGGAAAAGATAAAAACAGAAAAGAACGAAATATTCTTTCATGCTTAAAACTTGTTAAACAGCAGAGCACCAGAGAGTATTCGATTATTGTAGCAATAGAACTAAAACAATATTCATACAACCTCGCAAAACAAGAAATATACTTTGTATTTATCATCATATGTACCGTAGTATTGTAGCAATAGAAGTTGAACAGTTTTCATACAAAACCTATAATAAATCTTATATTTACCATAGTTATTATCTCATGTATGTCATAATTGTAGTAGAATCAAACTGAAACAGGCAATATTTAGTAGGGTTATCAATTGTCTTCTAGAACTGATCATTTCAGCCAGTCAACTGAAGCATGCTTCATGCATCAATAATATAATACCAATATTTTCTGTAGTCGTTATGCTACGCACATAATTATTGTAGCTAATATTATGAATTAACCAAGTAAAGTTTGCCCTTGCATTAAAAGGAAGATGTCTTGATGTTATTTGGCCTGTTTGATTGTAGGGTGCAACTGAAAAGTTGTATTTTATATTATGAGGATTTTATTTAATCGAAATTATATAAAATTGACTCAATAATGCAGAAAAATGAATGCAGTGTAAAAACTGTCCACACGTGGTTTAAATATTTAATTCTAATTGTTCAACCCTTTAAGGTCACCTCTTAAATATGAGGTTATTTCGAAAGCATTTTTTGTAGCCAATTTTAAGTGCGTATACGTAAAGAGATTACAACTGTCAAGTATTCATTACTTACTCATTTCCTGACCGATTTCCTTGAATCTTTCATTGGCCGGCTTCTTTGGTTGTTCTGCTTTTTGTTATATTACTTAACTACTATCAAGGTGGGATTTCCGTTTAATCATTAAGGATATTTAAAAATAAACCATTCTCATATGTAGCTCAACTACTTGACTCCCGGCAGCATTGGCTAGGTAATAAAAGCAACTTCCGGAATCAAGATTGAGAATCAGGCTGATACATGCTTCTGACGACAAGAGGCTTCGCAGTGGAATCCGTAAATCAAGTGAATCCCTTCTTGGTCGTGGGATGATGGTCAATAGTTCATTTACATGGTTGCCTACTTCTTGACTCCCATGCTTTCTGGTTTTGTTTGAAGTTCCTCCCAGAAGCGCCACTCACTGGTAGTGAACATAAAAAGGGGAAGAAAAAGAAAATAATTCGGGGGTGCTTCTCACTGATAGAGGAGAAAGGATGAAAACTCAAGAATTGTAATATTTCGTGGTGCTACCTAATGATGGTTCACATAGGTAAGAAAGAAAGAAAGTACCATAATTGGATTATTCGTAGGTATTTTAATCGAGCACATACCAGATCGCTTCGCTGAATAATAAAAGTGAAAAGCATTTCTTAGTGCCTTTGTATATGGTTTGGTAAAAGGGAGTTCGAAATATGTTATTGTTCCAAACTCTGCAACAAGTCAAGGAAACATCATACGATGTAGTTTAACAAATTGGGAGAGAGAGTATAGTATGGTACTTACGTTCAGGTAGTATGACCTTAGCTGTTTGGCCTAACCCAGCATCTGTTAATGCCAGATGAAGTTCATCTACCTGATCACTAGGTCGAACCCTCCGTCTCCAGTCACGTAACATCTCACCAACGCCTGATCTTGAGACACAATCAAATGACGAGTCTCGGCGGTTGAGGTATTTCTCTACAGCTGAGTAAGGGAAGCCGAGCTGGTAGACAAGGGACTTTAAGTCCTTTAGTGAATGGTTCATATCTGCCAGGATCTCGACAATAGTGTTGGGTACATACTGCAATCGCCCATGCCTGCGGAAAACCATATTTTAAGATATCGAAATATATATATAATGCTGGGAATTTCGTTATTTGCGTCATTATGTCCATCTTTTACGCATTATATTGGATAAAATTGAAAATACTATGCAAAAATTAGTATTGTGTTTTTATTGCAAATTTGAAACAGAAATAAAACTTTGAAGAATAAACAGTTTTGATTATGCTTATAGTTCTTGCTATAACATCATTAGTATTATGATTATTACCAAGGATGCTGATATTAGATTACTTACGAATCTGTGTGGTCGACTGCATAATCCGGTTCATCTGCATCAAAAGCAATAATGAAATACATTAGGAATCAGGCGTTTATTGTTTTTTGTCCAGTATTTGGAATTGCTATGTTTTATAAAAGTCTAAAGGGTTTGTTTAGAGAGAAAATAATCATAACTCAATGGTTTCGCTTTTTATATCTGAAGAGTAACACAAAATGCAATATCCCTATTTACGAGAAGCAAGATACGAAAAGCAAAATAATATGTTAACAACAGATTTCAGTTCCAAACAGATCTACCCCACAGCTATTTTCTATGTCGTTAAATAGAAAGGAGTGTTTATGGCATTTATTTTACATGTATTATGCAACATAATTCTCTATCTCTTTCCACAAATCCGCCAAAAAGAGCATTAAGTACGCGCTAATTTTAAACCTCATTTCAACATTTCTTATTGAATGAGGAGAAAGCAAAGATACATTGAAGTTACAGAAATGACCATTTTTATTTTCGTTTAGGTTACTAGTTATCTAAAATTGTCTTTGAGGTAACTTGTTACGGAAATTATCCATTTATGTGTGGTCTTTAAAGTAGCTTGCTTCACAAACTATGCTACTTCCTGATATTATAGGCTTGCCTTCTATTGAAATAAGGTAGTCTCTTTCTGCACGTGTTGCTGACCCTTGTAGTATGTCGATGTGGACGTTCTTCTTTCCTTTCTCTTCTGGAGAGAACTCAAGCTCAAAGTTCAGAGGGCTGCACTCTCCACTTAGTATACTCTTGATGGGCATCTTGGGTCGAATTTAAGGGAATAATAATAATGACAATGATGATAATTATGATAATTTATAATAATAATAATAATGACAATAACAAAACCCCATAAAACAACAAAAATTATAATACTGATAACAACGATAAAAACAACTATAATAATACAATAATGATAATAAAAATAAACATGATTACACCTATATTCAATGAAAGAGCGTCTTCTGACTTCCCTTGGAAATGTTTTAGAATGCCATCGATCAAAGGATTTCCCAATAGTGGAAGAGGACGCTTCTAAAAGATCTTGATACAGTGGACCTGAGCTGAGAAGATGCCAAATGTCTTGCAAAAGACCACTGAGGTTATTTCACGTACATTTCCAAATTACATATCAGCCAGTATTCTCCAACAGACCTTATGGAATAACATTCACACATATTTACCATTGTTTCGTTTCTTTTCGTCCCGTCGTGGAACAAAATCGCTAAGTCCATTGGTATTGACTGTACAGAGAACCTGAATTCCTTCATGACTTGGAAATAGGGCATAGAAGAACTCGCTTCCTTCCTCGTTATATCCTGGAATATAAAAGATACAACTTAAATCTAGATATTGCAAGATGATAGCTCTATTGTAAAAAATAAAACCAACTACGTACATATAAATCATTTCATTTTACAAATTCCCATCTCATTCCTTCCCCTCTCTTTCCTCTATTCAACTCCTCCCATCCGAATACCCCTCCGCCCCTTCCTCATCCATCCTTCTTACTTCCATCATCTCGCCTACCCTAATCTATATCTTTCAATCTCTCGTGCTTTTTTTGTTCTTCATCCCATTCCTCCTTCTATTTTCTATTTTCTCACCCCCTCCTCTCCAAGACTGATTACTTTCTCTCCCGTCTCTTCTTTTCTTTTTCTCAATTATGCTCTGATAAAAATTGAGTCTGAACGAAATGCGAATGGGACCTTCTTCAGTGAGTTACAAAGTGTTGCCATACGCCTTTCATAACTGAAATAGCCCGCAGGGGCAGCTTTTTAGTAATTAAAGTATTAATGGTGTCCGCAAAAGATAGATATAGAATTACACGATATAAATACCTCTATATAGTTCTTGTATGGATGAAGTATGTACACACGTAGAGTAGGTTTCTCTTCGGGAGTCATGAACAGAGGCTGGAAGACTACACATCTCAACTGGAGTCGTTGAAGATCATTCGATGACAGAGCCCAGACTTGAAGATGACGTGTAAGGAACTTGATATTATCGTTAGAGATTTGTGACGTGCGCGGGGTCAGGTTGCTACGACCGAATTTTCCTATGAATACAAAAAATGTATGGCTTCCAAATATTGATTATACTATCTTACTCCCTGATAAAATAGGCTTGTACAGTATTGATTATAAGTAGAGTAAGAAATATATTTTCAACTCATTTCATGTTCTGGTATTTGACTATATTCAAATTTTGTTCAGCGAGTTCATTCAAAGTGCATACTTGTAATTTTGTCTCTATTATTGAGAAATAATTCAATATAAACGTGCACAAGCTTATTATTCTAAAATGGATTCTCATGACGGGAAGAGTACTTTATCTGTGATTTGAAATAAGTTATTCACCTCATTTGTCAATTTATCAGGATACACATTTCAAGTGATGATGTTTACTTTTTATTTCAAGAGAACATGTCGATAACTTTATCGATAACTTTGTACCTGGTCCAGTTCTTGTGTACAAGATGACAGAAGAGTCGTCTGTAAGTTCATGTTGATTGGTACAGTGTGGTAGTACCACCTTGGCAGGCTTGAGCAGTTCTTGTGTCAAAGAACATTCTAGGACTGGAGTAATGACTACCTCATCCTCCCGTACAGGAAGCCTAGGAGTATCACGAGTTTTGACGCGAAGAGTTACAACTGATCTCATCCCTTTTGGTAAAGCTTCTTCAGGGATAGATACGACAATACCAAGTTCATTGAGGGTCAGTTCTCCACCCTTGTGATCAATGATGCCATGCGAGATGAAAGGCATATAGCTTGGTTGGCGTTTCATGGCTAATGAGGATAAAAAGGCAAACATTATCGATAATTCCCATATAAAACATAAAACCAATAAACTACAGTTAATCTATAAAAAGATATTAAGTTGTTTCAGCTCCTTTTCATAGTTATTTCCAAAACTGTCCCTTTGGGCGTGTTTTTACTGTAAAGCGATTGAGAAACAAGCGTCTAATGAGGCATGTTTGTTCGAACAAAAATGTTACAATCATCTTGAGTCAGGATTTGATTCGAGTTAAAAACAAAAATATTCTCGCCTTTCCAAATTTATTTTCTTAGATTTCTGCTGTATTGAGTAAAAAATAGTCAATGTTTTAAAAGATAGAAATCATTGGCGAAATATCCGAGATAATCCTGCAAAATTCAAACAAGTTAATTAGTGATATGCCGGGCTTCTTACGTCTAAAAGATAACTGGTAAAGGGATAATTTCATTTCAATTGCGTGTATCCTCATCCAGCAACACGGTTTATGATTACTCCTTCTGAATAGAAGGTAAAAGTGCACAAGCTCCTGCCGGGAATCTGGGTTTCTTGTTAAGTCAGGCAAAAGTAAGTAAAAAAATAATGAATCCGTAAAATATATTGTTCCTTCCACTGATTAAGAACGCCTCCACCATTAAATGTAACGTGAAACACAGTGGGGTTGGCATTACCTTCTGCTATCTTTACTGCTGCATCGTTGAAACGGAAAGCCTGAGCAACTTCCAGAAGCCTCACTCTAGTCCCACCTTGGTGTACCCATTCTTTAAGCATCTTCAGAGCAATACGGCCAATCACGTGAGGCGGGAAGGTCACAAAAGTGCTCATGATCTTCAGGACGACAGAAGGTTTTACATTCAGGCGATGGCACAAGTCTAGTAGGTCTGTCTTGGATCCAATAGCTTTTGAGATTTCTTCACGGCCTGTAGACACACAAAAAATGCATATATAAATTTGAAGGAAAATATCCAGTTTAATAGAAATAGCATATTGATGGTGATGAATGAGAACATTGACGGCGTCCAAAAAATGAAATAAACTGTAAAACATTAATAAATTTAAGGACAAGTAAACAAAGAACATAAATTATGGCCATGATTTGTAAATACATAACTGTGTACAAATACACAAATATCTTCCTACTTCTGCACATCCTATTGCCTTGGCGTGACCTTTTGATGTTTGTATAACTTGTATTTCTTTTTCTTTTTTTACACTTTGTGTTATCTTTTATATACATATATGCTTTTTATTGAATGGAATGAATAAATCTTGAATCTTGAATCTTGGCGTAAATAAATTCAATAAACGGAATGTGAAAAAGAAGTGAATTGCAAGTTTTAACTTAAAAAGTTTCTTTTAAAGACCGTCAATACTACTGGGCTAGAATGGATTAGACCACAGAGCGAGGTCACTAACAGGTGGCTATCTCATTAACTCAGCTCTCAACTAACATAAGAAAAAGAGGATCATGGGGGGACCAACAGGCACCGATTGGGGAAGTTTTGTATACAGAGGGAGCAAGTAGCTACAAATAGCACAGTGGGGCTTTAAAGGGTAAAAATGGTATGTTCTCATCAACACGTTGAAGATTGAACTTAGCCTTGGGATTTCAACGAACCTGTGTTGAAATCTGGGATGTTATACATCGAGAGAAGCTTAGCTAACGCATCTTCTTTTTCTTTCTCTTTCAAACCATTCCACCAACTGTCTACGAGCTGTCGTGCGATCTTATGAAGTACTGACAAACTGGGTGGATCGAGGAATCCAACAATGAGGTCATCATTTAGACGAAGGGCTTTCCCAAGTGAACATGCTAATGGCAGACGCTTCACTGGTAGAGCGACGCTGCAAAGCTCGTCTGTGTTTGGTTTACCCCCACATTGGTCAAGGTCATCATTAGTCTCATCTAGCTCTATACATGAAAATCAAACGATGAACAATCTTTTAAGAAGTCCATGCATTTTCTAATAAATAAATATTTCATTTTGTTTAATTGTTTATTTTTTTAAATGTATAATGCTCACTGGAATACTGTTATACAGAGGGTAAGTATAAAATGATACCATTGTCCTTAATCATATGATGCTATTATTCTGGAATCTACCTGTATCTGATGTTCTAATGGTATCCATATCTTCAGGCTCTATAGGCTTGCTTGGTTCGGCTCTTTTCTCAGGAGTCACCGAAGAGATCATCCGCAGGCTTTCGTCTGAGAGAAAAAAAGATATGAAACAGCATGTGTCATGACTGCTGAGGCTTTAGTTTGAAGTTGTTTGTGTACTACAGACGTTTTCTCATATACCTTATATGTATTAGTGTAGAGATGTCTCCGCCTTATGACGTCTTATCTCGTGAGAGAGGTCTTAAAAATTGACTGCTATAAATACCATTATTAGCCCTAAGAGTCAACCTGAAGCTTTAACATTTATTTTGTATTACCACTAGACATTTAATCGTATGATTCCATTGCAGTAAAAGTTTAATTAAGATTGATGTTCGTTTCTACATTTGACTAGAATGACCGATTCTCATAATATAAGATATATTCAAGTCATGAGCTATTATTTATTAAAAGTGAAGAAGAACAATTGCCTGTATTCTCAACCGTAGATGCCGAGGAGACAGATTTCCAGATAGACTTCAACGTCTCAGTCGCTTTAGGACCTGGTCTTTGAGATGCCTTCCACATGCAGAGCATTTGGATGTTAGCGTCTTTGCGATTATGCAATGTCTTGTGTTTGATGTTCTCAAGCTTATTCCGATGGAAACCAAGCTGTGTGCCAATGTCCATGAAGTCCGTCCACTTAATATGTCGAGCCAAATTAAGCAAAGCTTGGTCAGAAATGTCACTAAATATATTGAGAAGAAATGATGTTCATTAAACTAGAATCAAATCTTATCTTGACTTAATCCAGTCAATCGAATGTTTGTCATCCAGGAGGTTAGATCGATTGCTTCGACCAGCAAAACGTATATAAAGAACTTAAGCCATGCGTCATGGAAAATCAAATCAATGAGACACGTAACCCGCCTGACACGCGGTCCGAATTAATACCTCTATTTTAAGTTTAAATTTTGCGTCATTTGCTAAAGCTTTCAAACACTTCTACTATATTCATTTGACTAATATATTAGTTATCTTTATTATCAGAAGGGTCGATTTAAGGTTACATGTGTAAATTTTGATTTTCAGTCATAAAACAGAAAATTACCTTCGAGATTACACATTATTACCCCGGGGGGGGGGGGGGAGGTCGGCATAGTAGTGAGCGTTTTTTTTTTTTTTTGGGGGGGGGGGGGGAGGGGGGGGGGAGGGGGGAAGTGAACACTAATTTTTCTTTTTTGCTCCCGGAAATTGGAAATCGTACCATTCGATATTTAACTCAGGGGGGGGGGGGGGGCAAGGCCCGCTCGGCCCCCTGGATCTGCGCCTGGGTTAAGGTTAGATTTACGGTAAAGGTTATTGACAACAAAAATACGTACCCGGTTGGAGTTAGTTCTGCACCGTTGGGTCAACAAATATAAAGGACGTCATTGTTGCATTAAAAAAAGAAATTCAATAAAGTAAGATTAGATTATTCTGCATAATCACAAATGATTCGAAAGCAAACTGTTATAAAATATGTATTTAAAACATATTGTCTTCCATAATGTGGTAATCTATTTTTTGAAAAATTAAATATTTGCACCCTATGGGTCTTACTACTTCTACGTTTCGTTGACAATCAGCCATGCATGAAGTCTTTCGTCTACGGCTGATTGTCAACGAAACGGAGTTAAGTCTTTTGTTACTTCTGTTTGTTGCTACGGCAGGCAGCCAGTGAAAACGAATTCGTTTAATAAAATTATTGAAATGCAATCACTACTTTAAACAAACAGAGCTTTGCTATTTCTAGCTCATTTTTCCTGACTGAGGTGTCATATGAAATGATAGAAGCTCAACTTTCTAGAAATGTGATTTTCTCTTTGAAAATTCAGATACCGTCCGCCAAATGACTTTTTGGTTTCCTCTCATCGAATTCATTTTAATCACTCATGCGTGAAACATGCATTGAGGAGGATCTAAGCTTTCCGAATATTTGTTATTTATCATTTATAATTGTGATTAAGTTATGATAAAACTTCGACAATTCTCGGTTCCGTTTTTTCTGGGACGCACTCTATAGGAACATAATGCGCAACACTATGATCACCATTGGCTTCTGTTTTCCCATCATAGCAACAATTGCCAATGTAAAATTGAATCAAAAGATTAGTTCAGATCTATACACAGCTCAAGCTATGGTCACAACCCCAAAATATAGCCTGCTCGGCAATTTCTTAAGCTGATATTATTAGAGCCTTTATAGGTGTATGATCTATAATAAATTTCTAAACCGTACAATCTTTAGGAATGAGTCCCTAGATAGCGGCTTTGATGACGATAGGCCTATCATTAATTGCCAGAATACTTACAACTTAGTGCTAAGTAATAACTTTTCACAGCACTTTCATAATAATAAATTTGCTAAAGGTATATACATCCTAGAGCACAAATGAAACATTTGCAAGCCTATGCCTATGCACGCCCACCATGCGCTGTGTGTGTGTGAACCTAGAGCTTCGTATCACCGTTTCGAATTTCGCATCCGTAAATTTTTTAGCGCGCGTAAAGCTTGTTATTGACAAGATGGGCTCTGATTGGCTGTATGCAAATGGGTTCATACTGGGGTTCGGAGCTCAAGTGGGAACACAAATTACGCTGCCCAGGGGGCAAACGTCCGGGCATCGACGGGCACCGCCCAGGCATCGCTGGGGGCTCTACAGCCTGCTCGACTGCTCCAAAAATCGTTGGGCGATGCCTACATTCCGGCAGTGACCGAGCAGGCTACAAGTCGGTCGGTTGCCGCTCTGAGTTGTGACCATAGCTTAACGGTAATTTATATTTTGAGTCATCAGTTATTATGTTTGGTATTCTTAATAGTGTTAATAATCTACTGAAAAATCTGAATGAGTAACAGTAAAACCTGTCATTTTCGTCTTTTCCGCCTCTGTTTCTGCAGACTTCAGGAGTGAAAGAAGCACTTCCTTCACATTTTGATGTGGTAGTTGTCTCTGTTTCCATGTCATCAACATTTCGTGGATGGCCTCTTGTCTGTCTTTGAGCCTCTTATACTCTATAGCATCCAGTTGTTGTATTTGGAAACCAAGTGCAACTCCCAGGTCATAAAAGTCATTTATCGAAAGCTTTTCAGCGATTTTCTGGACATCTTTATCAGGGAGATCATTTTGAGAAGTTCCTTCGATTTCTCTGTAAAACAAATACATATAACTGTATCTTCATCTTAGTTATTATGCATTTCCTGCATGGTGTTACATGATCAAATGTTAATGATCATCCATTTACATTCCAAACGAAAGGAAAACAAAATCAAGAATGTAAATACCTTGTCTCACTTAATATCTTAAACAAAATTGTAATTGAACTTAGAGGAAAAAATCTCGTTATGCACTTTATTCTACTTAAATTTATTCTAAAAATGTGAATAGATTGATAACGACATGCTTACCTCATAGCTGTAGTATATTCAGGACTCTTGATTTCATCTGCAAGAATGTATACGATGATAAAGATTTTTAAAAGAAAATGTAAAAACAGTAAGGCAATTCTGAAATCATTATCATTTCAGATACAATCATTCTCCCAAGTAATTGTTCAGGAAGCATCGTAAGAACTCTCCTAAAAGCTAATAAGTAACGAATCTCAGAATAGGCCTTCGCTTTATATGCCAAACTGAAAATTGTGTTCATTTCCCAAGAGTAATGCTTTCCTGTCAAATGTGTTTACAGTTACAGCTGGGGCTAAGAACGTTTAAAAAAATTAAATTGTCTAATAAAAAAGAACATGGACGAAAATCAATGTATAATCAACGCTCGTCAAAAAAAAAAAAAAAATCGTCAATCTCTCTTTATTTGAATACTGGGATGGGTTACATATGGTAGACAAACCTTCGTATCTAATGACGAATTCCATCATTGATCGACATATCCCTTGGTTCCCAGACTGTGTAAGTGTGAAGGTTATAACGTCCTCACTCGGTGGCACGTTGAAGACTACACTATGTCTCATTTGGTTGTGAACTTCCTTTAGGGAGAGCAGCTAAAGGACGAGAAAGGTAGAGTATTAAGAAACAAACAACATCTTTTTTGCTTTCTGGAAGAAACCCCAAAAGGTAACATGAAAAGGGGTTCCGTGTCCGTGTTTGCGATTTCATGTCATCATTTACTTTTATATACCTCACTTTAGAAATCTAGCCATCTGATTGGTCGAAATCGTGATTTTAGCCATATATTTTGTTAATGCACGTAGATCTAGACTGCATGGGGATATATGCGTGCAATCTCAATGGGAAAGATTTTAGCACACAAACTCGAGTGGTGCGCGACCAGACACCCTATTAAGACAAGGTCTCGATAGCGTAAACAAACTTGATTAACATGATTGGTATGTCGCACATGTATTCTATGACCCTTTTCGGTATTTGAAAGTTATAATGACTTCTTTATTATTCGAGGCATAGTTGTTTTAAAGGCTTTCGGGGAGGTTACATCGTGCTATCACCCTCAGCACGCCTTGGGGCGATAGCACGATGTAACCTCCCCTTGAGCGTATATAAACAACTATGTCTCTCATAGCAGCCATTATTACTATATTATTACATAGCTTTGCCAGATATCGAGATATGATTGGTCAAGAGCTCGTCACGTGATATCAATTGCGAGGATCGTAATTGTTATATTTTCCTGGCCGGTCACTTTCGATGGTTATATTGACCAGCTGGTGAAATAAATATATTTTTATCAATGTATGTCGCCCTCTTGATCAATGTATGTCACCAATTAAGCAATCACACCAATACCGAGGGCCATTTTTGTTTTATCAACATATTTTTTTTCTCTAATTTTATTTTTCCCTTAAACTAATTTTGTCAACATTTTATTCTTTCTTAATTTTTTAAAATTTTGTATAAGATTTTTTTTTGTTTACAGAGATTATTTTAGGGGGCGGTAGTGAGCAATAAATTTTAGTAAAATAGAAAGTTCTGATTTTTTTAATCAATACAAGCAAATGAGAAGGAATCTCGCAAAATACGTAATTTGTGTACAATTGACCGTAATTCAAATATTCATAACTTTCTTGATTTAAATCGGCTTTTGCTCAACCTTCATTGACCTGTTCTTTTTATTTTCTGCTTCCAGTGGGGACAAAACTTATTTTCGTACCTTAGTTTCTGCCATCTTCCCCTCACAATCACGTGCCACTGTAACGTCACCTGAATTAGATATGATGCTAAATGGGACCGAACGATGGGCCTTGCGGTACGACTGATGCTTCTCCTCATGTAGAACTTCCTATTTCAAAGAAGGAAGGACCAGCAATTGAGTAAAACATGGGCCTAATGAATCGGAAAGTTTATCGGGTTCTCACTGAAATTTTTCTTGATAAAATTGGGGTATATCCCGGGGTTCACTAAACAACACTATTTCACAATCATTATCATGATTCCATTTTACTTAATTTCCATGGAATTCAAAAACATCAATTCGTGAAAATTAGGAGTTCACCAAATTTTTCTCAGCATCTTGGAAGAACCAATAAGGCGCTGATGGATGATTCTTGAGGACATCAGGGTTGTCATTCCATACTTTATCCTGGTACTATCCGACAAAATTCAGCTAGTTACCAGCATTGTACTGGATGTGGCATACATGCCATGCTCAGAGTAATTTTTAATGAATTTATGTCTATAAAAGACTTTTTTAAACGACGTACAGTATTTATAATCCCACTTCTAGAAAATCACATCACGTTTGGTGTAAGCAAGCTGTGAGGCCTTGCACATAAAAACCCCAGAAAGTCAGATTTTAAACAATAACCCTATAATCTTCCGGAAATTTGCAGTAATATTAACAAAACTGCCAATAAACAGTTTACTATTAAATAGAATATGTAAACAGTACATACCATATCTATGCCAGGAACATCGCCGTGCACATGAAGACGAACTTCAATCTCTTTGCCTCTTTCTAAGGTTTCTGGGATGTATGGCGTGCACATAAGTTGGTGTTGGATCACCTGCTGTTCAAGCGGAAGAAGAACCCACCACTCAGCACAGTGACCAATGTACAGCTCAAGATGTCTATTGTACACTCTGCAGTGTGGTGGTTTGTCAGGTGAACTCGATGATCTATTTCTCGATGTTCTTGGTAGATCTGGTTTCAAATATTTAAATAAAATCATTTGCTGTAAAAGAATGTTATTTCTTCGGGAAGCCGAGTTGTTCTTTAAATCGTTACACCTTAATTAACTTACACCAAATTTGATATCCATAGTGGTGTCTTTAATTGTCCAGAATAATAGTTTTTAATGATTTTAAGTGTATACAGTAGCAATCCTAAAGAGCACGAAAACCTCCTTCACTCCTTCCCCTTTTAAAAATATCCACCAAAAACAATTAGCATTGCGGATAGTTCATCATACCGTTATGGGTGACCGTGGTACCTAGATGATAAAGGGTGAACTACCACCCCAGTGGTCACTTAGAAGGCGTTCTAAGACTACAATCAGAATTTAAGATTTCTGGGTTTATTGTCAATATAAATGCACCTGTTTATAAAGCGAAGGCGAACGGTGTTATAAATATTCTTTTATTTTCAATTGGTGTTTTATGGAAATTAAACGTAGAAAATATGGTTTCGTATGCTACGCTTGTCATTTAATGTCTTGTGTCTGACAAAGTAGAAGTAGATTTCGGGACATCACTTTCTGTATATCCTGGTATCAGTTAAGAATGTTTCATTTTCTCAATCTGACCCAATTAACTTACCATTCACTGAATCCCATAAACAGCAGACGATATCAGGCTCCACTTGATCTGGGTTCACGATGAAAGCTGAGTGTGGTATCTTGATCTTAACAGGTTGGTGGAAGTTCATGCTTGGAGGATCACATCTGATCCCAAGACAGGCCAATGATGCACCCCCCTCACTGTTTATACTTGGAGGAACTTGTATACTGGTTAATGTTATCTCGCAGGAGCCACTCTCTTGTACAGCCCCTGGTGGGATAGACATTGATATGCCAAGGTTCGCCAGTTCTATCCGTTTCCCTCCATTACCGACATGAGCAGACACCGTAACCAAGGGTATGGCTTCTTCGGCTGTAAAAGATGAAATCAAGAAATTCAAAACTATTGTCCAATGAATATGTAGTTTGCAGTAGGGCAAAAAAAAGGTGTATCAACTCGTTTTCATTTTAATAGATGTATGAGTGCACTTTAACTGCAAAATGAAGACTGGGTGAGTAATAAATATATGGCAGTTGAAACGATGCACGAAAAAGAAAGTTTTGTTATCTCTCTATATCCTACATTACCTCGATATCTTGTGATCATCTCTATCGACGGTAACCTATAATTTTGATTTAAAAAGGGAAACCAAAGAATGATTATTAGTATTGATGGTTTTGATTTAGAATCACATCATGTTCTTCTGAATTTCGAGTGAACACGGGTGCACTTTTTCACACACATAGTATTCTAAAGATTACAGATTTATACAGTTATAATCTGGGAATATCTATGTATAATTTAAAAAGAAATGAACTGCCAAATCTTTTTTATTCAATGTTTACAAAGCATGTCAATTTTCATCGTTAGCCTACTCGGTCTGCCGGGCTTTGCTCTCAAATAATTAATTTGTATTTTCAGGCTCAAAACTTTTGAACTCTCTTTCAGATCCAGTTAGAGATACACCCACGTGATATTTTTTATAAGTCAATTGCTCAAAGTAAATTTGATTATTATGATGTTGTTTGGAAAAATATGAAGAACCAAAATATTAAAAAACTACAAATTCGACAAAATAGATTACTTACAACAGTAATGAGAGTGGAAAAAAGATACTTAACTAGACTTTTGTATGATTTTTTTTTTGTTTGGATACCCTACTTGAGAGACGTAACAACCATGTTATATGTATAATGTATAAAATTGCAGACCAATCAACCCCGGATTATCTTTTAAGTAATTTTAATTTTAAATACACTTCCTATAGCTTAAGAAATGCTCCTCGTATAGTTACTTTACCATGAATCAAAACCTGCTTCAAAAGAAAAGTCTAAGTTATTATGGTGCAAAACTATGGAATGAATTACCGGTAGAAACTAAATATAAACCAACTTACTATACTTTCAAAAGCAGTTTATAATATTTGTAATGTCATGTTTGACTTTTAATAGCAAACAAAAACAACTGATTTGTTTTTCTTCTATTAACAAAAAAAAAATCTATTATATATATTTTTTTCTTCTGTGCGTATTCTTTTCTAAATTAGGGCTTGTTTTGATTTCTCGCCTTCCAACCTATTTGTTTATATATATTTATATTTTTTTATTTAACTTTGTATGTAAATCATGTTAATCTATAATGTATGTTTCTTTGTAAAATTGTGATTGCTTTTTATATGCACGGCCATGCTGAAGAACAGCCATTGGCTGAAGTATGCCACCGTGCTAAAATAAAATGAACAAACAAACAAACAATTGTAGTTATAGTAGAGGGTTTTAAAAAAAATTCAATACAAAAAAATACATATCTCCTATATACAGGTCAAACTTCTCACATCTCCCCTGTTTCACACACACACACACTCTCTCTCTCTCTCTTTCTCTTCTAATTTCCGTAGTGTGCAGCTTTGTTTTTGTCTTGTTTTGTCCTGTCTTATCTTATTGTGTCAGTTTCCTGTCCTTTGTGTCCCGTTTTGTAATTCTGTTCGTTTTGTATATTTTGATTATTTAGATACTTTATAATGGTTTAAGAAAATATGTTATTATATTATATCTTTTTTTACTGTGATTATTAAGACACTTTAGAATGATTTATGAAAATAATGTTCATATTATATTTATTCTTGGGAACCTACACAAAATAAGCTATGCTTTTCAGAAGGTTCCTGTTTCATTTCATAATTTTGAACTTACTTTGTCA
This sequence comes from Strongylocentrotus droebachiensis, assembly GCA_035222895.1. Taxonomy (NCBI): domain Eukaryota; kingdom Metazoa; phylum Echinodermata; class Echinoidea; order Camarodonta; family Strongylocentrotidae; genus Strongylocentrotus; species Strongylocentrotus droebachiensis. The sequence continues at coordinate 160,992 of JAVYIG010001046.1, forward strand.
ACTATGTTCTTTATTGTGCAAACAATTGTTATATGAAATGGAATAAAATCAATCAATCAATCAATCAAAAAAATAAAAGAGCTTTTGTTCATCCTATTTCATTCATGACATGAATATAGAGAATACACAAGTTTAAATCGACTTTTCAATGGGCTCATAATTCAGGGTTTAAAGGGGGACTTACACTATGATACAATGATTGTGAACGAATTTCAAAAGTCCGAATAACTAGCAATAATACGCACAGACTTATCGACGAGTACATTCCATGCTCACGGAAAACTTAACTGACAACTAACCATTTACGAACAAACCAGACCTAATTGTAAACGAAATAAACTCATGCTCATATGTTAATAAGTTCCTTTATGTTCCAGAACAATACAAGCAGAACGGTGTAAATATGACTAAAAAGGCCTATAAGGCAAATAACTGTGGCAACTCAAAATACAATACAAATACAATAGTAAGGTCGTTAAGAAATGATAATGACATTGATTAAATAAGATAGGAAAATGATACAGAATGAAGAAATGGATACGCATTACTTTGTGTGGAGGGAGCCTACTTATTCTAATGTACAAGATAGAATGTTAAAAACTTCGCCCAAATTCCTTTCATAATAATCAGTCCTGTCCCAAACAAGATATTTATCTTGCAATTTCAGATTCGGTAACTATATATATATTTTTTAATTTCGTCACAACTAAATTAACTTTGGTTCATTACATCATAAACCTGAGCAAGATTTATTATTCTTTTACTCATTAGGAACGGAATAGGTAAGCTGAGAGATCGTAAACAATGCAAGAGAAGTTTCCTAAGAAACGGCCTCGTTTGGCAATGTTCAGGTAGACAAATAAAAACAACGCGTCCAGGGGACTAGCCGCTACCTTGCTGTAAAACAAAAGGTTTGCATTACGATTACCGAAATTTACCGCTTCTTCAGGGCGGTCGTTAACACACTTTAAAAAAAAGTTAGATACGTACAAATATCGCCGCACAGCACGAGCATTGTTGGCATACAAATATTTTATGAAACAAATAACTCATTAAAAACAATGTTCAAATGAATGTCAGCGCCCACCAGCGAATAACGACCGCCCATTATCATATATCCACATATCTTTGAAACATGGATAAGTCTTACTCTATGCATTTTACAATCATCACTGCAAAAGGAATTGTTTTTCCTCTTTAAAAAGAGACTTCGATTCGTGTGAGCCTGTCATAGAATGTACAAGCAGTGCATAAATGAATATTGACTATCGTTAACATGTATCCAGCATTCGTGTCTATAGGTTTTGCATTCGGTATAATAACCTTTATCTACCCATACGAATATACTTTTTCCGAACTGGCCCATTTAATCATCAAAAGACGTAGCTTGTGAGCAAAGATTTTCCTACCTTGAAAATATCATCTGTCGGATACCTTCATTAGTAGCATAGTGGATAGGTAGTTTTCCTTCACCATCCCTTATGTCCAGCTTTGCGCCGTGCTCCAGAAGGTATAAGACCAAAGCCACCGTCTCTGGGAAAAGTTCGTGCCTATAGAAGTCTTCTGAGATCTGAGTCAATACACCGGATAGATCAAGGGAGGTAACCAAGATTTAATCTACCTAAAATCTTCTTTCATTTTTCTTGATTGATATATTGGCCGCCCTGATTCTTGTGCTCTCGGTCGACACCATAACAATAAAGGAGGATTGAAAAGGATAATTGTTTTACCATCTAACTTTTAAAATATCTGTTTCCCCCTGAAGCTTGTATGACAAACGTATGCCACTATACAGGCCAAGGGTCAGTTGTCGATATATGGAGGGAGGGGCGTGCTTATAGTAACTATGTTCTGTCGAAATACGGGAACATCCGAACAAGAGGATGTAACAATTCTTTTCTACTTTTGTCTCCCAAAGCAACACCTTTCTCAAGGATTGATGGTTTCACCCAGTTTCACCAAGAACCTATATACAAAAAAGGATGATAATGGTTTATCGAATGTATCTACAACTGGTACCTTGTTACCAAAAAGTTTATCAATTAATATGTAATTCTTATTACAGAGAAAATGTACAATCAATTAAGCATAAGTGTACGGTCATTATGCAGGGGCATGTTCTAAATCACAAGTGAACAATATTAAACCTCAGCTTTAAACGATATGCATGGCATTAACATGATTACGATTTTCTTATTGAAGACTAGCTTATCGGTTGTCCGTGCAAGATGATCTTTTTAGTCGCCTGTACCTTTTGGGCTCTTACTTTTGTTTGCTCTTTCCTGCCCGCGTGATCAGAAAGTATGATGGCTTCATGAAGACAGGTCTTTCCACCGTGCGACTGGATGTTCAAGGAAGCTCCATGGGAAACCAGCGATTTGACAACCAGTGTGTGGCCATTTTGAGTGGCGAGGTGAATGGCAGTTAATCCTTCATCATCACGTTGTTCGAGAATACCCTTGATCTATAATGATAAGAAGGGGGAAATGTGTACATTTTGCATTATAGGCGTATTCTTGTTGACAGAGTTTTACATTTAAGAGGCCAACAAATTGTCAAGAACACTTTCATAATTTGCTACTAACCTACACCTTGTGATATCTGAACGTGCTCATATTCAAGCCCAGAAACAAATGGATTGGAAATAAACTCCATTTAGATATGTTTGCAATTATTATTATATATTTTCAGAATCGTAATTTGACGCTTTTTCATTATTTGTATTCAGGCTACACACCTTTGCATGCTTTGCTAAAATGTCTGAAGAGTTGGCACTTCCTGTCTTTGAAGATAGATGCAGTGGGGTCTGTCCGTTGGTATCTTTTACACCAACTAGGGCTCCTTCCTCAAGCAGGACCTGAACAATATCAAAGTCACCTTTCATAGCAGCAATGTGCAAGGGGGTGTAGCCGTTACTCTCACCCATATTCACACTTATTTCTTGCCTCATCAAATGCTCAGTGACACCGAGATGACCCTTCTGAACAGCACTGTGTAATGCAGTACTACCGTCATTATCTCTCTTATTCACATCAGCTCCTTGATTGATAAGATATTTGGTGACATCAAGATGACCATTGAAAGCAGCACTGTGTAATACAGTATTACCGTCATTATCTCCTTTATTCACCTCAGCACCATGGCTGATGAGATATTTGGTGACATCAAGATGACCCTCCTGAGCGGCACGGTGTAATGCAGTCATACCCTCATTAGTTACCGTATTCACCTGAGCTCCTTGACTAATCAGATATTTGATAACATCAAGATGACCATTCTGAGCAGCAAGTTGTAATGCAGCCACAACGCCACTTTTTTCCTTATTAACCTCAGCTCCTTGACTGAAAAGATATTTTGTGACATCAAGATGGCCCTCCTGAGCAGCAAGGTGTAATGCAATCCTACCGACAGTATCTTTCTCAATCACCTTAGCTCCTTGACTGATAAGACAATCGGTAACATCAAGATGACCAACGTAAGCAGCACTGTGTAATGCAGTCCAACCTTCATTGTCTCTCTTATTTACCTCAGCTCCTTGACTGATAAGAAATTTAGTAACATCGAGATGACCATTCTGGGAAGCTCCAAATAATGCAGTCGAACCCTCACAATTTCCCCTGTTTACCTCCGCTCCTTCGCAAATGAGATAATTGGTGACATCAAGATGACCACTCTGAGCAGCATTGAATAAAGCAGTTCTACCGTGATCGTCTCCCATATTCACCTGAGCCTCTTGACTGATCAGGAATTTGGTAACATTAAGATGACCCTCCTGAGCGGCACGATGTAATGCAGTCACACCCGCATTATTTCCCGTATTCACCTGAGCTCCTTGACTGATCAGATATTCGATAACATCAAGATGACCATTCTGAGCTGCAAGTTGTAATGCAGTCACAACGCCACTTTCTGCCGTATCAACGTCAGCTTCTCGACTGATCAGATATTTGGTGACATCAAGATGGCCCTCCTGAGCAGCAAGGTGTAATGCAATCCTACCGACAGTATCTTTCTCAATCACCTTAGCTCCTTGACTGATAAGACAATCGGTAACATCAAGATGACCAACGAAAGCAGCACTGTGTAATGCAGTCCAACCTTCATTGTCTCTCTTATTTACCTCAGCTCCTTGACTGATCAGATAGTTAGTAACAGTAAGGTGACCATTCTGAGCAGCGCTAAATAAGGCAGTCCAACCTCCATCATTACCCTTGTTCACCTCAGCTCCTTCACTGATCAGATATTTGGTGACATCAAGATGACCCTCCTGAGCGGCACGGTGTAATGCAGTCATACCCTCATTAGTTACCGTATTCACCTGAGCTCCTTGACTAATCAGATATTTGATAACATCAAGATGACCATTCTGAGCAGCAAGTTGTAATGCAGCCACAACGCCACTTTTTTCCTTATTAACCTCAGCTCCTTGACTGAAAAGATATTTTGCGACATCAAGATGGCCCTCCTGAGCAGCAAGGTGTAATGCAATCCTACCGACAGTATCTTTCTCAATCACCTTAGCTCCTTGACTGATAAGACAATCGGTAACATCAAGATGACCAACGTAAGCAGCACTGTGTAATGCAGTCCAACCTTCATTGTCTCTCTTATTTACCTCAGCTCCTTGACTGATAAGAAATTTAGTAACATCGAGATGACCATTCTGAACAGCACTGAATAATGCAGTTCTACCGTGGTCGTTTCCCATATTAACCTTAGCCTCTTTACTGATCAGAAATTTAGTGGCATCAAGATGACCATTCTGGGAAGCTCCAAATAATGCAGTCGAACCCTCACAATTTCCCCTGTTTACCTCCGCTCCTTCGCAAATGAGATAATTGGTGACATCAAGATGACCACTCTGAGCAGCATTGAATAAAGCAGTTCTACCGTGATCGTCTCCCATATTCACCTGAGCCTCTTGACTGATCAGGAATTTGGTAACATTAAGATGACCCTCCTGAGCGGCACGATGTAATGCAGTCACACCCGCATTATTTCCCGTATTCACCTGAGCTCCTTGACTGATCAGATATTCGATAACATCAAGATGACCATTCTGAGCTGCAAGTTGTAATGCAGTCACAACGCCACTTTCTGCCGTATCAACGTCAGCTTCTCGACTGATCAGATATTTGGTGACATCAAGATGGCCCTCCTGAGCAGCAAGGTGTAATGCAATCCTACCGACAGTATCTTTCTCAATCACCTTAGCTCCTTGACTGATAAGACAATCGGTAACATCAAGATGACCAACGTAAGCAGCACTGTGTAATGCAGTCCAACCTTCATTGTCTCTCTTATTTACCTCAGCTCCTTGACTGATAAGAAATTTAGTAACATCGAGATGACCATTCTGGGAAGCTCCAAATAATGCAGTCGAACCCTCACAATTTCTCCTGTTTACCTCCGCTCCTTCGCAAATGAGATAATTGGTGACATCAAGATGACCACTCTGAGCAGCATTGAATAATGCAGTTGAACCCTCAAAATTTCCCCTGTTCAAGTCTGCTCCTTCGCTAATGAGATACCTGGTGACATCAAGATGACCCTTCTGAGCGGCACGGTGTAGTGCAGTTCTACCGTAATCGTCTCCCATATTCACCTGAGCCTCTTGACTGATCAGGAATTTGGTAACATTAAGATGACCCTCCTGAGCGGCACGATGTAATGCAGTCACACCCGCATTATTTCCCGTATTCACCTGAGCTCCTTGACTGATCAGATATTTGATAACATCAAGATGACCATTCTGAGCAGCACTGAATAATGCAGTTGAACCCTCAAAATTTCCCCTGTTCAAGTCTGCTCCTTCGCTAATGAGATACCTGGTGACATCAAGATGACCCTTCTGAGCGGCACGGTGTAGTGCAGACCGACCATTTTTATCCCTCTTGTTCACCTCGGCTCCTTTACTGATCAGATATTTAGTGACATCAATGTGGACATTTTGGGCAGCAATGTCTAATGCAGTCGAACCCTCACAAGTTCCCCTGTTCACCTCTGCTCCTCCGCTAATGAGATATTTGGTGACATCAAGATGACCATTTTGAGCAGCAAGGTGTAATGCAGTCACACCTACATTATTTCCATTATTCACCTCAGCTCCTTGACTGATCAGCTTTTTTGTGACATCTAGATGACCCTCCTGAGCGGCACGGTGTAATGCAGTCATACCCTCATTAGTTACCGTATTCACCTTCGCTCCTTGACTGATCAGATATTTGATAACATCAAGATGACCATTCTGAGCTGCAAGTTGTAATGCAGTCACAACGCCACTTTCTGCCGTATCAACGTCAGCTTCTCGACTGATCAGATATTTGGTGACATCAAGATGGCCCTCCTGAGCAGCAAGGTGTAATGCAATCCTACCGACAGTATCTTTCTCAATCACCTTAGCTCCTTGACTGATAAGACAATCGGTAACATCAAGATGACCAACGAAAGCAGCACTGTGTAATGCAGTCCAACCTTCATTGTCTCTCTTATTTACCTCAGCTCCTTGACTGATCAGATAGTTGGTAACAGTAAGGTGACCATTCTGAGCAGCGCTAAATAAGGCAGTCCAACCTCCATCATTACCCTTGTTCACCTCAGCTCCTTCACTGATCAGATATTTGGTGACATCAAGATGACCCTCCTGAGCGGCACGGTGTAATACAGTTACACCCGCATTATTTCCTCTATTTACCTCAGAACCCCGACTGATTAGACATTTGGTGACATCAAGATGACCATGATGAGCGGCTCTGAATAAAGCAGTGTCACGTTGATTATCTCCCATATTCACCTGAGCTCCTTGACTGATAAGATATTTGGTAACATCAAGTTGACCAATCTGAGCAGCACTGAATAAAGCAGTCCTACCGTTGTTGTCTCCCATATTCACCTGGGCCTCATGACTGATCAGATATTTGGTGACATCAAGATGACCCTCCTGAGCGGCACGGTGTAATGCAGTCTGACCACATTTATCTCTCTTATTCACCTCAGCTCCTTGGCTGATCAGACATTTGGTGACATCAAGATGGCCCTCGTGAGCAGCAACTTGTAACGCAGTTCTACCATCATTACTACCCTTATTAACCTCAGCCTCTTGACTGATAAGATATTTGGTGACATCAAGATGACCATTTTGAGCAGCAAGTTGTAATGCAGTCCAACCGTCATTACTACCCTTATTCACCTCAGCTCGTCCGCTGATAAGATATTTGGTGACATCAAGATGACCATTCCGAGCAGCAAGTTGTAATGCAGTACTACCATCATTATTATCTCCCTTATTTACCTCAGCTCGCCCGCTGATAAGATATTTGGTGACATCGATATGACCCTCGTGAGCAGCAATGTGCAATGCAGTCCAACCATCATTGCCATTCTCATTCACCTCAGCTCCTTGGCCGATGAGATATTTGGTGACATCAAGATGACCATTCTGAGCAGCAAGTTGTAATGCATTCCTACCACCATTTACTCCATCAATTAACTCGGCTCCTTGACTGATGAGATATTTGGTAACATCACGATGACCATTCTGAGCAGCAAGTTGTAACGCCGTCCAGCATTTAGTATTGCTCTGATTCACTTTTGCCCCTTCACCGATAAAATGCCGTACTACACCAACATGACCATTCCTTATAGCGCTAAATAATGCAGAGTAGCCGTCCTTGTCTTCCCTGTCCATATTAGCTCCATGGCAGAGTATAAATTTCGTTGCTTTAAGACGTCCGAGTGATGCAGCAAGATGTAAGGGTGTTTTTCCATCTGGAGTCGCCTTCTCCACATCAGCACCTTGGTCTATGAGATACTCCACGACATTCTCATGGCCATACTGGACCGCTAAGTGTAAGGGTGTGTTTGCATCTTGGTCTATGTGGTTTATGTTAGAACCCTGTTTTAACAATCGTTTTACACTTTTGATTTTCCCCGTCAATGCTGCCTCAAGAAGCTGTTGATTTATGTCCCCCATTTTTGAAGGAGCACCAGTTAATCAGACATCCTAATCTAGCATACTTCCTTGTTATCGCCTACTGTTCTCTCTAAACGCTCGACTTCGAAATGTTACGATTAAGAATTTAAATCTTTGGTAGCGGATAGTCTCGATGCGTTTCGCATGTTACAAACATAAGCATACACCACGATTTTTTTCTTTGTCGCAAAGTGCTTTTTTTGTGGTCGTTTTCAAAAAGTTCCAAAGTCCTGTGCAGTGCATAAACTCAAATATTTGCAAACCGGTGTTTGTGTTGTACAAAATTGTCAAAATACTAACTCTGCGTGGAGGATGCTAATTCCTATCCTTTGCTAACTAAAGTACTCATGAACAAAGCAAATAGTAACGCCTTTTACACACACACAGACAGACAGACACACAGACACACAAACACACACACATAACCATTTGCCGCAAAGAAAAGAGAAAGAGAGAATTGTAGGAGGGGAGAGAGCTCATGAGATAGGAGAAGAAAATCAGAATTAATTAATACATTTTATGTATCTACTTAGAATGCATTAATATTGGTAATTTATAGAAGATTATAATTTTGAAAGAGTTGAGCTTTGCTGAATACTTTGATCAAGGCTGTTCCACAATTTGATATATTTTACAAGGAATGAGTTTGAGGCCATCGAAGTGGAAACCTAGAGGCCGGTGTAACGGGCCAGAGTGACCGGGTGGCGTTCTGTGTCCTAATACACAGAACGTCGAAAATTGGTTGGCGATACGCGTCCGTCTTCGGCGATATGTGTCTTGGGTCGGACGCATATCGCCGTGTATATCACGGCGAAATCAGTTCACTGGCGAAATGCTTAAAAATCGACTTAAAGTGTGCATATCTCCACTCTCTGTCTCCCACAAACCCTCCAGCTTCATCTATCTTTTCATTAATCCCTCTCGGGCTCTCCCTTCTCTATTTGTATGTCAGTCTATCATTACTTTTCTCTCTTTCTTTTTATCTTCTCTCTCTCTCTCTCTCTCTCTCTCTCGTTCTCACTGCCGACTCTATTTTCTTCACCTTTTATCTTTCCTCTCGTATCAGTGCTCACATCTTTTTACCCCCACCACTTTTGCTTTTACTTGTTCCACTCTCTATTTACCGCCCCTCCCCTCCCCCCTCTCTCTCTCTCTCTCCCTTTGCATGTCTATTAATAATTATCTAGCGTGCATAATTTTCGGTTTTCTTAATGTTCCAGTATGCACGAATTGATTATTTATTATGTTCTATATATATATATTCATATTTAAAGTATCATACAATTAGTTTGTTTAAAGGGATAGTTGAGTTCTGTTTTCAGACCGCAAATGCCTTCCAAGTGCATGGTCATTGCTCTTATTCTTATCTATGACATTTGTATTGCCTGTGAAAGTTGTAATTTTGTATTTGCCATTTAAAGTCATTTATTTAGTATTTATTGATTTAGCTTGACATTGCAAGACTAGAACTACAGAGGGCGTTAGGTCAAAGATAACTTTGACAGTTCTTATTTAAAGTTTTTCTAGTTTGAAGGTCAGAAACTGGTTTGGCGCCACCTGTTGTTGGCTGATTTGCTTGCTACTCTCCACCCAGGTGTCAAATGGGTACTCGGTAGGATGCGGCCGTCATTGTTGGTCAAACAGCTTGTGAGCGTCAAGTAACGCCCGGCTGGAATGCTCCCCAGGGAGTGGAGATTGTGCACACAGTGTGTGCGGGCAAGCACTGAATCCAATGACCGGGGTAATAGTATATTTGTAAAGCGCTTAGAGACATTTGTATTAAGCGCTATATAAAAATTAAATATTATTATTATAGGATTTCGCGGCCAAATTCGCGAGTTTGTCATTACAATTAATTTGTCTTGCGTTCAAATTCGACGGTTTTAGTGCTGTCGGGTATATCGCGGGTTTATATTCCTTTTTCTAGATTTCAAATCTATGAAGTTTTCGTTAAAATCTATGTATTTTTCATTCAAATTAATGAACAAAGTGCTTCTTTCGCTATTTGGTCATTCGATTTAGCGCAACACGATTTCCTGACATCGCGATGGTGTACTTTTAGCATACTTATTCATTTGTAGCATTCAAATTAGCATTTTGTGCACTACAATTAATGGTCAATATAAATTTCTCGTTTATAAAACACTTTTTATAGCTCATTCTTTTTCGGTCAAGATCGTTTTTCATGTGTATTTCATCCTATTTAATTTTCTTGCATTTATACTCTTTATATACTTTTAGATTTATCAGATATTCATCAGCCTTTAAGTTTGATTGTTAAAAAAAAGACTTACATCTACGTACTTGATGGTCTTAATATTTGTGTAAATTTTCATGTAAAGAAGTTGTTTGTCTTGTGTTTCATCATAAATTTATCACAATTTCATTACGGAGGGAGGGTACAATATTGTGACTGGGGTAGGTGTTTTTGTATCCCCACTTTTCCAGGGTATATGAACATGTCCGTTCAGAGATGCCATATCCCTTGATTTCGCCCCTTCTTTACCTAATGTCTGACTACACACATAATTTATGCTTTGTCCTCAAAATTAATTGAATAACAGAAAAGACCCCAATGGAAAATCATGTTTTTAATTGCATGTTTTTAAAACTGTAGACGTATGTTGCATTTCTTCCCCCTAGCATACCTAACTTGAATAAACATAATTCGAATACGAATGACAGGTGTTAATTTGAATGATACAAATGACGCCTCGACGAGTGACAATTAATTTGAATGCTAGTTGGACAGTTTCTAAATTGAATGACAGATCTATCAAATCCTTCGACCAAAATCCTAAATTAAATACAAAATCGGGAAAATTGAATGATAATTGGCATGGCAAAGCTGATCTGCGCTTACTGAAATGCAAAGTAAATGAATTCGAATGACAAACTCGCGAATTTGGCCGGGAAATCTATATTATTATTATTATTAATGATCATGTTTGCAACATGATTTCTGTTTTGTGAGGAAAATCTGTGGTTTTCTGGAGCATCCTTTGTTCCTGAGAGTTGTTTCTACAGTATTATGGAGGCACAGAGGTTTAATAGTTAAACTACATATTTGAACATTATGCAAATGAATGTTTAAAAGGTAGTTTTTAAGATGTTTACATTGTATGAAACTTACACAGTAGCAGCAGTAATTTGTATGGCAAATGTATAACATTTGTAAACTGTGTACCCACACATATGATAGTACAATTACCTTACCAGAGATATCTATTGAACATTTAATATGTCATTACATCTATAATTGATGTTTTGGTTTTGCTTAAAGTTGAAAGAAATAGTAAAGTAAAACGTATGATGCAGAATAAGACATTCTATGATGAAATTGGATGATAACTGTGAGCATATTTGTGTGAATGACAGGTCAAGGTTATGACTTTATTATTGTGTTTATTGACTATGATAAAGTCATTCAAGCTCGTTAAATATGGTCACATTATTAGTTGAAACCGTGTTAAATCTGATTTAGACATGATAAAGATGATGTAAGTTTAATTGTGCGTTAGCTATGACATTCTACATAAAGTTCAGAGAGATGTGTGAAGTGTCTAACTTATTATAGGATTTCCCGGCCAAATTCGCGTGTTTGTCATTCGAATTCATTTACTTTGAATTTAAGTTAGCGCAGATTGGTTTTTCCATGCCAAGTATCATTCAATTTTCCAGTTTTTGTATTTAATTTAAAATTTTGGTCAAAGGGTTCAATTCAATTCAGAAACTGCTCAACTAGCATTCATATTAATATTCACTTGTCGAAGCGTAATTTTTATCATTCATATTAACACCTGTCATTCGTATTCATAACATATTTTTCAAGTTAGGAATGTTAGGGGGAAGAATTGCAACAAACTTTAACAGTTTTTAAATAATGCAGTGAAAATGCATGATTTGCCAATGGGGTCTAAGCTGTTATTCCATTTATTTATTTGCAGGACAATGCAGATGGGTGTAGTCAGACATAAAGTAAAGAAGGGGTGAAATCAAGGGATATGGCTTTTCTGCACGGACATGTTTATATACCCGGGAAAGATGGGGGTATCCTCAATCGCCCCTTTTTACTACAGACTCGGAATTTTACAAAAGTAATTCACATCGTCTCTTATACCCAGCACATCCCTCTGTTTTTCTTAAAGAGTTTCATAGTTTACTTGCCCGCCAGCAGATCGATGGCTAAAGACATGGCAAAATAATGAATCATGTTCAAATTGTTGACTCTAGTCCCTGAAATTATGATATATCTATGATGAAACATAAGACAAACAACATCCTTACATGAACATTTACAAATATACTGAGACCATCAGGTCCGTAGATGAAAGTCGTTTTTTCTTCGTAACAGTCACACTTAAATGCTGATGAATATTAGATAAATCTAATAAGTATAAGTGTATAAATGCAAGAAAATGAAATATGATGAAATACACATGAAAAAACAATCTTGAAAGAAAAAGAATGAGCTATAAAGAGTGTGTAATAAACGAGAAATGTATATTGACCATCAATTTAAGTGCACAAAGTGCTAATTTGAATGCTACAAATGAATCAGAATGATAGAAGTACACCGTCGCGTTGTCAGAAAATCGTGTTGCGCCAAATCGAATGACCAAATAGCGAAAGAAGCACATTGTTCATTAATTTGAATGAAACATACGTAGATTCTAACGAAAATTCCATAGATTTGAAAACTAGAAAAGGGAATATAAATCCGAGATATACCTGGCTGCACTAAAACCGTCGAATTTGAACGCAAGACAAATTAATTTGAATGACAAACTCGCGGATTTGGCCGGGAAATCCTATACTATCATTTCATGGTGAAGTATGTTACTATTATGTCAAGATCGGGGGGGGGGGGGGGGCGAGTACTAATTTTAGAAAAAAAGAAAAAAAGCATTTTTAAGTATAGGGATGAGGAAAAGAAAATAGCAATTAAAATGGGAAAGCTGGGAACACATTTCTTAAAGTGGGAGCAGTTTAAGATTAATTAAGATTTGTTTTCTTCTCCACCGGGAGCCTGTTAAAAGCGTAACTCTATTTTGCGGCCTGGATAACTTATTTAGTATATTTTTCTGGAGTTGAGAATGTTGGCAGACATCCACTGAGTGAGTAGTGTGTGTGTGTGGGGGGGGGGGTGGGTGAGTATGTGTGTGGGTGGGTGAGTATGTTTGTGTGATGGAGGGTGAGTATGTTTGTGTGATGGAGGGGGCAGGGAGGGGCAGGGAGGGGCAGGATTGTTCCAGTAAAATTACCTCCAGATTTGTTTAAGTTTTGTTGTAATATAAGTGAATAACATTTACAATTGACATATTATGTTTAGGTACTTATACGTTTACTTTGTTGCTAAGTTATATTATACTTCAAATAAGTTTGTGTTTAATTATGTTTATGTAAAAGCATCAATATTGAACACGTTTCTTTTATTCAATTGTATGTTATTGTATGTTATTATAAAATTGTTTAAAAAAAAAAAATGGGTATGCGTTTTTTTTAATTTATTGTGATCTTGAATGTAATACCGGACTTTTATTTTTATAGCGATTTTTTATTGACCCTTTATACTTTCAGATTGGACGTTAAATCTCTATAATAAATATATGTAATTAAAATAATTTCCTAATACTCGAGGAAAGTCAGATACATCCCCCCCCCCCCCCCCACCAGCCGATTGTCTCGAAAGAGTGTGGTGAGCGCTCTGTCACTCCTTCCGAGACAACCAGGAGAGAGGTGGATTCTCTCTATTTATTCTTGCATAATAACCATGTTGATTGAATAAATAATAACAATGAATAAACAGATCACAAAATAAGATTTTCATGAAATGTATGATTAATGCAATTTGATTTTGTATTCCTGCACTCGACAAGTGCTCATGGGATGTACGCAGCATATAGGGCAGACATTTAAATATATATTGGGCCTTGGTGTATATTTCTTCTTTCAAAATGGATTCAGGTAGGGAAACCAACCTTGATAGAATTTGAAGTGTACGCCGAATATTCTTAGAAAAGGAAAACTATAAAAGCCTGCAAAGATCCCACTCCGAAGCTCTACTAATTGCATTGTGTGGATGGCTAACACACATCTGGGAGCTGGAGTTTGTTTTTCTTTCGGGGGGGGGGGGGGTCGAGGACTACATTTGTGATATTTCAGAGGATCGTTAGTATGTGGCTGCAGCAGAAGGTGCTGAAGATTCTTTAAATGGTTATGAAAATGCTGTCAGCAAATCTTTTCAAGTATATTATCTTTGTTGTTGCTGGTGTTAATTTTTATTTCAATTACATATTCTGGCTTGCAAGGAATTGTCATAGTTAAAAGGTATACTTATTAGCACTCCTGACGAAAAAGTCCTTCCGGGCCAGGTGATGTATGCCTATTACAATGATAAATATCTACAAACATGTTCCTCTTTGATGGATGCTCAATAGTTTGAGGGCTATACAGTGCGTCCCAGAAAAAACGAAACCGAGAAGTATCGATGTTTTATCATAACTTAATCACAACCATAATTGATGAATGATACATATTTGGAAAGCTTAGAGTCTCCTCTTTCAGTTGATGCTACTCAGGTGATGCATATTTCACGCATGAGTGATTAAAAGCAATTTGAAGGAAGGAAACCAAAAAGACATTTGGCGGGCGGTATCTGAATTTCGAAGAAAAATTCACATTTCTAGAAAGTTGAGTTTCTGCCCTTTCATATGACACCTCAATCAGGAAAACTCCGTTTTGTTGACAATCAGCCATGCATGAGGACTCTCGTCTACGGCTGATTGTCAACGAAACGGAGTTAAGTCTTTTGTTAATTTCGTTTATTGATATGGCAGGCAGCCAGGAAAAATGAGCGAGAAATAACAAAGTTCTGTTTGTTTAAAGTAGCCCTTACATTTTCATAATTTTAACAAACGAATTCGTTTTCACTGGGTGCCTGTCGTATCAAAAAGCAGATTTGACAAAAGACTTAACTCCGTTTCGTTGACAATCAGCCATGCATGAGGACTCTCGTCTACGGCTGATTGTCAACGAAACGGAGTTAAGTCTTTTGTTAATTTCGTTTATTGATATGGCAGGCAGCCAGTGAAAACGAATTCGTTAAATACAATTATGGAAATGCAAGCACTACTTTAAACAAACAGAACTTTGTCAATCCTCGCTCATTTTTCCTGATTGAGGTGTCATATGAAAGGGTAGACACTCAACTTTCTAGAAATGTGAATTTTTCTTCGAAATTCAGATACCGCCCGCCAAATGTCTTTTTGGTTTCCTTCCTTCAAATTGCTTTTAATCACTCATGCGTGAAATATGCATCACCTGAGTAGCATCAACTGAAAGAGGAGACTCTAAGCTTTCCAAATATGTATCATTCATCAATTATGGTTGTGATTAAGTTATGATAAAACATCGATACTTCTCGGTTTCGTTTTTTCTGGGACGCACTGTATATAGAAAACGCACATGTTAAAAAAAAAAAAAAAGAAGAGAAAAGAAATAAGGGTAAAAAAGATGCGCTTATTGAAGGGAGAGGGGTGTTGGTCACAATGGGAAAGGGATATTCATTAGAAGAGGAAAGGGTACGATTCTTTGCCCCTTGCCCTCTTTGAGCGCCGTTTCTTATAGTATAATGGAAGAATTTATTTTCATAAATTTTCGCAAATTCTGACGTTTAGGCATTTCAACACTTAAGTATAATATTGTTTTCTGTTCCAGTAAAATGTGTAATTAGTATGTCTATTCGTCTTGAATCCTTTCCTCCAGTCGTTTGATGATACGTGTGGGACACCCGATAACATGGATTACAGTGAAAGAAACATTTTCTTTCCATTACTAAAAATGTGTTTTCTATCAATATAACTTAATGTCTGCACCTTTGCTGGCGTGCAGCCATGGAACCGCAAAATTCAATTAGGTTACGTTTTTTCATATGAGATGACATTGAGATTATCACGGCATTGCCTCGATTAAAAGTTTTAATGTTAACAAGACACACAATATAACTTACAAGTTTAAATATTCATGGACACCTTTAACCACTTTAAAAACTATTGCATTAGTCATCTTCTTCAACGTCATTGGTCAATATGGTTCATTTGGGGCAGCTTTGTGCTCAACAATGCTAAATAGTGTAGTAAATACAAAAATTGGCACGTACTTTTGGATTTTGACCCGTTCAAAAGTATATACGTATTTTCACTTTGTCAAATACCAATGATAACAGCTTACAGCATTCAGGGACCCATTTCGCAACGCATTTTTTTTCAATGACAAATGACTAAAATCAGTGACAAATCTGCTGATAACTAATCAGAAACAAAGATTTCACTAACTTATAACAAAAACTGTAATTTGTCACCGATGACAAGTTTTGTGAAATGGGGCCCTGAACTTGGTTATTTACCGCTTATTGCATGATTGGATGTGGTTACACGCTCAATTTGGTGATGATAACCCATACCGTGCCAATAAATCACTTTTGTTCAGACCCTGCAAGTAAATCGCATACATTAATTCTGCCTGGTATTCTAAGATTTAATTTGTAGGGGGATTCCCCCTTTCGATTATATGGCGCCTGCTTTCGGCATCTCTTCAAATACTGTAGGGCATACCATTGTGCGTGTGTACACTCCATGAGTTATATCCTCTTTGTTATTTAGTTTGTGAAGAAAAAAAATCACGAAGTAAAAGAGACTTCATGGCTCATACCTCAATTTTATATGAGATGACAATGAGGTTTTTATGGCATTGCCTAGATTAAACGTTTTAATGCATACAATACACACAATATAAAATACAAACTTAAAACATCATGGACACCTTTAACCACATTAAGAACTATTGCATTAGTCATCTTCTTCAACTTCATCGGTCAATATGGCTACATAATAATTTGAGACAGCTTTGTGCTCAACACTGTTAAATATTATAGTAAATACAGATTTGTGCACGTACGTTTGGATTTTGACCCGTTCAAAATTATACACGTCTTTTCACTTTGTCAAATACCAATGAAAACAGCTTACAGCCTTCTGGACTTGTTTTTCTCCCGTTAACATGACGTATGTTGCATCTCAATAAAGGGTTACTGTACTTTATTATCTATTGTCCCATCATGAAAGGAAAATATGTACATTGTTTGGAGGAGGGCAAAACACCTTTCAAGTCTAGTGTAGATCAATAGAGTTTTGTGCATGATTGGATGTGGTTGCACGCTCAATTTTCTGATGATAACCCATACTGTGCCAATAAATCACTTTTGTTCAGACCCTGCAAGTAAATCGCATACATTAGTTCTGCCTGATATTCCTAGAGTTAATTTGTAGGGGGATTCCCCCTTATGATTATATGGCGCCTGCTTTCAGCATCTCTTCAAATACTGTAGGGCATACCATTGTGCGTGTGTACACTCCATGAGTTATATCCTCTTTGTTATTTAGTTTGTGAAAACAAAAAATCACGAAGTAAAAGAGACTTCATGGCTCATCTCTTTACAACTAGTTCAACAAATTATTGAACTCTGATACCCTGTTCGGAAAGATTTACTTCATGTTGGCTTTAACAAACATACATGTTCTACTTTTACCTAACGTGTCTAACATTTTACTCAACTCTGTATAATGAAAATTAATACAGTTTGTCATAGTGGTAGAGTTGGCAATTTTTGAAATGATAAGCGATTTTCTATTAACGTCTTATTTTCTACATGGAGAAAGTACGGTTGAAAGTTTCAGAAGTTTTACCGTCTAAAGCCCACGTAAAAGAGAAATTAGTTCAGTAATTCCGATGGAATAGACGTTTCTGATCTCCCAAATTATAATGTTTTTTCCTAATGATTATCATAGGTTTTACAATTTCAAGTTTGTTTGTTTGTTTTATACGGACATAAGCGAGGGGAGGGGGGGGGGGGGGGGGGGGGGGGAAGAGCACATTTTTTTTTTGGTCCAGGATTTGAGGGACAAATTCGCAGCGACTCAGCCAGCTGGTGAATAAGCAGGGGGGGGGGGATTGAGGTAAGAGCACTTTTTTTTTTACCCGAAAATTTGAAAGGGGGTAAGGTCACCTTTTTGGGTCACCCTTTAGCACACACACACTTTTTTTTCTTTTTTTTTAGAGGGGGGGGGGGGGGTTCGAACCCCCCCCCCCTCCCCCCGCGTACGCGCCTGGACATGAGACATATTGTTTTAACGCTTGCAGTTTAATGCAGGGTTTCTAGTGGCGGATTCGGAGAGCAGCGATCGGTGGTTGAATTCATTTGTGATATGCCTAGTGATTTCTAGTAACGAGCGAGTATAAGACCACGGACATAATCTCATGCAAACTGTCAGTAATAGAGCGATGACAAGGAATCGTGTTTAATTAACAGGAGAGCGAGATACACCCAGAAAGATAATGAAGGAGAGTGAGGGGGCAAATGGAAGAAAAAAGTTCAAAGAGAGTTGGAGATAATGAAAGAGAGAAAGACAGAGAGAGAGAGAGAGAGAAAGAGAGAGAGCAAGAAAACAAAAGAAAAACAGTGAATGGGAAACATATTGCCGGACAACAATATCTGAATGAGGGCGCTCTTTCAAAATGTCTTTCACAAAACAAAATAATAACTAGACTTAAATTCGCCATTTAGACGAAATCAGATGATCCGTATTCTCATTTCTTACATAATGCAGAATGCATTTTCACGGCTTCATATAACATAATATTCTCCTCCCGAAAAAAACTTATTAAACGTATTACAAAAAAGAACTTAAGGATAATAATAATGATGATAATAACAACATTAAACTGATGATAGAATTGATAATAAGTACAAGAAGAAAAAGAAAAAGAGGAGGAGGAGGAGGAGGTGACAAACTGAAAAGTATGAACCGGCAGAATAAGAGAGAGAGAGAGAGAGAGGGAGAGAGAGCAAGAAAACAAAAGTAAAAACGGTGAATGGGTATATCCGGACAACAATATTTGAATGGGGGCGCTCTTTTAAAATATATTTCAACTACACTTGAATTCGTCACTTAGACAAGGTCTTTCTACATAGCAAGTTTAAACTGTGTAGCATTGATGATCATTACGAATTTATGGAAGATAGATTGAGACCATTGACCCCAATAGACCAGTACGTAGTTAGCATATAGGCCTAGGCCTAACTTTAAAGCCAAATTAGAAATCTAGGCTAATTAAATATTGATAGATGATTTGTCATATCATAATTGTAAGTAAAAAGTGATGCCAACTAATTCAAAATTGGGTGATATATTTTGCCTTGTAAATTTTGATATTATCTTACAACAACTTGGTGGAACGGCTGTAAACTCCTGTGCGCAGACTAATAAGGGATTTAAACAAAAGAAGACTTTTTTCGTACTTTTGCACCATGTCGATCCAACATCGAATTTTGAGATCTCGATATCTTCAGAATCCTTTAATCACTGTAAAGTTGATGATAAATTTGCTAGATGCACAAACTTGTAGTAAAAAACTTTGCCGTCCATTCGGTTATAATTAGACTAAATAATTGTTGAAGAATATCATGGATCGAATATCGCATTTCCTAATAATTTCAAAAATCTCCGCGAACTTTTTCTCCCAATCATCCGACAGTCAAACTAGATAGAAATAACCGTCTGGAACGGGTCATTCTTTAATAAAACTGACATTTGTCAACATTATGTATACAGTATAGAGGTGGTCAGAGAAGCCAGATGTAAATAATTATAATATTCCGCTGTTATATAGCGCTACATCGATGATGTCTCAAAGCGCTTTATACAGATACGTTATTACCCCGGTCATTGGATTCAGGCTTGTCCGCACACAATGCACATTTCCCCACTCCCTGGGGATAATATAAATTTCCCATTCCCCCCCCCCAAGAATCTTATTTCATCACACCAGCATCCAAATTATATTTTGTTTGGGTGCACAAAATAATATAGAGTAATTTTTTCCCGGTTAAATCATGACAAATTTAAATGTTGATAAAATATTGATGTATAAAAAGTCAATAATTATGAATATACAATAATTAGTTATCCGATTTTACTCAAATTTGTTTTGCTCTGTTTCTCTTGCTTGTCTGCGTCTATTAGAAGCAAAATATTTTTTGAGAGGACTTAGTCTTTAAGTACTAGTAGTAATTACTACGGTAGGCTATACATGTGAGTGGTATACTATCAGACTATATCACTTTAGACTTCGGAAGTTTGGAGATTTTAAAATTGATATAAATTCAGTATGAGCGAACACATCTCTGTATCTACTATATTGCTACCTTCAGATCGTGTGTCTGGATAGCTGCCAGATTTGCTTTGAATGTCTGGAGATCTAGATTAGTCTAGAGTCTTAATTAATCATCAATAATTGTTTCAAGAGCGCATGCGTGTTTGACCTTGTTTACATGTACTACCGTATGTACAGTATGACGTAGCAATTATAATATAGTTACTTATAGATGGGGAATGATATTAGGGTGAAACTCAATGTTGTTTTCTATACCTACAGTGTAGGTCATTTTGACGTCATATGCATCTGCTTGCATGCTCGAGACGGTGGAAACAGAGTAACAACTTTAAAAAAAAAAAAAGTATTTTTGAAGCGTGTTTTCTGATATAGGCCTAATGTGTAGGCCTACCTGCAGTTTAGCCTACCCCCCAAATAATTATGATGAATAGACAATTTTCTTAATTGCTTTTAAGATTTGATTGATATTTGACATTTATATTTATTGGTTAATGATCCTTTCAATACCATTGTTTGCCTTGTATTCAAATACAGTTTTCATTGTGAGATTGACCCTAACTATTTGCTATTCATATTGTTTGCAGAGGCTATATAAATCCTTTTAGTCTAGCGGCTATACCGGCCATAAACTTGTATTTGCTTTCCAGTGAAAGACCCTCGTCACATTCAGTTCTTAGTGCTGAGCAGGGCCGCGTAGCCAGAGTTTGATGTGTTTTTTTTTTTGGGGGGGGGGGGGGATGAGGGGTCGGATTCCACCCCCTTGATTTTTACCCATTTACTTCACCTGGGTTGAGAGTGGCAAACGTAGATTAATGCCGATATCAGTAGGGGAAAGTGGGGCATAATGAAACACTTAATTTCAAACTTGCAATATGACGTCATCAACGACACAAAAACAGTAAAAAATAACAGTTTCAGATAGATGTTGTACGAAAAACCGAGAAAAACCACGGTAAAATTGCAGAGAAACTCGAAACGAATTTTACAAATGAAAAATCCAACTTGCCCCACCCCTGAGGCATAATGGCACTCCCCCCTCAGGCGCGGATCCAGGATTTTCCAATAGGGGGGGGGGGGCGGAAATTTGAAAAAAGCGCAGACCTTTTTTTAAAACTCAACTATCAATACTTACAAGGTCATAGTAGAAGCACCATACCGGTACAATTTTTGTCATTTCAATCGGGGGGGGGGGGGGGGGGGGGGGCTATAAGCCTCTTGCCCGAAAAAGTAATTTTCTGGTTTCACAATTCGGCTAGTGAGCGAAGCGATCGAGCAAAAATTTGAGCATAACATGTACATGTATATTATGAAAGTGTTATTTATCACGAATATAAACGAGAAAAGATATCAAAAATTCATTCCCCCCATTACGCGCGAAGCGCAGAAGCTCTGATGTTTCATGAAATTATTAGAGGAGAGGACTCGTTGAACCATTCTCGACTCTAAATCATTGTTTGAATTTAGTTTGTCCCCCCCCCTCTCGTGCGAAGCGCGGAAACTTTGACCTTTCATAGTTTAATGAAATTATTAGAGAAAGAATTAGAAGATTCGTTGTTCCATTCTCGACTCTAACTCCTTGTTTGAATTTAGTTCGTCCCCCCGGCCCTCTCGCGCGAAGCGCGGAAGCTATGACCTTTGATTAATTATTAGAGAAAGAAGAAGATTTGTTGTACCATTCTCGACTCTTATTCCTTGTCTGAATTCAGTTAACCTCCCCTCCCGCGCAAAGCGCGGAAACTTTGACCTTTCATAGTTTAATGAAATTAATAGAGAAAGAATTAGAAGATTCGTTGTTCCATTCTCGTCTCTAACTCCTTGTTTGAATTTAGTTCGTCCCCTCCCCCCTCCCGCGCGAAGCGCGGAAGCTATGATCTTTCATTAATTATTAGAGAAAGAAGAAGATTTGTTGAACCACTCTCGACTCTTATTCTTTGTCTGAATTCAGTTCTCCTCCCCCTCCGCGCGAAGCGCGGAAACTTTGACCTTTCATAGTTTAATGAAATTATTAGAGAAAGAATTAGAAGATTCGTTGTTCCATTCTCGACTCTAAAGCCTTGTTTGAATTTAGTTCGTCACCCCCCCTCTCGCGCGAAGCGCGGAAGTTTTGACCTTTCATTAATTATTAGGGAAAGAAGAAGACTTGTTGTACCATTCTCGACTCTTAATCCTTGTCTGAATTCAGTTCCCCTCCCCCTCCCGCGCGAAGCGCGGAAACTTTGACCTTTCATAATTTAATGAAATTATTAGAGAAAGAATTAGAAGATTCGTTGTTCCATTCTCGACTCTATATCGTTGTTTGAATTTAGGGGCTTTCTTCGTTATAATTTCTCCTTTTTTTTTTCTCTCTCTCTCTCTCTATTTCTTTTCTCTTCTTTCTTTTCTCTTCTCTTTTCTTTTCTCTTCTCTCTTTTCTCTTCTCCTTTTTTTCTTCTCTTCTCCTTTCCTTTTTTCTTCTCTTCTCCTTTCCTTTTTTTCTCTTCTTTTCTTCCTCTTTTTTTCTTTTTTTTGCGCCGCCAATAGGGGGGGCCGCGGCCGTTTCGGCCCCCCCTGGATCCGCCACTGCCCCTGGGGCAAAATGGATCTACGGATCCATATTGCCCCATCAGAACTCCAACGTTCTATATTGAGTAATGTACCTAAAGTAACTTTAAGCACACTTGGTGGGCAAAGCTGCATAATGAAAGCCTATAGTAGTTTCAAACATTTATGGGGCAAAACTGGAAAGGTAATCGTAATAAAGCCTGGTTTAAAAGTAGAAAATGTAGACTTGTAAAATGTGCACTACACTCTAAATTTCTTAGACTGTAATCTGGGTCACATTTTCGTTCTGATACAACATAGTCACGTAAACCAACTGCTAGGCACATACTTTGAATTCAGCTAACTATATACATCTAAAACTGGCTGGGAAACTAGAACAACTATCGATTGTTTTATGAACCAACTGTACTTTCAGAATGGAACATGAAACATTGGTAAACAGGCCCCTATAAAAAGGGCGAAAACAAGATATGTTATTTTCAATTGGGGCAAAACGGAACCCTGTTCCATTTTGCCCCGTACCTATATGGTCCATTTTGCCCCAATGACATATTTTTAAATAAATGTTTGCGTAGAAAATCCTTGAAGCATAGTTGGCATGCAAACAGGCGAGTCTAACGTTGGTATCTTTATGATTAATATACAAATATTTTATTAGAATCGATCCCAAAATTACCAAATTTCAGCCATATGAACATCCCTTTTACCTTAGATCATGAGACTGTAATTTTTTGGATGGGACCTTAGTCCGATGTGCCTCGATGTAACCGGATGAAAATTCAGTGCTGAAGTTTCAAAGTTCCATTTTGCCCCCCCCCCCCCCCCCCCCCCGGGGTCCGTTATGCCCCACTTTCCCCTACCGGGGACTCACACCGCAATTACAATTCCACAGTCTGGTGACATATCCACTAGACGACGACACCTGTACAATATATGTTTTGGCAACTATAACATGTAACAGTGTTTGCCCATGTCATATCTAATTGCCATATCTCTATTTTTGTAGCAAGGCAAAAGAACCACCAACTTTAAACAGTGATATGAGCAAGGATTGAACTGAGTCCGGACCTCTTGTATAAGACTAGTCAATAAAGAGCCTCACGTCACCAATGTGTACTGCATGCATAGTACGTGCTCCTAGCTTGTTCGGATTTTGGGCATTATCTTGTGTTCGATACAGTGCAAGAAGAAGGGTCAGTTTGATTCTCGGAAGATACATTTTTTGGGAGTAGATTTTCAATATGAACGGGGCAACACAACATGTATTGTTTGCTTGTTTCATTTCTTGCTATCTCTCTATTTTCAGATCAATGCAAAAGCAACCGCCCCCTTTGTGTTTGAGCAGTGGTTTCTTTTGTTGTCTGACCCCAGTTCTAGTTAGCCAGCTGCCAGCCGCAGCCCGAGCTCAATTGTCGGTGTTGTCGACGAGTCATGCATGATCAGATAGATCGTAGATCCAGCTTAAAGTTAAACTGCAGACGTGTTATTAAATAGTAAGTGAAACTACATGTATGTTTGATGTGTTGTATTGCTGATGATATTGTAATTTAAAATTTGATATGATATGCTAATGCATGGTTGTGCATGTGGTCTATTTCAAAATTAGGTTGAAATCTTCAGACCAGAGAAGTAACAATAACCATGCTAACACTGTTAGCATGGTTAGTAACAGAAAATATTGTAACAAATTGCAAACGTTAAATATCGGATTAAATACTAGTAGTAATACACGTTTATCTAGACATGAATTTTTCTTTCCCTTCTTCTTCTCCATCTAGATCTCTTCTTTTTCTCCATCTAGATCTCTTCTTTTCGATCCACTGCACTCTGTTTTCTCCTGTCCTGATTTAATTGCCAATATATTCTCTCTTCCCAATTTTCTTGTGATATGGCCTCACCCTAACCAGCATTTTCTCTATCACTGTCAATTGTTTCTTCTCTCATTTGCTGTCTCTCTTCCTTTCCTAATCCTAGCTCCCTCTCTATTTTTCTTTGTCTACTCTTCCTTCCTGCCTGTCTTCATTTGCTCTCCTCCTTCTCTCGATCTATCTCTCTCTCTCTCTCTATTTCTCTCTGGCTCTCTCTCTCTCTGTCTCTCTCTCTCTATTTCTTTTCTTCTCTTTTTCTTAGCCTTTCCGCTCTTCCTATCATAATCATCATCATCATTGTCATGATGTTCGATTAGACATGATATTGATATCGATGTAAACAATGATCGAGAGATAATGTAATGCATTGCATGTTGCAAGGTCAAGAGGTCAAATACGGCATGTTACATGTTCGTCAAGCCGGAGCGGGAAGGATACAATAAAGACTATGAGACTCGTAATACTTGTGTTGAATTCCATTTATTCTATATCCTGGTTAGGATATGACAATCATCTATACAGGAGTGTAGGATATCCTGTATGTCTCCCGGTCAGATCACTTGGTACATTAGTAAAGGTCTATAAATCAGTGCATGCGTGGATGTCAGACTATGCTACATGTATATACCAAAGTGTTTGTCTGACAAAAAAGAATCCAAGCTGTGTTTAAATGAATTGATGCTGGTAACAGTTACTAGAGACCCTGGTAAACTGTTCCAAGACTGGATGACCCGTTTGCTAAAAAAGTTACTCCTGACATTCAATCGACAGCGAGTAGTGAATAACTTCAATGAATGGCCTCTTGTTCTCTGATACTGTGATTTCACAAAAAAACATTCTTTGTCCTTCTTTTCTGTCTCTCTTTCCTCTACCTCTGGTACTTCGCTCTATTTTTCGTGCGTGCATTCCCTCTCTCATTGTCCAATTATCCACTTCTTTCTCCTCTTTTTCTGCCTCTTTCCTTTTCATTTCTCTTTGGCTCAGATTGAAGGATGGCTCAGTCGTATTCCGCTCCGGTTCCTCTTAAGAGCAAACGATGCACTCTAGAAAGAGCAGAAAAATTCATATCAAGCACCTACTTCACTGACTGCAATTTGTATGGAAAGTGAGTAACATATTCTGTGTATTAAACACAAAGGCTTTAAACTTCTACATACATGTAACTCATATGCAACAGGTTTGACTTTTGAAATTACCTGATTGAAAATCGTTACAGGTTTGAAAGTCGGTGACAGATTAAAATCAATTCTCAATCAAATGTATTTGATTTCTGATATAGATTATTATATAAGGCTTCCAAGTGGTACAATAAATCAGTGTATTCAATATCTTTAGCGCAGTACCCGGACGACCGACCAATATTGTTTTCGTATTGCTCAGTCATCCGGAAACTTCAACTATCACACAAAAACAAGGCCATATTTACTGAGCTAAGTCAATTTTTTTTATTTTGCTAGTCAGCCTGATATAGATAATAATAACAATTTGATAGTGTGATACAAGAATATATTGCTCTTGCCTTGACAATATTGGACTCATCTCCAACTCGTTCAATATTGTCATAGCTCGAGCAATATTCTTGTATCATACTCAAAAAGCCATTCTATATTGTATAATTATTCATATTTGTTTGAAAATGCTCCAAAATATATGGCTCAGATTTTACCAGACAGCATTATAAGAACAAAGCCCCTAAGTGAGCACTGAACCCCGGGAACTAGAAAATGTGACATTCGCACACTTTGTTTCATACTCCTTCTAAGTTTCAATTACACATATTTAATTTTGTTAACATTTTTTGTATCCAGAATGCTAGAAATCAAACAATTGCGCATATCACAGAATGTTTTGATTCAACTTCTGCTGCAGTGCAGTCACGGTGTGCCATTCATGATTAAAAGTGATTTTATTTTAAGTAATCACTGAAGTCTGTTAATTGGCAACTCAATGTGGAATTTGTAATGATATTTTCATGGACATACAGTGTACTGGCAAATTTGTGTTAATTTTAACATTTGGTAAATGTCATTCACAATTTGTTTATTTACCCAGTAGTATTAATGTCTATTTCGTATAGCTGTTCGAACAGAAAATACTTGGTGCCAATTAGAAGAGCAAAAGCTGATTCATTTTTACTTGATACTTGATACTTGATGAAGTAATCCCTGAAGCAGCTTTTCCAAGCTATACTGGGATGGGATGTGTTGTGACAGCAGGTGCAGGTGCAGACAACAAAAGGGTGTATAATTTCTTTATACAGTAAAACAGTGACGTGCGAGTAAAAAATCATGCTGCTATATGGTTTACAGCATTCTGGAACCTACAGGAGGTTCCAACCCTCTGATGACAGGGAGGGCGATCATCTGGAAAGCAGCAACTGTTGGGGTAGTAACTGCTGTGGCTGGTAGTTGATTCCAGATGCGAATGGTGCGGGGGTAAAATGAGTACTTGTAGGAGTCTATTGTTGCCACAGGAACAGAGAGCTTGAGTGTGTGGTCTCTTCTGCTGATGTATGTAGCTTTAGTTATGAGGTGAGGAAGACAAATGTTGACTAGCTGGTGGTGTATTTTAAAGAGCATGGTGCTTTGTGCTAGAAGACGACGTGTGTGCAGTTTATCCCATCCCAGCTGGGAAACAAGCCCTGTAGCCGACGTGGATCTTCGGTAGTCGCGGAAGACAAAACGAGCAGCTGTTTTCTGTACTCTTTCCAGACCTTCGGCAGCACCAGAAGTGTGGGGGTTCCAGGCTTCAGCGCCATACTCTAGCTGCGGTCGAACCAGGGCTGTGTACGCTCTTGACTTCACATCCTTGGTGCATGGTGACAGGGTTCTCCGCAGCAACCCAAGGGTTTTGTTGGCCTTGTTCAGTAGGAGTTGGCAGTGTGTATTCCATCGAAGGTCCTTGGTTACAGTTACCCCGAGATACTTGTACTTGTCTATCCTGGGTATTATCTCGTTGGAAATCCGGTAGTCATGCTGTATTGGTGTTCTTTTCCTCGTGATGGTAAGGGAGGCGCACTTTTTGACATTGAAAGCCATGAACCATTTCGCTGACCAGTCAGACAAGGTTTGAAGGTCTTGCTGAAGGATGGAGGTGTCATTCTTAGTGTGAATTTCTCTGTAAATCACACTGTCGTCAGCAAAAAGGCGCATCTTGGACTGGATATTTGCAGTGATGTCGTTGATGTACAGCAAAAAGAGGGCTGGTCCGATCACTGAACCTTGAGGTACCCCAGAGGTAACAGGCATCCAAGATGACCGGGAGCCCTTGACAACAACTGCTTGCTGCCTGTTGGAAAGTAGCGACATAGTCCAATGTAATGTGTCTCCTCTTATGCCATAATGCTCGAGCTTGGTCTGCAAGTGGCGATGAGGTACTCGGTCGAAAGCTTTCTGGAAGTCAAGGAAGATGACATCTGTCTGGCCTCTGCATTGTAAGGTGTGTGCCCAATCCTGGGTAGCAGAGATGAGTTGTGTGGTGGTGGTAAGTTTCTGCCGAAATCCATGTTGGTCATCTACCAGGATGTTGTTGGCAGCTACATGTTTCGAGATGTGGCTGAGCACTATGTGTTCCATTAGCTTGCTGCAGATGCAGGTCAAGGAAATAGGTCTGTAATTTCCTGGATCACACTTGTCACCGGACTTGTGGATGGGTGTTACCAATGCATGCTGCCATTCAGCTGGAACAGTGCCAGAGTTGTAGCTCTGCTGAAAAAGGAATCCTAAGGCAGGAGCAATCTCGTCAGCTACAAGCTTGAGGAGTTTAGGTGGAAGTTCATCTGGCCCACAAGCTTTGGATGGGTTGAGATTTGACAGCTGCTTTGCCACACCAGGACGATGAATGTGTAGATGGCCGATATCAGGAAAGTGTGAGGAACCTTCCATACGAGCATGACAAACCTGTTGGTTGGTGAATACTGAGTGGAAGAAAGAGTTGAGACACTCTGCTTTGTCTTTGTTGGTCGTGTGGATGCCTTTGTCAGATCTAAGCGATGGGATGTCCATATTCTCAGTCCGACACTGCTTGACATAGGACCAAAAGGTCTTGGGATTCCCTTGCAGACTGTTCCCTATGATGTTGTTCACGTAATCGTGGTGTGCTTGGTGAACTAGTTTCGCTACCACGTTGCGGTGCTGTCTGAAAGCCTTCCATTTTGACGTACTGGGGTTTCTACGGGCTTTCTTAAAGAGCTTATCACGCTTCCTCATTTTTCGTTTGAGGTCGGTGGTGATCCACGGAAGGTGTCGCCGGGATTTGCTCATCTTTGATGGTATCAGATCTTCCATACACTTCTTGAGGAACGCAGATATCCTGTTCCAATTCTCATCTACAGTTTGGAGCTCTGGAGATGAAAGGAAGAAATCGATTGAAAACTTTTCAACAGTTTCTTTAATGATCTGGTGGTCTGCTCGGTGGAATTGGTAGATCTTCCTGGGAGGGGCACGGGCCGTTTTCGGATTTCCTGAAAAGACGAAGGACACAATGTTGTGGTCTGATATGCCAGGATGAATGGATACATCTGTAATGAGGCCAGGGTTGGACGTCAAAAGAAGATCCAGGATGTTACTAGACGCAGGACGGGTTACATCCCTTACCAGTTGTGTCAGTGAGAATTCCAATAAGGTGTCAAGCAAAAGTTGATGGATGCTTGCACGGTTTGGATTGGTCAGTGAGCAGGATTCCCAGTCGATGTCTGGAAGATTGAAATCTCCTCCAATGATGATGTTAGGGTGACTTCTTCTGTGTTTAGACATAACCTTAGCGATGGAGAGTTGGAGTTCCTCAAGGTCTTGCTTTCCGTTACTTGGGGGACGGTAAAAGCTTGCTATAAATAGTGGCTTTGCGTTGGTGAATTGTAAGTTACACCAGATGATTTCACTATTTGAGTCGAACTCCGGACAGTTGGTTAAGATGAGAGACTCGTGCACTGCTACAAAGACACCACCCCCACGGTCGTTTCGGTCTTTCCGGAATACTGTGTAATTTCTAGGAAATACACTGTAAGTAGGGGTTGTCTCGTCAAGCTTAGATTCGCAACCAAGGATCACATCTGGCTTGTGATGACTAATCAATGCTTGGAATTGAGAGTACTTTGCAGAACTTTTAAGACCATTGCAATTGATAATGACGCCCTTCAGGATCTTCCTGCGGTTTTTAGAAGGTGAGAAGTGAGGGCGTGGTGGTAGCCTCGATGCATGACCAGATGACGCTGAAGTTGGTGTTGACGTCTGACAATGATATTGAGCATCATCGGTTGTGTCGCTGATGCTTAGTGACTCAAACTGATTGCTTGTGGAGAGGCTGGCATTGCTGCTGAGGGAAGCTGCTGTTTCTGCATTTATGCTATGACATCTGCAGCAGACCCACGAGAACCTGTTGAGTCTGGCGAGGACTTCATATGATTGCCCAGAAGTACCATTGCATGTAATATGGCACCACATGTTGCAGTTATCACAGAGAAGGGCTTGGTCGTTGTCCGTGACATTCGCATTACAAATAGCACATGGGAATGTGTCTATTGGCCCCGGGTTTCGCTCAACTTGGCCGCTTAAGAGTAGTAGAATAGCGAGGTGACTAGCAGAGCGAAGATTCAGCACACTGGTTGAATTTCTTTTATTCTGAAATGCTTGAAGAAGTAGCAATGTGCTTGATTTGCATACAAGGTGCACGTCTGCTTGAGGGCAGAGAGAGGTATCCAATGAGCGAGATTCATGCTCATGCTGAAAGAATGGCTTAATTATCAGTAAGCCTGTGCTAACAATAATCAAGAAGACCATGATGACAGGATGTTTCCATGATGAGATCATGGCTGGAGGAATATGTCTACCCATGCTAGAAGTAGAATGATGTTGCATATAAATGTACAATGTACAATGCAAGTCGATAATGTACACTGTTACTGACCGAGATACATGAAGTTTGACTACTTTTATACTACTATTTACTAAGTACTATTGTAGCAATCTCAGTCTAGTCTAAAAACCAGCTATAAGTCAAAATTTATAACAGCTTCTCACTTCAAGTCAAGATCAATTATGCTCTCAGACTTGCCATCACTCTCATGAACATCATAGAAGCGAAGAAGGAAAATGAAATCAATACTTGCAGAAGACTTGCAGAAGTTGGCTTGTGGATGTCAGTTACCAACAAAAGAGGTAGTATGCGGGGCTGGTAAATCCATTTGCTTACTGTGCAAAGTTGAGAAGCTAGATTGAAATCTGCAGATTTTTGCAGATTTTCACGATGACAACTCAGAATTGTCAATTAAAATTGATTTAATGTGTTCACAAGGATATGAAATGAAATCAATACTTGCAGAAGACTTGCAGTAGTTGGCTTGTGGATGTCAGTTACCAGCACAAGAGGTAGTATGCGGGGCTGGTAAATCCATTTGCTTACTGTGCAAAGTTGAGAAGCTAGATTGAAATCTGCAGATTTTTGCAGATTTTCACGATGACAACCCAGAATTGTCAATTAAAATTGATTTAATGTGTTCACAAGGATATTGGCAGTTAGCTAATCATGTGATTACACAAAACAAGCATTAAAAAGGAGAATTTAAATGCAATTTTTGGCAGAGAATTTGGGAGTGCAACAATCACCCCTGCTGACACAACACATCAACACCAAGCTGTGTTTACCTTAGCTGTGTATTTGAATCATGAAACTTATAAATCTTAGCCAGTCCAGACTTTTGCCTGATTGTTGCGTGACATGAAATCTTCCTCTTTACCATAAACCCTTGGCCTATATCTTTGACAAAACAATAATTACTTCAGCTTTTGTTGGACTACTAAATATGTGTTCACAAAGGCTTAAGTATTTTATCTTATATTAATTTGACATTATTTTTGCATTGAAGTTGTTTTTACTTTTTTTTAAAACTTGTTCCTGTAGGCTCTTTCCTGAGAAGCACCCTGTGCGCATCACACACAGAAAGGTCAAAGGTCGTGTGACCTTTGACGAGGCCACCAAGGGATGGAGTTCAGCCAGTTCCAAGTCCAAGTACCCTCCTGCTACAGAGGTCAAGCCAGGGTCATCTTACGGTCCGACGTAAGTTTAATTTTGCCCCTTTTTTCATATAAAGTAGGGTAGGAGTGTTTACCTATAACAAGACAGTGCCTCTTTGTAGTGACATTTTTGCACAATATTTTGATCCAGAATGCTAGGAACTGATCAATATACATGAGCAGAAAGAGAAAAAATCTCCAGAAAATTGCAGTGTATTTCCAAAGCAGTATGCCGTGCCGTTCTCAGATAAAGGAAATTTTATTTTGAACCTATCATCAAATTCATTAAATTGGCAATGCGGTGTAAAATATAAAATCACTGCATGATTTCATGTTCAAAGTGGCAATTTTCAGGTTGATTTTGCAATTTTATTTTTACATTGGTCCATTTAATAAACAATTTTTTTGTTCTTCAAACTATGAGGAAAGCTGGTGGAAAATAAGGATTAGTTGTTGCTCCACTGATTTTAATTGTCTGTTGGCTTCTCTGATAGACCCTGGCCTAGTCTGCAAGCACATACCCTAATTTGACACTTTATCAAAAAATAATTGTGCCTTGAGATAAGCCTAGCCCGGCTACATTACTGGTTGTGTCAACAGGAGCAGCTATATACATGGCTTATGGTAGTCTTATAGTGCAGACTCTCTTTTACGACTGACCAGAGTTTGTGCTTGCAGACTAACTCTGGCCTACCTCTATTGTGTTATGACTGGTTTTTATTGACAGGTGGGCAACTCACTGGTTTCGTGTTGAGATCCAGATCCCCAAGGCTTGGCACAAGCAGGAAGCCCATCTTCTGTGGAACTCTAACTCGGAAGCAATGGTTAGTGGTTCAGGCTGTGTCCATACGCTTTTGAATCTATAATCACGCATCAAAACATGGTTGACATACAACGTATTGTTACGCAATTTTGTGTTTATAAACGTTTCCAATGTTGAGCTGCCAAAGAGATAAGGTCATAGTTGAACCAGGACATTGTGACATTTGCCCCAGGTTATACTTTAGGCTTTAGGTTAAGGATTAATTTTATTACCGGTAGTTTTGGAAAGAAACAGTAGAGCACTTTCACAAACATGACCGAAGGCAAAGACGACAGTAACGCGAACAAATAAACAATCTGCGAATGCGCGAATCAGGATCACGTATCAAAACATGGTCCACCGTCGAGTCGCCGAAGACATAAGTTGAACCAGGACATTGTGACATTTGCCCCAGGTTATAGGCTTTAGGTTAAGGATTAGATTTAGTTAGGCAGAGTGTGAGGCCCAGGAATTTGAGTACCGGTAGTTTTTGAAAAGAAACGGGAGAGCGCTTTCGCAAAGACGACGGAAGGCAAAGACGACGGTAACGCGAGCAAAAAAACAATCTGCGCATGCGCGAATCAGAATTTTGTCTCCGTCTTGTTGATTTTTAGGACCATACGCGGCAATGAAAGCGTTTGTTTCCTAAACATGACGGAAAAGCTGTAGCGCCGTAAATCTCCCGTCGTCTTTGCGAAAGCGCTCTAGTCACTGCAATTGATGGAGCAAATGTCCTGCGATTGGAGAGAATTTCAAGTGTTAAATTCTGCCTCTTTTGGTTGTATTTGTTTCAGGTATGGAGTCCTGGAGGGGAACCTCTTCAGGGGTTAAATAAGGACGACCGTATCAGCTTCATCTTGACTTGTCCGCATACCTCATTGAAGTAAGTACTCACTTTAAATAAATGTATCGCATGCCTATGGATCTTCTAGAAGCCATTCAGGAACTTCTGGTTGGCAATTTTACTGTGATCTGTAATGCTAGATCTGGGGCCTGTTTCATAAAATTTGTTATCTATAACAACTGCTAAATTTCTATGACAAATTTGCTCTCAGCCAATCAGATGCCATGATTTCAGTAGCTTAAAACAGTAGCTTGTAATTTGTTATTAATATCAAGTTTTATACAATGCCTACTAAGATTCTTGCAACCTCATTGGTCGATTCTTGATCACATGACATGTGCTAAAGGTACCATTGAACGGCATCATTCTCCAGCAGTGCAATTCCGTTTGATCCTTGCGCACCATTGCACTCTGACGTCACTAACGATGTACAAAGAATATGGTGAGCACTCCACGTAACAATAAACATAAAAGTTGGTACGCGCGGTGCATGGTACGTGCGTGGTTTGCTGCCTGCTTAATAGTGCGCGCTCACTATCAGCAATTTCATCAATTGAAAACAAATTGAAAACAAACAAAAAATCGCTGAGATTTAGGCCTAGGAAAACTGTTTTAAGCCCGTTAACGTCCGAGGTGTTGTATAAAACAAATAGTGAATGGTCTTTATTCGTGCAATGGAACAATATTTTGCATTCGGTGAAAGATGAGACGCTCCATTCAACTCGGCTGCGCCTCGTTGAAT
This sequence comes from Strongylocentrotus droebachiensis, assembly GCA_035222895.1. Taxonomy (NCBI): domain Eukaryota; kingdom Metazoa; phylum Echinodermata; class Echinoidea; order Camarodonta; family Strongylocentrotidae; genus Strongylocentrotus; species Strongylocentrotus droebachiensis. The sequence goes on from JAVYIG010001046.1 coordinate 195,005, forward strand.
ATAGTGTCTCTTATCTTTCACCTCGTGCAAAATCTTGTACCATTGCACTCATGACCATTCACTATTTGTATATTATGAAACAGGGCCCAGGTCCGCAACTGACTGGTCGTTAGTTATTTGCTTCCAGTTTCTTTCACAATGTATGGACGTAAAGAACCCACTGCCATATTCGAATAAGAGCAGGGGGAAACCCCGGTATTGTGGTGCGCACCTGCACATCCCACTGCAATCAGTTGTATTTGGATGACAGATGCGAGGATAACAGTGATTCAGTTTGCTTGTTCCCTCCAAGACATATACATGTATCACCATTACTCAAGTTTATCTTTAAATTTTCTAGATTGTCAAAGTGTCAATTTTTGCAAATGACACTTTTATCTCATTGAAATCTCAATAAAAATTTTCTGTCTAGATATGATCACCTGTATATAGAGATGGCTTGTAATAAGGTTCTCGGAGCGGGTAAGGATCTCATAGATGCACCAGTAATGGATCTTACATTCACGCTCTCGCAAGCCGAGCTGGCGCTCTTCAACCGTGATGCCTACGACTTGATGATGGATGTCGAGATCTTGGTCGACATGGTCAAGGTTGGTCTAATTTTTTTGACCCTTTTGGTCAAGTTACTGCTGCAGCTGAAGTTTAAACCAGAACAATTTGCCTAATAATAACCTTGCATTCATCATTTTCGCACCACCATTTGAAGTTCTTTGTTACTGAATCGATTGGGTTAACAGCAATTATGACTTATAATAATAATAATAATAATAGAGGGTTCTTGTATAGCACTCATGTCTGTCAGACTTGACACTCATGGCGCTCCCGATTACGTGGGATATTTATCTTACTTTGCTATGTATTTTCTTTCTTGATAGTTTCAATCAGCCAGTTCAACTTGCAGAAGACAAAGGTCTGCGTTGTACTAATTTAGTTTGACCCGACCCTAGGCCTACGATCCTGTTTAACAAAAAGTAAAAACTTAGACCTCAGACTTAATAATCCTTTGTTAAGCCTGATTTTGATCAAAGGTTTTTAAAGCCCAGCATCAGGTTTAGATCTCAGTACAATACGAGCCAAGAGTTTTAGCTTTCAGAGAGGGTCTTAGGATGTATCTGGACTGGAGTCACTAGGTCATGTCCTGTGGAAAAACACCCTCAGAAAAAAAAATCAGCCCTCAACTTCGTTTTATTTCCAACAATCCCCAATCTGCCTCTGTAGACTTTTGACTTCTTTCTGTTTTTCAGCATCTACCAGAGAGTTGTGAGAGATGTTACCAGGCTCTCTACACTGTGAATCGAATGATGAACGCTTGTTCAGCTGATCAGCCTTAAACCTACCAAGCTCCCAACTTTACTTTCTTTCCTACAATAATGCTTGATCCGCCTCTGTAGACTTTTGACTTCTTCCTGTTTTTCAGCATCTACCGGAGAGTCGTGAGCGATGTTACCAGGCTCTCTACACTGTGAATCAAATGATGAACGCTTGTTCAGCTGATCAACCTCAAACTTACCAAGCTGCTAGAGATATCTGCAAGAAGTTTCTCGAGCAAAGGAATGGAGACTCAGCTCATACCATCCATGCGATTGCCAATGCTCATATCGACTCTGGTGAGTCGAGCTGTTGCCCTAATTCCCCTGTCTTTTGTGAATCGAGTCTTGTGTTGTGCACTGCATATGATATCTATTCAAAGTTAATTTGAGATCAGGGCCTGGCCTGTCTGTTAAAAACTTGATATTGATTGCAAGTTATTTGCGATCGATATCAATTACAACTACATGTACATGAGAAAAAGCTACAGGTAAAAAACTGTAAACTTGCAATTAATTTGGCCCTGGTCATGCAATTTCATTGTGAAAAAGTGATGGGAAAAGGTTAATCATGTACGTAGCATATGTATAGTTGTGTATACAATAAGGTTTTGGAGTCTTCAGAATAATAAGAAATTGGCCCCGTCTTTTTAAAAGTCATATGCACTGCACACAGAAATGTGTTGAGGGGACTACACAAATATGGGGCATGAAAGTGAGGTCCAGAACACCTAGCTATTTCATGTTTTCATCTGAAATATAAGAGCATTTGAAGAACTATTGTTTTCTTTTTCTTAGCCTGGTTATGGCCTTATGCCGAGACCAAGAGGAAAGTAGCCAGGACCTGGACCAATGTTCTACGTCTCGCTGAGGACTACCCTCAACTCAACTTTGCCTTCTCACAGGTAAGGGGTCAAAGGTCAAATCAATCTTAAGCAAGCATGAAGGCTCAGAGGATAGTAGGCAGATATTACGTGCAGTAAAACTGAATCAAAGATACATAATATTAGCAATAATGATTATGATAATAATATTGATAATAACAGTATCTTTTAAAGCCGGAATTACTGATGATGAACCTCTTCAAAATTTGCCTTCTCACAGGTTAGAGGTCAAAGGTCAAATCAATCACAAGCAAGCATGAATGCTCAGAGGATAGTAGGCAGATATTACGTGCAGTAAAACTGAATCAAAGATACATAATATTAGCAATAATGATTATGATAATAATATTGATAATAACAGTATCTTTTAAAGCCGGAATTACTGATGATGAACCTCTTCAAAATTTGCCTTCTCACAGGTTAGAGGTCAAAGGTCAAATCAATCACAAGCAAGCATGAATGCTCAGAGGATAGTAGGCAGATATTAAATGCAGAAAAACTGAGTAAAAATGATTACTATTAGTAATAATGATAATAACAAAAGTATCAATCATAATATTAATAGTATATGAAGCAGGAATTACTGAGGATTATCCTCTTCAAACTTTGCCTTGTAGCAGGTAAAGATTCAAAGGTCGAATCAATCATAAGCAAGCATGACTGCTCAGAGGATAGTAGGAAGATATTAAGTGCAGTAAACTGAAGAAAAAGGAATAATATTATAGCAATAATGATATTTATTTTTCATAATAATATTGATGATAATAGTATCTTATAAAGCAGGAATTACTGAAGATTATCCTCTTCAAACTTAATTCTTGCAGGTAAGAGGTCAAAGAAAGATGATGTTTGTTTAGTTTAGATTTTCTATATCTAATATAATTAGAATTCCTTCGAAAATCGAATGGCAGGAAGAGGTGAGCTTAACACAATATACTCAAAGAGAAAGTTTGTATTAGAAAAAATGCAATCATTACTGTGCTTCTAGAATTTAGTTCCCAAAATTTAATTGTGTATATTGGATGATTTTGGGATGCATTTCTCATACCATTGATAGGTTTATGTTTCTATTATGGAAATACAGTGTAAATACAGTCTAAACTTTTAATGTGAGCAAAACAATTTTCCATAATTGAATGTACATCGGACCTATAAATGAATGAAAACTGAAATTAAATGAATTATCCTATCCTTGGTTCTCAGGCTCAACAGTTTCAATGGGTGAAGACAGACTACCCGTCGCTCTACAAGAAGATACAGGAGATGGCCAAGAGAGGGCGCTTCATCCCTGTAGGTGGATGCTGGGTGGAGATGGATGGGAATCTGCCGAGTGGGGAATCCTTCGTCAGGCAGCTGCTCTATGGACAGAGGTTCTTCAAGGAAGAGTTTGGGAGCTACTGTACAGAGGTGAGTGGAGGAATAATAATAATGATGATGATGATGATGATGATGATGATGATGATGATGATGATGATGATGATGGTGGTGATGGTGATGATGATGATGATGATGATAATAATAATAATGATATAATGATAATAATAATGATAATAATAATAATAATGATTATATATGCTATTTTCATAATGTAATCCAATTTAATGTATTAATCCTTATTATGTACCTTGTTACAAATTATTTAATTCACCTGTTATGAATAATTGTGCTTTAATAGTCAAATATATTAATTGTTGCTAGGTGGAACAAACGTTACGACGTGTCATACCTAACAACACGTGATATATTTGCAATTAGCATTCTGACTACTGTAAACGCTGTGATTTTTGCGTGATTAATTTATCCCGCTGAGCGACCCAAAACATATTCGTAGGTTCTTAAATTTGCTTTACACTTCACTCCATTGTTCAAAACTCGCATAAGAAATCGTTTTTTTCGCGAGTTCTGACATTCGTGCTTGCCGATCTAAGCGCAAAATCTGTGAATATTTCTACTTTTACAGTAGTGAAATACAATTATTTGTCACAGGTGAATGCGATAATTTGTAACATGGCACTTAACAAAGATTTGTGCATTAAATATGATTAATTTTTCAAAAATGGTCCATTCAGCCATACTATATGTGTGTCCCTTCTACCCGTACAGTATTGGCTACATATTGGCTTTGTCACAGGTGAATGAAATGATTTGTAACATGGGTCTTTACAAAGATCTGTGCATTATAAATATGATTACTTTTCGAAAAATGGTCTTTTCAGCCATCGATATATGTCTGTCCCTTCTCTCCATACAGTATTGGCTGCATATTGGCTTTGTCACTAGTGAATGAAATAATTTGTAACATGGCGCTTTAACAAAGTTCTGTGCATTATAAATATGATTACTTTTTGAAAAATGGTCTGTTCAGCCATACATATATGTATCACTATGAACATGACTGACAAAGAAAGCGGACAAAATAAACAGTTCCTCAGGTAGACAAAGGAACATCCCTTCACTGCTATTATGTAAAAAGGTGAATATGCATGTGACACCTGTTCTACACATTTTTACACAATAGCAGTGAAGGGATGTTCCTTTGTCTACCTGAGGAACTGTATATTTTGTCCGCTTTCTTTGTCAGTCATGTTCATAGTGTGTGTCCCTTCTCCCCACACAGTACTGGCTACCAGACACGTTTGGTTACTCCGCCCAGCTGCCTCAGATCTTAGCCGGTGGAGGAATGACGAGGTTTGTCACTCAGAAGATGAGCTGGTGTCTTGTCAACAAGTTCCCTGTAAGTGGCTGCCAAAAATATGCATAATTTGCTTCATTATTTAGATCTCTATCAATTTCTGTTGTTTTCTCATGTTAATTTATTCTGTAATTATGTAATTCTCTTCATTATTTTGATCTCTATCAATTTCTGTCATTTTCTCATGTTAATTTATTCTGTTATTATTTGTCTTGTTCTTTTTTTTATTGTGTCATTTATTATCTCTTGTTCTTGCCCCCCTGCTTCCACTGTCTACCCGATGTCTGATTCCCTCTTGGCCAATTGATTGCTCTACCTCTCTCTCTTTCTCTCTCTCTCCATTTATCTCTCTGTCTGTCTGTCTGTCTCTCTTCCTCCCTCTCGTATTCTTCCTCTCCTACACCCCTCCAATTTCTTTGCTTCCCTCTCTTGACCAATTTCTTGTTTTGCCTCTCTCTCTCTCTCTTTTTCTCTCTCTCTCTCCCTCTCTCTCTCTCTATCTCTATTTTTGTTTGTCTCTGTTTGTCTTCACGTTTTATACATGTAAGTAAGCGACCAGGGGACCAACAGCTTTAAGTCCTCTCCAAGGAACTTGGTAATGAGGATTAATGCCTTACCAAAGGACACTAGTGCATCGACTTGGTTTTAAACCCTGGACCTCTCGGTTACGAGACCACTGCTCTACCACTGAACCATCGCGCCTCTCTCTCTCTCTCTCTCACAAAGTATTTTCCTCTCTTTCTCTTACAGCACAGTACCTTCTGGTGGCAAGGTATAGATGGGACAAAGTGCCTCGCTCACTTCCCACCTACAGACACGTACCATGCGAGGGTCAAAGTTGAAGAAGTGAGTAAAGTTCCTTTTTCAAGTGGATTTCTTCAAGATTAAAACACATAGAAAAGCAATAAATGTACCATTGTATTTAAATTAGTATACGATGTTAGTTATTTACATACATGCAAATGCATACATTGATATATAGTGTATTGCTCTCAAGATTGAAACAAACATAGAGAGACAGTGCTGCTAAAAGCAATAAATGTATAATTGTATTCAAATTAGTAGTCAATGTTAGTTATTTACATACCGGTACGTGCAAATTAATACACTAATACCTGTACATGCAAAATGTACTTTTGTCCTTTTCTCTCTTATCTACATGTATGCCCTCTCCTCATATTGATTATTCACATCTCTTTTTCTAATTACAATTTATTTATTTTGTCTGCCTTGTGCCATTGTGTTTCATGCTCTCTTGGGGAAGGATTATGGTTATTTATTATTTTATGACCTGTGACTGTTTCATCCGTCAGTCATGACCTAGTAAATGGTTTGCAATCTTCAAAAATAAGTTCAAGTTCAAGTTCAAGTTTTATTTCAATTCAAATCCATAAAAAACATATAAGATACAGATTTATAGAAAACACAAAACACACACAAAATGGAAACATGCATGTCTACAAATATATCGGAATTATACAAAGTTAATCAGCAATAGAAATGAGTTGGGGAAACTGCAAATAAAACCATAAGGTTCTGTCGAGGCAGCTCCCTGTTTTTAAAAGATACGTATACAAGTTCCAACAATTGGCTATACAAAATATAACAATAACAAAACAGTGTACAAAACATAGGAGACATATTAACATGCAAATATTATTATAGATTTAAAAACAGATGAAGTATTTTTTTATTTTAGATTTAAAAGAGTTTAAGAAAGCAGTATCACGGATATCTCTGGGGAGAGAGTTCCATATTTTCGGGCCAGTGTGTCTAAAAGTAAATAAAGAATTTGTTGATGGACATTTTTCAATAAAATAGTTATCAGGATTTCTAGTATTATAATTATGAACACATTTTTTACATTTCATCATAGTGGTAAGATTAATCGGCAGTTTATCAGTTTTATGTTTAAAAACCATGAGTGATATACAATATTGATTCAATTGAAAAATATTTAAAAACTGTAGTTGTTGAAATAATGGTATTGAATGGGCATTGAAATCAGACATAAGACATATTCTTACAATACGCTTTTGTAATATATGCAGTCATTGTAATCTCGTTGGGTATGTGATGCCCCATACAACATTACAATACATTAAACACAGTAAAACCATTGTATTATACAATAAAATCAAAATATGTAACTGGGAATCGTTTATTAAGGCCTGTCTGCACTAGTTTAGCCAGGAGGGATTAGACCGCCCAGCGTGCTCACTGACAGGTGGTTATCTCATCAAATCAGCTCTCGATTAACATAAGAAAAAGGGGATCATGGTGGACCAACGGTGACTGGTGACCCAAATCATTTTTTGTTTTTCCTATTTAAACTAAATGAGCATCTGTACATACTTCCTTGAATAGCTAGAACAGCTGCCTCTTTCAAATTATGAAATTAATATAAGAAATTTTAATATAAGATGATGACATAGATCCCAATCATGACCAGGCATTTATTTTGCCTAACACGTAGTTTTGATAATGGCTGGTCATTAGTAAAATCGTGTTATAAAACACCATTTTCAAACAAATGAAACATAATCTTATAAAACAAAATATACACATACCCACACTCTGTACCTTCAAAACAGTCCAAACTGTGTCAATATTGTTTCTGAGATTTTAGAAGAACACATGTAAAGCTTCAATCAAAAGAGGGCGCCAGATGGCCCCATCAGTATTAAAAGCCACTCTCTCGTTACTATACCAATCTGACTGTACTATCCTTTGTCGTCTGTCATTAAATGCCATTGAACCAAGCTTGAAACATGATGATAGCGGTGAAAGTTTGTAAATCCATGTAGGAAAGTGTTTGTAATACACCTATAACTCTATTATGCGTCTGCATACCGTGTTATGAACTGGAATTCACCTGTTTACTTTGAGAGTCAACTCCACGTATAGTCAGCCCCACTCATGTAAGTTTGTGTAGTGTTACTTGCATGCAAAGCATTGAAATTCGAGATCTCTGTCTGAATTGTTTGCTGTGGTGTACAACATGCCTGACACTGTGTCTCCTGAGGGTACTGAGGGTGATTTGCAAGGGGCCCATTTCGTAAAGCCTTCTGTCCAACCCCCTGGTCATTTCCATGCGGCTGCGGGAAATGTAGGTCTAGTTGAAGGGTGGAAAATCTGGAGACAGCAATGGGACAACTACACTATTCTCACAAACCTCTCCAAACAACCAGATCGGTACCAAACTGCACTACTACTGCACAGTGTGGGACAAGATTGTCTGCGTGTCTACAACGGCATGAAGTTTGCTAATGCCGCTGAAAGTGTGAAATGCTCTGTGATACTGGATAAGTTTGATAAACATTTCCTTGGTGAGAGCAGAGAATTCTTTGAAAGATTCAAGTTCAATCAACGCAGTCAGGAAGATGGTGAATCTATTGAACAGTATGTGACAGCTCTGCGTACAATGAGTAAGACGTGTGGATTCTGTGACTGCATGAATGACAAATTGCTCGTTGATCGTGTTCTACTGGGAGTACGTGATGATCGTATGCGAGAACTACTCATCTCCAAATCTGATCTTGACCTCTCTACTGCCATTGATGTTTGTAAAGCAGTTGAAGCGACGTCTACTCACATGAAGGCGTTGAAAAGTGAGGAAATCAACAGGGTGAATCGAAAACCTTTCCCTAAACATGCTAAAACTGGAAGTGGAAAGCAGAAGTTTGTAAAGCAGAAGCCGAAAGAGCTCAAAAAGTGCAAGTTCTGTAATAAATCACACGAAATGAAGAAGGAATGCTGCCCTGCATGGGGTCAAAAGTGCAATGTGTGCCATAAGCCCAATCACTTCAAGGGATCTGCAGTGTGTACTTCCAAGAGTGTTCACCAACTCGAAGATGATGAGTACTCCTCCACTGAAAGTATCAGTGTTGTACAGATAAATACAGTAAGTCCTGAAGATGGACCAATTTTTTGCAACATGCTACTAAATGGTCGAAGAGTACAGTTCCAGTTGGACTCTGGAGCAACAGTGAGTGTTCTCCCACAGAAGTTTCTGTCTGAAGAAGATGTAGTGAGAAATGAATGCATCCATCTCCGGATGTGGAACCACTCTCCGCTACTACGTGCTGTGGGAAAGTGCAAAGTCGTGACAAGGAATCCAGCTACTGGAAAAAAGTACAGGATTGACTATGTCATAGTTAAGGAGGATCTGACTCCACTGCTAAGCAAAACAGCTTCTGAGAAGATGCAGCTTATCACTGTTCACTACGAATCTATGGAAATAGTCCACAACATATTTCCTGAGAATGTCTGCAACCTAGCTCCTGAGAATCTTCACAAAGAGTATCCTGTGGTCTTCTCATCCTCTGTGACTGGTACTCTGCCGGGGAACGATGTTCATCTGACTGTTATGGATGATGCTACCCCTAGTGTTCGTCCTGCTAGAGTGATACCAGAATCCTTGATAAGTATTGTGAAGGATGAACTTGATGCACTGCAGACAAGAGACCTGATTGAGGAAGTAAGTTCTCCAACTGACTGGGTAAGCCAGATGGCTGTTGTACAGAAGAAATCTGGTAAAGTGCGTGTGTGCTTAGACCCTAGACCACTCAATCTCGTGCTGAAAAGAGAACATTATCCTCTGCCTGTTCTCGATGATATCCTGCCTCAACTGTCCAATGCAACGGTCTTCTCTATCTGTGATCTCAAAGATGGATATTTGCACTGTGTTCTTGACGACGACTCAAGTCTGCTAACTACCTTTGCAACACCATGGGGAAGGTATAAATGGAAACGTCTACCATTTGGCTTGAAGGTTAGCAGCGAAATCTTCCAAAAGAGACTTCATCTAGCACTGGATGGTCTTCAAGGGGTACGATGTGTGGCAGATGACATCATAATCTGGGGTAACAGTGATGCTGAGCATGATACCCGACTACAGAGTCTTCTACAGAGATGTCAAACTGTTGGCATAGTGTTGAACAAGGAGAAATGCCAATTTCGACTGAAGGAAATCTCGTTCCTAGGCCACATAGTATCCAACTCTGGACTGAAAGCTGATCCATCCAAGATCGATGCAATCCTGAACATGAGTTCTCCAACCTGCAAGGATGACATCCATCGCTTACGTGGCATGGTCAATTATTTGGCCAGGTATCTGCCCAAACTATCTGATGTCATGAAGCCTCTCAATGACTTAACCCACAACAACTCTGCGTGGACTTGGGACTCCAACCATGACAAAGCCTTTAGGTTGCTGAAAGAGATGCTGATACAAGCTCCTGTGTTGGCGTTCTACAACCAAAGCAAGCCACTTCAAATCCAAACTGATGCCAGTGCTACAGGGTTAGGTGCTGTGATGCTACAGGATGGTCAACCAATAGCATATGCCAGTAGGATGCTGAGTGATCCTGAGACCAGATACTCTGTCATTGAGAAGGAGATGCTAGCAATAGTCTTTGCACTGGAAAAGTGGAATCAGTTCACTTTTGGTCGTAAGACAACAGTATATAGTGACCATAAACCACTGGAGTGCATTGTGAAGAAGGCCCTGGACAAAGCTCCCAAACGCCTACAAGGAATGTTACTACGCGCCATGGCGTATGATGTTGAAGTGAAATACCTTAAAGGGAAGGACAACATCTTGGCTGATGCACTAAGCCATGCTTCTCTTCCGTATGAGAGCGGACAGCATGATCTAGAGGTGGTGAATGCTGTCAAACTCTTGTCTCTCCCTGATGACAAGATAGCTGAGATAAAGAGACAGACTACCCAAGATCCAACTCTCTCCCAGCTCAAAGACACCATACTTGATGGGTGGCCAGACAACAAGACAAAGCTTCCTTTGTCACTGACTCCATACTTCAGTTTCAGAGATGAACTTTCGGTGACTGATGATCTGATTTTCAAGGGAGAACGGCTGGTAATCCCTAGCAGATGAGGCGACAGATCAAGGAGGAGTTACACATTGGCCACAATGGAGTCGAAGGAACTTTGAGAAGAGCCCGTGAATATGTCTATTGGCCAGGTATGAACAAGGAGATAAAGGAGTGGATCCAGACATGCGAGACCTGTCAAGAAAACTCAGTCTCTCAACCTGCCCAACCTTTGATGTCTCATCCTATCTCTGACAGGCCATGGTCAAGAATTGGAATCGATCTCTTCCATCATGATAACGAGAACTATCTCATTATGGTCTGTTACTACTCCAATTTCTTTGAGATAGAAAAGCTACAGAGGACGACTGCCCCCGCAGTTATCAAGCGACTGAAACGTCACATCGGACGCTCTGGAGTGCCAGAGATCATTGTCTCAGACAATGGACCTCCTTTCTCTTCAAGGGACTTTGCTGAGTTTGCCAAAGAGATGGGAATCAAGCATAACACCATCTCACCTCACAACAGCAAGGCAAATGGCAAGGCAGAGTCTGCTGTTAAGACTGCCAAAAGACTGCTTACCAAATGCAAGGACACTGGAGATAACGTTGATCTAGCCTTACTCAACGTTCGTAATACACCAACTCAAGGTACCCAGACCAGTCCTGCGCAAAGGTTCATGGGTAGACGAACACGTACACTCCTACCCACCACAACTCAGTTGTTGATGCCTGATCGTGACTCAGGACCTGATGTCGAGAAACTCAATTCAAACCAGAGACGACAGGAGAAGTATTTCAACAGAAATACAAGGAAGCTCAAGGATCTTCCACTTGGAGCAACTGTACGTGTGAAACCATTCAACCATAGAAAGAAATGGAAGAAAGCGGTGATCCTGAAGAAACTAGACGATCGCTCATATGAAGTTCGCTGTGATGGTCAAACACTTCGTAGAAACAGAGAACATCTCAGAGCGACCTCATCCACGTCAGATACACTTGATCCTATTCCCAACATGTTTAACTGGGAATGCCAGGACAACAACCAACCCAAGGTGAGGACTACAGAGCAGCGTCAATCTACCACTACAAGTCCTGTGAAGTTTTGCGGTGATGGTACATCTGAGACGCTTGACGAGAACAACACAAGCTCGCTGAGACGTTCAAACAGACAACGTCGAGAACCGCATAAGATGAAAGATTTCGTAACATTTTGAACACTTAAAAAGAGAACATTCGCGAGATACGTGAATGACATCACTTCATCTAACTCTGTTTGGACATTTGAACTTTTTTTAAAATTTGAAGAAACTGGACTCTAAACACAATCCCAAATCTTCTGACACTATGAAGACCCACAAGAACTCCAAAGGACTCTGATATTTTTTTGCTTTGAAATATTATTTTGTGCAGTTATATGATTGTAAAAGATCTCATAAACCAATCTTTTGATATTCTTTAATCTTTTATCTGTTTTGGTACCAGGTTGATATTGACCTCCAAAATTGAGACATTCTCCGGCACAAAGCTCAAAGAGGGGAGGATGTGTCAATATTGTTTCTGAGATTTTAGAAGAACACATGTAAAGCTTCAATCAAAAGAGGGCGCCAGATGGCCCCATCAGTATTAAAAGCCACTCTCTCGTTACTATACCAATCTGACTGTACTATCCTTTGTCGTCTGACATTAAATGCCATCGAACCAAGCTTGAAACACAAACATCCTCGGCTACCGCCTCGGCGTGTTAGACTGTTCCAAAGGTACCTTGTGCGGGTAATTCTTACTAATGCTCTCGCTGCTGTGTATTATTTGTATACTTTATCACTCATAATCATTTACTATTTTGTATAAGGGTGCTTTTCCTTTGCAGTGTCTTGAAAATGCTAAGAACCACCAAGACAAAGAATACTCCGATCACATCCTCATGGTCTATATGGCTTTAGAAAAGAGTATCTTTTAGCGCTCATTAAATAATTTTATTTTTTCACTTATAATCATGAAATAGTTTTGTATAATGATCAATGCTTTTCCTTTGCAGTGTCTGAAGAATGCATCTAACCATCAAGACAAAGGACGCTCCGATCACAGCCTCATGCTCTATGGCTTCGGGGACGGGGGAGGTGGACCCACGTGAGTCAGCTTTAGAACTCGATCCCTGCTCACGCCCTGTCTTATAAACCATTGCGAGTGATCTGGATCGATATTGAAAGTCCTCCAAGCAATCCCAACCTTTCTTAAATATAGAGTTGAGATGGATATTGAATTGTGATTAATTTAAACCAAAAGGCCAGGGGCGCCCATTACAAAGAGCTCAATCGCAACTTATTTGCGATTAATATCAATTGCAAGTCTGTGCATAAGAGATAGGAGACTGCAAACTTGCGATTGATTGGAAGAAGTGCAACTTGCAATTAATTTGGATCAATCGCAACTCTTTGTAAGACAGGGTCCAGGTCTTTTCCATTGCATCCTGGCCCTCAAAGTCATGTTATGAACCCTAGATTCCTGTTTGCTTCCTGAAACCCTCTGCATAAAAACACACAAAATACCTTGTATCCCTATTTTGCTTACAGAGATTTGTACAAAATTTGCTCTAGAAGATTGTAGCATTGGATCCAGAATTCAAATTTGTGCGGTAAAAAAATTTGCCCATGGAGCAGATAACACCAGACTACATATCAAGCAATCTTTAATAATGCAAAATCCATCCTATCCTGACCTTTGACCTTTGACCTATACAGAAATGACATGCTGGAGCGGATGCAGAGACTGAAGGATGTGGACGGCATCCCGAGGGTCAAACCGTCCACCCCGAATGAATTCTTTTCAGCGATAGAGAAAGATGCAGGCAACCTGTGTACATGGGAAGGAGAGCTGTACCTGGAATTACATCAGGGAACTTTCACCACGCAGGCAGAGGTAAGGTTGACACCTCCATATTTTGAATGGATCAAGCCACTTTTAGTTAGAGAACATGGTACCCTAGACTCAGGCATTTGGTTTGCTAGGGGAGTTTAATCATATGTGCCTCAAGCATTTCAATCTCTTATTTTTTTAAAGTATAGTGAAGTGCACCAGTATACAATTCTATGAATTGCATCAAATAGGCAGAGGTGAGAATTTCCCTCTATATCGTAAATGAAGGCCACTTTTAGTAGGAGAAGATTGTATTATAGACTCATGCATTTGGCTTGATAGGGGAGTTAAAACATATTTGCCTCAAGTTGACCTTTTTTTTAGATAAAATTTAATTCACCAGTACACTAATATATATATATAACTTGCTATTTATTAAAATTAACTAAATAGATGGTAAATCGTTTCTTATCTTACATTTATTTGACTGTAGGAGTACTCAATATTCTCGAGATATGTTTTATGGAAACTATGGGCGATTCGGATGAAAATTGCAATATAAACATTCCATGTTGTAAGATTCCTGAACTCTGTCAAATCCCATTAACCCGTATCAGCATTTAATTGTTATATAAAGCAAATCTGGGTGTAGGAATAAATCTTCAAAATTGATGTTCTCTCTAATATCTCATTCTGTTTTCTGTTATCTCTCTCATTTCTGTCTTTTTCCCTCTCTTGTTTCCATTCTCTTTCTCTACTCATCACTCTGCATATTACCCCCCCCCCTGCCCCTTCCCTTACCCTCTCACTCTCTTTCTCTCTCTTTTTATTTCTCTCTCTCTCTTCCTCTCTCTCTCTTCCTCTCCGCCTCTCTCTCTCTCTCGTTCTTGCCCTCCCTCTCCCACACTATGCCCACCCTTACCTTCATTTCCACCTCTCTCTCTATCTCTTGCTCTCTCTCCCCCTCCTTCCCTCTCTCCCCTCTTGCCCTCTCCTTCTTTCTCCCCTCCCCCTCTCTCTCTCTTTCTTGCCCTCTCTCTTCCATAATATGCCCTCTTTCTCCCCCTCCCTCTACCGGTATTCCAACTCTCTCTCCCTTCCTCGCACCCCCTCTCTATTTCTCCCTCTTTCTCCTCTCCGCCCTCTATCTCTCCCCCTTCTCCCCCTCTCTCAATAGATAAAGCGCCTGAATAGAAAGCTTGAGCACAAGTTCCAGCAGGTAGAGTTTCTCTCAGTCCTGCAACCCATTGGTAAGGAGGTCGTGACCCAGAAGACCATCTCAGAGAAATGGAAGAGGCTTCTCCTTCATCAGTTCCATGATGTTTTACCTGGGAGCTGCATTAGAGAGGTACATGTAAAGATGAAGATGAAATTGATATTAATGATTATTATGATAGTCATTGTGATGGTGACGATGATGATGATGGTGATGATGATGGTGATGCTGATGGTGATGATGGTGATGGTAATGATGATTATGATGATGGTGATGATGATGATGGTGGTGATGATGGTGATTATGATGGTGATGGTGATGATGATGATGGTGATGACGATGATGATGGTGATGGCAATGATGATGATGATGATGATGGTGATGATGATGATGATGGTGATGGTGATGGTGATGATGGTAATGATGATTATGATGATGGTGATGATGATGGTGGTGATGATGGTGATTATGATGGTGATAGTGATGATGATGGTGATGACGATGATGATGGTGATGGCGATGATGGTGATGATGATGATGGTGACGATGATGGTGATGATGATGATGATGGTGATGATGGTGACGATGAGGGTGATGATGATGATGGTGATGATGATGGTGATGATGATGATGATGGTGATGATGATGATGATGGTGATGGTGATGATGATGGTGATGGTGATGATGATGATGATGATGGTGATGATGATGGTGATAGAGATGATGATGGTGATGATGGTGATGGTAATGATGATGATGATGATGGTGATAATAATGATGATAGTGATGATGGTAATGATGGTGAAGATGACTATGTTGATCATGATGATGGTGATGATGATGATAATAATTTATGATGATGTGGGATGAATATCACATGAAATCTCTTCTGAATGTCTGATTGTCGTTTGTTTGTATTCTGTTTCCAGGTAGTAGAGGATGCCCTTGGTGACATGAAAGCTTTGAGCGAGGAGCTGGATACGGAGAAGAAGAATCTTGTCAAAGCTCTGTCGACACACACTAAAGTGAGGCTTAACCACTTAGAGTTGTTCTTATTTATGTTTTATTGATTCAAAACAGAATCACAATATTTATTTAATTGGAGAGTCATTGACATTCAACAGTAATACAATAAATGAAATAAGAGAATTGAATGTCAGAATGTAAGTATAGTCACACAATGATGAAAGATAGATACAGCAGTGTTGCCAATTTAAAGAAAAGGTCAATCAATCTGTTTGATTGTGTTTTGGACAATGCCAAAATGACTTTATAAATAAACCAGTATTTCTTTAATGCCACGAGTTGTGCTGATGTTTTATTGATCCTGTTTGACTTACAACCAATCAAGTGTACTCATTTATTCTTCCATCAATCTCTTGTAATCTCATGCAGGGTGGAAAGCCATCGTCGAAGGGCGGGTCAAAGGTCATTTGTAACAACCTGAGTTGGGATCGCACAGAGGTAATTGACCTCCGTCAGAGTTCATCGACCAGTGAGGCAGGGTCAAGCAGCGATGGTCCTACGCAGGCTAAGAAGACTAAGCGGACGAAAAATGAATCTGAAGCAGAGAAGAAATTTGGTGAGTGAAGCAAGTGCAGTAGACATCTTTGTTCATCTTTATGCAGGGGAATTATAATGTTATTTTGTTATTGGGTGTAATCTTGGCAGTCTAACAACAATTGTGACAATTATTTTTTGTTGGTATTTGTGGACCTAGTCGTGGTCACCATTCCCGCAATGTCCGTATAGACCGTTGCTCAGTGCTCCGTAGCCGACTAAGCAGCCAGTACTTTGCTATTCCAACCAATGTATTTTGTTATTTTTACTTATGTACCTGTAATGAATTATGCCTTATCTTGTTCATCTTAAATCCTGCATTCCTTCTACACTTCACCCTTTGTCTGACTTCAAACTCATATTTCATTCGTTCTCTATCTACTTCTTTTGTTCTTCTTATGTTGCACTTTGCCAAAGTTGAAAGAATTACTTATGTTGTATTGTTACTGGGCAAATATCTCGTATTTACGGTAGTTCAGGGATGCATTGCTTTGTATTTGTTAGACAGCAGAAGAAAAAGAAAAGGGTTATGTTTTATGTTAACATGTATAAGCATATATTTTTCCATGTATTTCATGCTTCTACATTTCTGGTCCTATTCCTTCCGCACCTTTTCTTTCCTAAACTTTCCCGTTTTTCTCTACTCCTCTTCTGTTCTTTCTCTCTACTATTGTACATAGATCATTTTGTTGTTATATCTAAGTGTATATACATGTACTTTAAGGAGTTTTAAGTATTTGTATACTTTTTTCGAAAGATTATTACGATGAAGTGTTATTATTTTGTTTTGTTAAAGAGTGGTCCGAGGACAGCCCACACTTGGGAGGGGCTGTGTAGCATAACTAGCCCAGTAATTTAGTAAGACGTAGAGGGCGTTACAGTTAATTGTGAAATATATACATGTACATCGTGAGATGTGAGTCGGTCCACGTTTAGCTGTCGTCGCGACAGGTACGTCGCAAGGAACGAGTAAAGTTACTTGAACTGCAGATACTGTGCAAGTGTTGTTTCTTTAGTCCTGTCAGACATTCAGTGATTGCAGGAGTAAGTGAATGAGAGCTAGTCCACGTTATTTCTTACACGATATACTTTTGTGAGAGCCCACTGAGAGATATAGTTGATGAATGATTGTCGAGAGCGTGAACCGGGTTTTGAGAGACTGCAAGGCAGAACGCTACCCCGGCAGAGCCCGGTTACGCCACAGTATCCTGAGACCTAGTCCTAGTCCTAAGCCCAAAGATTTAACTACGACTGTATCCTGAGACCTAGACCTAGTCCTAGGCCCAAAGATTCAACTAAGACAGTATCCCGAGACCTTGTCCTAGGCCCAAAGGTCCATCAAAGACAATATCAGAAGACCTAGCTGACTGATTATTGAGAGAAATCTTTCATCTAACAAAAAATTGTAACAATTATTTTATGTTGGTATTTGTAGCCCTGGTCAACATTCCTGCCATGTCCGTGTCGACCGTTACTCAGTGCTCCGTAGCCTCCAAACCCATCGTCCCTGCTCAGATCAAAGTTTTCAACGATGGGTACAAGCTGTGGAATGAACACCTAGTGGCCTTTGTAGACTCCTGCGGGAGATTGACACAGATGAATCTGAGTGAGCCTGGCTGGCAGACCAGAGGAACTGAACCTGTCTATCAGAAACCGTTAGTCTTTTTTCTTTCCTTTTTTGTTGTTCAACCTTCTTTTAAGACACGATGTATTAATACACCACCTCAAAAACCATCGCTGCAACATTTTATGTATAAATATATATCTGGACCTCTAGGAAGAACAGAGCCCTTTTAATAATGGCTTTAAATAGAGCATTCCAGTTTTTTTAAATTTCTTAATAAGTATTAAATTTGTTAATTGTATTCTTGTATGTATTTGAATTTTTGTAAAGAAAATAAGACAGAACCTAACCAAACATTAAACCTTAAAAGCTTATCGTAAGAATTCAGAAATGCAAAGTGCGCAAAGCTTAGCTACTTTATTTTGCAATCACAGTTTTATTGAGAGATTTACTGCCTCATGCCCGCACTGGGATGTAGTCATCCTCTCCCTAATGCCTCAGTTACACCTTTGCGTATTGCAGCGTATTTATGGCAAGCCGTTTTAACATTTATTCCTATTTCTTGATATCAAGAATTGAACTCTTGATATCAAGAAATCAAATTCTTGATATCAAGAATTTCCATTGCTTCACAACAGAAGGTCATTTCTTGATATATCAAGAATCAAGAAATAGGATAGATGTTAAACCGCTTGCCATAAATACGCAGCAATACGCAAGCCAAATATGCAAAGGTGTGACTGAAGCATTATAGGTCTGAGATTTCCTGAAATTATCAGAGCTCTAAATAATAGATGGCTCTGTGTAAAAATGATGTTTAAATAACCCTTATGCCTGTCATCTTGATATAACTATTCATTTTGTGTCTGGTTTTGTTTTTGCTTTTGTCATTGTTTTGTACAGTGATGCCATCCCTGATGGTGGTCACTATGGCAACCAGTTTGTGATGTTTGATGATGTTCCTCTCTACTGGGATGCTTGGGATGTGATGGACTATCATCTGGAAACAAGGTGAACACATTATATAATTATTAGTTATATAAAGCTTCCAAGTGGTTCAATAAATCAGTGTATTTAATATCTTTAGCGCAGTACCCGGATGACTGATCAATATTGTGTTCGTATTGCTCAGTCATCCGGGAACTTCAACCATCAATTTGCTAGTCAGCTTGATATAGATAATAATGATAATATTGTATGGCTTTGTTGTAGGGTTAGGAGGTTTGGATGTTTTTCATATTGATATTGTCATAGCTCAAGCAATATATTCTTGTATTACACTCAAAGCCATCCAATGTTATATAAATATTATCATTGTTATACAGTATTGCCAGAGTGCATGTCTCCTCGATTTTCACAACAATAACAAAGAAACTAACACAAAATGCCTCTCTTTATTAAAGGGATCGTTTAACAATGTTAAATCTGAGATACACGGTCCTACATGTTACCAGTGTCTGTGACATGGTGTAATATTGAAGCCCTAACAAAGTTGCGCTTCAAAATGATCAAGAAGTTCCTCAAAAAAGTAAAAATCTTTGAGTGACCGGTTTTACCATACTTGTTTTCCCCAATAGACTGAAGTGTTATGAAAACCGTTCGGCGAACGGTTTTCAAAATTTGTAATTCCAATCATTAATATCTCGATAATCAGACAGGCGATCGGCTTGTAAAAGTCATGGAGTTCCTGACTGACCTAAAGGTTTATAATTATCATTGCAGCATGAGCTAAATCAAGGATTATTTCTAAAGGATCTAAGACAAAGTTACTGGATCCCTTTAAGGCAATACGTATTCTTAAAAAAAAACAAGTAAAAATATGAGGTTTAATTTTACTTTTTCCATCATAAGCCCCCCAGAGTCACCTTTCTCATCAAATAAATTTAATGAGTGTGCAAACACGTGAACCTCCATTTTTCAGATGACAAAATGACACTGTCACATTTCCTTGAGAATGTTACGTTTGTCATGAGATTTTCGGCACAGCTGCTTTCTAGAATTTAAGGATTAAATGAGATCGAGCACTAGGGGAATATTTGTCCATTTCAAGTGAAACAGACAGGGCTCCTGTACATATATTTGCACTTTGTACATGTACATATATGAAAACTATATAAATGGACAAAAATGCTGTCAGAAAGTGCATAAAATGGCAAATATTTATTTAATTTTTTTAAAATTTTGAATTTTTCAACGTGTTGCTAGTTAAATGATTTTAACAATTTGTGCGTGTTCTGCTCATACATCAGGCATGCTTTTTAGCACTCTGAATCAAAATGTATTGAGCAAAACTACAAAATGTGGAATGATTGTTGCACACAGGATAATGTATGAAAGAACTATAATAATCTTCTTCCACAGGAAGCCAGTGAGTGAGTGTACATCCATTGAGATAGTGGAGACCAACGCTTTTCAGGTGTGTCTGAAGGTTGGACTTAAGATCAGTGAGAGGAGTAGCATTGAACAGAGGATTGTACTCAGAGCTTCTTCCAAGTACCTGGAGTTTCATGCTAAGGTATGATTGCAATACAGATGAAGATGATGGTGGTGGTGGTGGTGATGATGGTGGTGAGGATAGTGGTGGTGGTGATGGTGGTGGTGATGATGATGATGATGGTGATGATGGTTATAACAGTGATGATGATGAGTATGATGATGATGCGGATAAGGATCGTGATGATGGTGGTGATGATGGTGGTGGTGATGGTGGTAGTGTTGATGATGATGGTGGTGTAGATGGTGGTGGTGGTGGTGGTGATGATGATGATGGTGGTGATAATGATCGTGATGATGATGGTGATAGTGATAATGGTGATTATGGTGATGATGATGATCAATTTTATAGCAGTGATGATGGTTGTTATAGGGAATGGAGATGATGCTTGTAATGGTGATGGTGATAGTTTATGATGATGACAGTGATAGTGGTGATAATGAGGAAGAGGAGGATCGATGTATGATGAGGAGGAGTTTTATGATGAGTATTAAACAAATATAATGAGTATGAAATAATGCCTGTAGGACACGTTTCCCAAGAACGTTCTTGCGGACAAATAACACATCAAGGCTAATAATCACGTATCATTAGATGTTTTACACACTCTGACAGATATTGTAATGATGGGGATGAGGATGGTGATCATGATGAGGCCTAACAAAAAAAGATGTTGTAATGCCCTTTAGGTGCCAAAACATGGGTTGGTCGGTCGGAAATCTTTTTTTTTTAAACTTTAAAAACTTTTTGTTACTCCCTCTTTGGGCTGGTAATTCACAGTTTTTTCTTTAAAAACAACAGTGGAAAAAATTGTTTTAAAAAGCCGACCCTAGATTTTGGGGTCGGTCGCAAAGGGCAATGCAACCTTCTTTTTTTTTTTAGGCCTAATGGGTGTAACATTATTAGAAGAGGAATGTACTCTGGAGCTTGTTCTGAAATTCTTAATCAATACATCTATTGTATCATGTTGTAATCGTTGCTTTGACTAAAGGTTCACTGGGACGAGTCGCACAAGTTCCTGAAGGTGGAGTTTCCAGTCAATGCTCGCTCGCCAGAGGCAACCTTTGACATCCAGTTTGGCCACCTAAAGAGACCTACGCACCAGAACACATCCTGGGATTGGGCTAGATACGAGGTAAAAAGAGAAGAGGTAGACATTGTAATATTGAAATGGCGGTAGCACAGGACAGTTATGAAGCGAATCAGAAAATTATGTACAGTATGTTAAAACTACCAGAAGGGGGGCAGGGCAAATTAGGAGATTTGGAATGGAATCTCCCCTTCCTTTCTTTTTAAAAGGGGGGGGGGGGGGGGCATGGGTTGCATTTCATAATCATACATGAATATGTATGTATCACTATCTTTGTCGATTCCAATATGTAGTAGTGCAGAATATGTATTACAATTTGTTGTATTTGAATATTTGTGATTGATGACGCTGCATGCAATTGTACACTCTTAAATTGTAATTCTCTTCCACAGGTCGTAGGTCATAAGTGGATAGATTTATCACAGTACGACTGGGGTGTAGCTCTCCTTAATGACTGCAAGTACGGACACTCTGTCATTGGAAATGTCATGAGGATTTCATTGTAAGTATAGCTGGCTTGTTGCTATGGTAATGATAAGGAGAAGGAGGAGGATATTGGTGGTGGAGGTATTGGGGGTAAGATGATGATGATGGTGGTGTAGATGATGTTGGTGGTAGTGATGATGATGATGATGATATTAGTGGTGGTGGTGATGATGATGATGCTATTGGTGGTGGCGGTGGTGATGATGACGATGATGATGATGATGATGGGCATGCATTAGTATGAATGGGTTGTGACAATACTAAATGACTGCAAGTATGGACACTCTGTCATCAGCAATCATGATCTTAGATATGAGAGTTGCTGCAGATAATGATTGAAATCAAGAAATGATGTTGAAGATCTCCAAATAAAGCCCCCCAAATATATATGTTAACAAGATTAAAAGGCAAAATCTCTTTATGGCAAATTTTACATTTTCCTTTTTACCACGAACTGTGAAATATCATCTAGATCGATTAACTTAAAATCCACAACTTTGATCTCTTTTTTCTCTTCAGGTTGCGCTCCCCTAAGAAGCCTGACCCCGAAGCTGATATTGGTGATCATATCTTCTCCTATGCCATAATGCCTCACACAGGTAAACATACTAGGAAATGATGGACCTGTCTCATGAATTGAAATATAATAGGACTAATTACATTTTTATGATGATAATATTTTGATGATGGATAATGTGGAATCAAATGTATTTATAGAGTCTTGTTGATTCAAACCTGGGTCCTGTTTCATAAAACTTATTTTAATAACAAATGATCAATATCTATGACAAATTTGCTGTCAGCCAATCAAATGCCACGATTTCAGTAGCTTTTCACAGTTTTTGTAATGTGTTATTGGTAACAAGTTTGATCAAAACAGGGTCCTGGAATACATGAAGCTTGAAAACTGTGTGTCTTGATGAAAATTGTTAAAAAGTGCTTTGATAAATACCTGATGTTATAAAATAATTTTGGTTGTCCCAGTATTTATATTCTTTATGTGCTTTTACTCGATGTGACAAGGTAATTTTCATGGTCCCAATGTCCTTGTTATAATGAGCTCCTACTGTATATTGTAGATAAAATTATAGCAATTGTAAATTTTTTTCTAGGAATTATTCACACCTGTTCCTACAAGTTCAGACTACATACATGGACATGATATTTTTTACTATGATTGTAGGAATGAGATAGAAAGAAAATAAATATATACATTTACTTGCTAGTTTGAAGAGGAAAGCAGATTGTATAAGCCCTTTTCAAAATGTTCTTGCTGGCTAGGTACCTACCAATCAGGAGGTGTGATCCAAGCAGCCTATGAATTCAACAACCCTATGACACCAGTCCCTGTGTCATCTGAAACGACCCTTGACCTGAGGGAGTTCCTCACCATAGCACCCTCTTCTGTCATCATTGAGTCAGTCAAGAAGGTATGATGTGGTTGGAAGCAAGGTTACACCCAACATTTGCTCCTGGCTTTATTTTGTCAAAAGTATAGGGTGACGGTTGTAATTGCGTTTTAGGTAGGGTTTAGGGTTAGGTGGCAATTGGGTTTAAGGTGGGGTTTAGGGTTAGGGTCGCAATTGGGTTGTAGGTTAGGTTTAGGGTTAGGGTTGCAACTGGGATTAAGGTTAGGGTTGCAATTGGGTTGTAGGTTAGGTTTAGGGCTAGGGTTGCAATTGGGTTTTATCAGGGTTGCAACTGGGTCTTAGGTTTGGTTTAGGGTTAGCGTTGCAATTGGGTTTTAGGTTGGGTTTAGGGTTAGAGGTGCAATTTGGTTTTAGGTTTGGTTTAGGTTAGGGTTGCAATTGGGTTTGAGGTTAGGTTTAGGGTTAGAGTTCCAATTGGGTTTTAGGTTAGGGTTAGGGTTGCAATTGGGTTTTAGATTGGGTTTAGGGTTAGGGGTACTATTGGGATTTAGGTTGTGTTTATGGTTAAGGTTGCTATTGGGTCTTATGTTGGGTTCAGAATTAGGGTTGTAATTGGGTTTTAGGTTAGGTTTAGGGTTAGGGCTGCAATTGGGTTTTAGATTGGTTTTAGGGTTAGGGTGGCAATTGGTTTTAGGTTGGGTTTAGGGTTAGGGTTGCAATTGGGTTTTAGGTTTAGGGCTAGGGTTGCAATTGGGTTTTAGGTTGGGTTTAGGGTTAGGGTTACCTATAGAGGTGGGTCCAGGGTTGAAGTTAGGAATTTGGTTAGTGTGGGAGATTATCGCACGGCAACTTTTCGGGAGCATGTGTTCTACATCTGGTTGGAAGAAACAATTACTGCAGCATCAAACTTGTTAAAAAAACATCAAATTCCTGTCATTTTATCCATGCTAGTAGCGATAAGTTTAACTATCTAGTATCCTTTTGTACTGAAAGTTATTGAATGCATCCCTTTTCTTGCCGGTTGATAAAGAAATAGATCTATTTTATAGAGGGGGAATTGTTGAAAGATATGTCTTATTATATAGGTAGGGCACAGGTATAGTAAGGATACATTATTTGGAGAAAATGGTAATTTATGAATTTGTTTAGCATGAAACCAAAGACGGCAAAGAAAATCAGTCCTATAACTGTGTTTGATTAAATACAACTTTAAATCTTTTTACTGATAATTATCAAAATTATCCCTCTCCTTATAACTGTCTTAAATCCCTTTTAGCTTTTCCTTATACTTTCACCGATCACTTTCTATTTCCATCAAATTTGTTATTAAAGACTAAAGGCAAGATTTAACAGACAGTCACATGTAGATTTCCTTCTCAGTGTTGTGAAACATGCCTGCACGTCTGGAAGTTAATGCAATATTTATTATCCCAGGGATGAAAATGTTACCCTTAAAGTGCACATTTTGATGGAGTTGTCTCTCTTTTAAATCACAGTCTGAAGATCGGAACAACTGTGTGGTTGTACGCTGCTATGAGGCTTACGGAGGAGAAGTAGTCACCAAGCTAACAACCAAGTTGAAAGCAAGCAAGTTCACGAGGTAAGATACCAAAGAAAAGATGCAACATTTTATCAGGGGAATGCAAAAGTAGGGAATATTTATATTATATTGACTGGGCCTGAGGGTTACACCAGATATATTGACCAAGTTAAAATCATATTGCCCTGAGTCGAAGACGGCAATATGGTCTTAGCGCCCTCTAATCTAGTACAGTGGTCTACGTGGAAAACCCGGAAAAGGGCAATATGGCAAAAGTTGTCCGCTTCGGTTTCGTATTCGGAGTAGCGTGCAGAATATGGCTTTTTATTTTCCAGCTAAAATGCCTTGTATTGGAAATAATCGTGGATGTTGAATGTTCTATGCTTTTGCTTGAACACCAGTCCAGTATTTAATGTTTATCTTGGTGTGGAATAATCGCATATTAGGTGAATATTTAGAGAACAAGATTTAATGCTGATTATTGACAAGTGAAGTAGCACAGAAATCATGATTTCCAGTCCAATCCAGTGCAATCCATTCCTGGAATTTGTACAGAGCCAATATCTAGTTCCCTATAATCAAAGGCACTGATAGGCTGATAAACTATATATTACTAAATATGCTGTTCATGATTCACCTGTGAAAGATGGGTGGTGACTAGTTGTAAGCAATGTGGAATAGTCATGTCTTTAGTTGGGTTTTGGAAGTGGATAGCGGTTCACAAGAGCGAAGATACTGAGGAAGACCGTTCCACACTCTAGGTGCGTGCATAAGCCATGAATAATCTATCGCCAAGCAGAGAACGTGTTCGACGACTCTCAAGCAGATATTTACCGGCTGATTGCAAATTTGCTTGAGAATTATAGGGGGCCAGCATGTCTGAATTTACACACAATAAAACAATAATTTAATATCTTGAACATGAAACATTGTGATAAAAGGGTTACTGGTATGTTGATGATAATGATGACATTGTAAATAAATGATGATAATAATAAGATTGTTTAAACATATTTGTGGCTTGCACCCAGTAAATAAAGATTGATCGATATCTAATTAAAAACAAGTCAGAAAAAAATCTTTGAACCAGCAGAATTTACTGGTTGCAAGCCACAAATATGTTTAAACAATTGACATTTCTCCCAGGATGCATTACAGTTATAAAAGATAATAACGATGTCGTCAATGCTCTTGTCTCATTCTGTTTCAGGTGTAACTTCCTAGAAGAAGAAGATGTAGGATCTGGGGGGTTCTCGGATGAGAGCTCATCATCGGTTAGCTTCAGACTCGGACCATTCCAGATAGCCACGATCAAGATACAACTATAAAGGCTCTTTCGGATATGGTGCAGTAAACAGCTGAAATATATAAAATCAATCTTTAAAAAAATCCTACCCAGCATTGTATGGGCTTATGGTTAAAGGGAGATGGTAGTCAGTTTCCATGTGCAGAAAGTCATAATTTGCTGATACCAGACTTGGTGGAAATACCATGCAAGTCTGCACACTGCAAACTCGTAGTCCCATCAAGAAATACCCTGTAGTCTCTCGGAGAGTCCTCGGGTGAGGGATAAATAAGATAATGACTTTTCCGTATGGGATGATTGGTGGAAAATGCAGAGCATTGTGTAGATTTTTATTATTGATGATGTTCTTTAATAAAGGTAGAATTTCTCTGGAAAATGATATTCAATAACGTTTGGAACTGACAATCAAGCATAGAAAGTGTTCGATGACTCTCAAGCAGATATTTACAAGCTGATCGCAAATTTGCTTGCGATGTACATGTATAGGGGGCCAGTCCGTTTCCATGTGCAGAAGGTCATAATTTGCTGATACCAGACTTGGTGGAAATACCATGCAAGTCTACACAGTAAATTCATAGTCCCGTCAAAAATGACTCTCTAGTCTCTCACAGAGTCTTCGGTTGAGGGCAATGTAAGATTATTACTTTTCCATATGGGATTATTGGTGGAAAATGCAGAGCGTTATGTAGATTGTTATTATTGATGACATTCTTTATGAATTTCGCTGGAAATGTCATTCCATAACGCTTGGTATTTACCATATGGTTATGCGTATCTCAATTTTTTCAGACTACATCATATCATCAGAGGATGTGTTTCTGTCATTAAAGTTTTTATGACATTGTTGAATCAATGGAAATGAAATGGTTATTTTTTCTGTAGCTCTGGCAGTATCATCTAAGTTATATACATAAAAACAAATCCATAATAGGTATTTTATTGATGTACTGTGACAACTTCATCTGTTGACAAGTTAAAGAATCTTCTGAGTCCCATTTATTTTGTTTGAGGACAATGGATTCCGATTGTATTAACAAACTTTTTTTTAAAGCGATATGTTATTTTTAAAGTGGCTCAAGCATGTGTAACAATGTGTCAACATTTGTCAAGCATTATATCAAATACCTTTGGGATTTGATTGGATACTTTAATGTAGATGTAAAAGACATTATACTGTGTTGAACAACTAGCAAAGATTTAACAAAATTGAGTATGCTTGCTTGTGTTGTCTTTTGTATTGCCATAAATTTCGAGTTGGTGTTTGATAAAAAGTGTTGTAGACAATTATGAGAATATCTGTTATAGCCACTTTTAAAGTGAATAAACAAACTTATTTTCTGCCAAAAAATATAAAGATACAAGTTATATAAAAGTAGTGTTGTACTGCACTCAAACAGATATGTATCAATATACCTCTCAAATAACCCTTTTATGACAATCATTTCACATTTTGCGGTTTGGCTCCATAACTTTTGATTAAGACCCCAAAAAGATATGCCAGTCGCATGAGTAGAAAGGGCAACAATTCTGCATACACTGTACCACAATTTAGCAATGAAAGAAAATTATGATTGTTGCCAATTTGAAGAAAATTAAGTGATCAATTTAGCCCTAAAAATAAATGCTGTCCCGAAAGGGTTTACGATGTCAACAAATTACTTTATTGTGTACTAAAATTATACATTCCAAGATGGCCTTATCAATGACTTTATTTTTTTCTCTAGAAATCATGTTTTATAATAGTACAATTTGTTTTTTAAATGAGAGATAGAATTGAGAGCTTTTGTATAATTATTCTGAATGATATGCTTGTGACTGTTTCATGTTTCAACCAAAGGTATGAGCTGCAAAAGAAATTACCTGTAATGAATAATGCTGCATGTACATGTAAGAAATGTTACAATACATATTGTTGTGAGCAGTCCTTAGAGGACTTTTAGTACTTTGCCAAATCTATATTCTATACAGCAGATAGATCAATAAAGAAACCAAAAATAGATTATATATATGTGTTTATTTTTTATTGTTTTGTCTCATTACATTATTTTGATATACAATTATTGCATCTGTTATCTCGTCTGGAAATATGAATCAGTTATATATTGAGGAAGGAAAACAAAGGAATAGTATCAATAGATTACATATTTAAAATGAAATCAAAAGTTTTGTCAGTTTTATTTCTTACATCATGTTCAATATATCATCTCAAAAAAAATCCCCCGCTATTGTAATATACATTTACATCTAAATAGTTTCATATGACTTAGAATATAAAATCTAATTTCAGGACCAACTGTATTTGTCAAGTGTTATACAGCATAAACACAAATTTGCAAATTGATTATTAAAACATTATTTTGATATGCATCTAGTTCATATATTATCTCGTATGGAAATATATATTAGTAATATATATTTAGAGAGACAAAAAAATAGTATCAATAGATTACATATTTGAAATGTACATTCAATGGTTTTCTGCTCATGAAACAACTAGTTATATGATAGCCAACATTTACCTATATCTGCAATGTCTACATCTAAGTCTTCTTTTATAGTTGTTATATCTTCATGTTTAACAACATCATTTTGATATACATTCATTTCATATATTTTCTCGTATGGAAATAGATATCAGTTATATATCAAGGAAGACATCATTTATAGTATCAATATATTACATATTTGAGACGAAATCTAAATTGTGTCAGCCTTATTTCTTATATCATGTACAAAATATCATCTCAAGAAAATTCCTCTGCTATTGTAATAAACATTTACATCAAAATAGTTTCATATGACTTAAAATATCAAATCTAATTTCAGGACCAACTGGATTTGTCGAGTATTATACAGCATAAACACAAATTTGTAAATTGAGAATACACATAATTCAAGAGTTGCTTGATTTGGTATTCCAACTATTCCTATATGATATTTCGCACGCAGATACGCCTGCATAATGTACATTCAAGTTTTGTTTATTTACTTGCGATGCGTAGAGCATTTCTTTTACACTATATACAGAGTAATAACAATTAACGAACAAGCGTAAAATAATAAATGTCTATCTGTGCAGATTTTGTTATCAATATCAGGAAACGAAGAAAGCCCATTGCATAGTTCATATCTCAATTTCATTGTCATGACCACATCTATGTACAGCTAAATGATTTTCTGCTCATGAGACAACTTGTTATATGTTTGACCACATTTACCTACATCTGCAATGTTTACATTTAAGGCTTCTTTTATAATTTTTATATTTTCATGCTGAGCCAAATTATTTTGATAAAAATGTCTTACATTTATTATCTCGAATGGAAATAGATTTCAGTTATGTATTGAGGAAGATAGAAATAGTATCAATAGATGAACTATTTGAAATGAAATCAAATGTTATTCAGCTTTATTTATTACATCATGTTCAGAATATCATCTAAACAAATTTCCTCCGCTATTGTAATATGCATGACAATAATTTCATATAACTTGAAATATCAAATCTAATTTCTGAACATACTGGATTTGTCGAGTGCTATACAGCGAAATACATATTAGTAAATCGAGAATACACAGAAATCAAGAGTTGCTTGATTTGGCATGCCAACTAAAAGCCTATATGATATTTAGCACGCAGATACGCCTGCATAATGTACATACAAATATTGTTTATTAACATTCAATGCGTAGAGCATTTCTGTATATACAGAGTATTAACGATTAATGGTCAAGTAATACATGTACACATTTTATTGAAATATATATTGAATTTAGAAAGTTCATTGCATAGTTTCTATCGCATTCTCATTGCTATGAGCACATCTATGTACAGTCAATGGTTTTCTGCTCATGAGACAACTAGTTATATGTTTGACTACATTTACCTATATCTGCAATGTCTACATCTAAGTCTTCTTTTATAGTTGTTATATCTTCATGTTTAACAACATCATTTTGATATACATTCATTTCATATATTTTCTCGTATGGAAATAGATATCAGTTATTTATCAAGAAAGACATCATTTATAGTATCAATAGATTACATATTTGAGACGAAATCTAAATTATATCAGCCTTATTTCTTATATCATGTACATAATATCATCTCAAGAAAATTCCTCCGCTATTGTAATACACATTTACATCCACATAATTTAATATGACTTAGAATACCAAATCTAATTTCAGGATCAACTGGATTTGTCAAGTGCTATACAGCAAAACACACATTTGCAAATTGATAATACACCGAAATCAAGAGTTGCTTGAGTTATCATGCCACTTAAGCCCATATGAAATTTGGCAGGCTTATACGCCTGCATACTGTACATACAAGTATTGTTCATTTACGTTCAAAGCATAGAGAATGTTTGCATATACAGAGTATTAACGATTAATGGTCAAGTAATGTACATATTTTATCGAAATATATATTGAATTTAGAAAGTTCTTTGCATAGTTTCTATCGCATTCTCATTGTTATGACCACATCTATGTACAGCCAATGGTTTTCTGCTCATGAGACAACTAGTTATATGTTTTACCACATTTACCTATATCTGCAATGTCTACATCTAAGTCTTCTTTTATAGTTGTTATATCTTCATATTTAACAACATCATTTTGATATACATGTATTACATCTAATATCTCGTAGGAAATATATATATGTTGTATATTAAGGAAGACAATGACATGATATAAACATATGACATACTTAAAACGAAATCAAAATTCATGTCAGCTTGATTTTTTACATCATGTTCAAAATATCATCTGAAGGAATTTTCTCAACTAATGTAATAAACAGTGCGTCCTAGAAAAAACGAAACCGAGAAGTATCGATGTTCTATCATAACTTAATCACATTTATAATTAATGAATGATACATATTTGGAAAGCTTAGAGTCTCCTCTTTCATGTGATGCTACTCAGATAATGCATATTTCACGCATGAGTGATTAAAAGCAATTTGAAGGAAGGAAATCAAAAAGACATTTGGCGGGCGGTATCTGAATTTCGAAGAAAAATTCACATTTCTAGAAAGTTGAGTTTCTGCCCTTTCATATAACACCTCAATCAGGAAAAATGAGCGAGGAATGACAAAGTTCTGTTCGTTTAAAGTAATGCTTGCATTTCCATAATTTTATTAAACGAATTCGTTTTCACTGGCTGCCTGCCGTATCAATAAACGAAATTAACAAAAGCCTTAACTCCGTTTCGTTGACAATCAGCCGTAAACGAGAGTCTTCATGCATGGCTGATTGTCAACGAAACGGAGTTAAGTCTATTGTCAAATCTGCTTTTTGCTACGGCAGGCACCCAATGAAAACGAATTCGTTTGTTAAAAATTATGAAAATGTAAGGGCTACTTTAAACAAACAGAACTTTGTTGTTCCTGGCTCATTTTTCTTGATTGAGGTATCATATGAAAGAGCAGAAAATGAACTTTCTAGAAATATGAATTTTTCTTTGAAATTCAGATACCGCCCGCCAAATTACTTTTTGGTTTCTTTCCTTCAAATTGCTTTTAATCACCCATGCGTGAAATATGCATTACGTGAGTAGCATCAACTGAAAGAGGAGACTCTAAGCTTTTCAAATATGTATCATTCATTAATTATGGTTGTGATTAAGTTATGATAAAACATCGATACTTCTCGGTTTTGTTTTTTCTGGGACGCACTGTATATGTTCATTATAATAATTTGACATGACTGAAAATATCAAATCTAATTTCAGGATCAAATGGATTTGTCAAGTGCTTTACAGCAAAAAACACATTTGCAAATCGAGAAAACACAGAAATCAAGAGTTGCTTGATTTGGCATGCCAACTAAACCCATATGACATTTAGCACGCAGATACGCCTGCATACTGTACATACAAGTATTGTTTATTTACGTTCAATGTATATACATAGTATTTAACAAGCGTAAAGTAATACATGTCCATATGTTCAGAATTTGTTATCAAATATCAAGAAATTAATTGAGAAAACTCCTTGTATAATTTATATCGCAATTTCATTGTTATGACCACATCTATGTACAGCTAAATGATTTTCTGCTTAGAGAAAACTTGTTCTATGTTTCACCACGTTTACCTACATCTGCAATGTCTACATTTAAGTCTTCTTCTATAGTTTTGTATATTTTCTTGTTTAACACAATTTTTTTGATATACATCTAGTTCATATATTATCTCGTATGGAAATAGATATCAGTTATATATTGAGGAAGACAAAGAAATGTTATCAATCGATAACATATTTGATTAGAAATTCATGTTTGCTTTATTTCTTACATCATGTTCAAAAAATCATCTCAACAAATTTCCCTCCGACATTGTAATATATATGTACATGATGAAAATGTCATATGACTTGAAATACCAAACCTAATTTCTTGACCAACTGGATTTGTCAAGTGCTATACAGCAAAACACACATTTGCAATTTGATAATACACAGAATCAAGAGTTGCTTGATTTGGCATGCCAACTAAGCCCATATGATATTTCGCACGCAGATACACCTGCATCTGTACATACAAGTTTTGTTTATTTACTTGCAATGCGTAGAGCATTTCTGTTACACTATACATGTATACAGAGTAATACGATTAATGAACAAGCGTAAAATAATAAATGTCTATCTGTGCAGTTTTTGTTATCAATATCAGTAAATAAAGAAAGCTCCTTGTACAGTTTATATCGTGATTCCATTGTCATGACCACATCTATGCACATACAAATAATTTCTGCTGTTGAGACAACTGGTTATATGTTTGACCACATTTACCTACATCTGCAATTAAGTCTTCTTCTATAGTTTTTATATTTTCTTGTTTAACAATTTTTTTTGATATAAATTTATTACATCTATTATCTCTAATGGAAATAGATATCAGTTGTATATTGAGGAAGACAAAGATATAGTATCAATAGATCACATATTTGAGACGAAATCAAAATTCTATCAGCCTTATATCTTACAACATGTACAGAATATCATCTCAAGAAATGTCCTTGCCATTGTAATATACATGTACATCCACATAATTTCATATGACTTAAAATATGAAATCTAATGTTAGGATCAGCTAGATTTGTCAAGTGCTATACAACAAAACGCACATTTGGAAATCGAGAATACACAAAAATCAAGAGTTGCTTGATTTTGCATGCGAACTAAAAGCCTATATGACATTTAGCACGCAGATACGCCTGCATACTGTATATACAAGTATTGTTTATTTACATTCAATGCGTATAGAGCATTTCTGTATAAAACAGAGTAATAACGATGAATGAACAAGCGTACAATAACAAATGTCTATCCGTGCAGTTTTTGTTATTAATATCAGTAAATAAAGAAAGCTCCTTGGATAGTTTATATCGTGATTCCATTGTCATGACCACATCTATGTACATACAAATAATTTCTGCTGTTGAGACAACTGGTTATATGTTTTACCACATTTACCTAATTCTGCAATGTCTATATCTAAGTCTTATTTTATATTTGTTATATCTTCATGTTTAACAACATTATTTTGATATACATCCAGTTCATATATTATCTCGTATGGAAGTATATATTAGTAATATATATTATTATTATTAATATTATATTTGAAATGAAATCAAATATATTTCAGCTTTATATCTTATGCCTTCATCATGTTCAGAATATCATCTCAACAAATTTCCTTCGCCATTGTAATATACATGTACATGATGATAATGACTCATTAAGTCATTTGAAATTATCATCATGTCTATATCTTACTCTTCTCAATAGTTTAGGTACTGAACGATTGTTCATTTGAAATATATGTAAGATCGGAATATCAATAACAGTACCACAGGAAAAAAAGGTAAGACTGACTACATAAAATATGACGAGATAAGATAAATAAATGAAATTTGTATCACATACATTACAAAGAACACTATTAGCTTTAACGCCAAATATATCATGGAACACATGTACGAAAATATGTGCAGTAGTGCAATGTTATGATAGAAGGGTACATTGATTTTTTTCCCACTACGTATGGTAGTTTTTGTAGGAGATGTTCACAAAAGGAAGCCATTATTTCTTTTCGTGTCACATTTTTTTCGTTCATTTTTTATGCATTCGAAATATTTAAGACAGGTTAAAGACACTATGTACCTTTTGCAGCCAACATCAAATTCTGTAGAACTTTGCAGGAATTATGAATATGTCATGTATGTCCTATCTGTGAAATGTAAAAGTTAGCAGTGTCCTAATGTTCAAAGTATGCAAGGGAACCTGTTTACTTCCTAGACTTCACTGTCAGACATTATTAGGTGACTGACTGGCTTTTTTCATCTTTGGTAATAACATACATAAAATGAGCTGTAAAGGGGACATGAGCATTATCAATAACCCACTTCTTGTAATGGCCAGAATTAAATTGATTGAATCTTTGCGCAGCATCAAACGTACGACCATTCGGTACAATGGTCTGAAAAATTAGACTAATAATTATTGGCTCTATAGCTCCTAAGTCGATTGTCATAGTACCTTTAAGATGCTTTTCAGGTCTAGCCAAATAACTGTCTAGAAATAATCAAGAGCTGATTGTGTTTCATATAATCAAACATTATTGTATCCCTTAGATTTACGACATCACCAACATGACATGGAATTGTCTCAGTCTTGTTGAACGTCACATGCTCAGCCCACATGGGTATATGAAACTACAGACACACACCCCCACGCCCCCACAACCATATACGTACCTACGCACATACATACGCGGCATGGCACTTTGATCCGAACTCTTGTCATATTTACAACTTGAAGAATTTAGGGAATGTTTTTCTTCTTTTGTGATATTCTACCAAAATGGCCGAATAAACGGTTTGTGCCGTTAAATTTGGTCTTCGAGTCGCATCACGTTCTCAGGATATCGAAGTTACGAAGAAGAAAGAGGAAGCTAACAAATGATTTTCACCTTTACCAGAACTAAACGTTCTCGTTACTACTAGGTCGAGCGTACTCGCACTGATTTGACAAGCTTGTTCCATTCAGTTCTATTCTCCATGATCTTTGGGAGCTGCTGTCTTGGTAGACAGGTGCCTTTTTCTAACTGGTCAATGTAAGTCATTGCTGGGCGCCCTCTGGTGCGTTTGCCCCTTGAGGGCTCCCAGAAGAGCATTTGTGAAATGATTTCACTCTTGCTCCTCCAGCAGTGCCCACTGAAACGGAGGCGACGGTCTCTCAGTCTGGCTGAGATCGGTGTAATATCCCAATACAGTTCAATATTGGTCATATAGTCACTCCAGTTGACATTTAGTGCTGCTCTCAAGAGTCTTGTATAGCAACCATCCGGTTGTTTTGCCAGGCTACTCGTCAATGTCCAGGCTTCTGATCCATAGAGCAGTACAGTTTCCACTGAAGCCTTAACGTTCTCGTTATTACAGTCGTTTTTGGTCAAAAGCCTATTCATTTCGTCTGCATCATATGTGTTTCCATTTTATCTTCCATATACATATTGTCTTACACCAATTAGCCTACATCTAGTTTCATAAAATACTGCCAATGCGGCCTATTCGCCAAAATTCCATTAAGTATATATGTAACCATGGGTGTCGATCCTTACGTAATACCTATTCATCAGGGGGGGGGGGATGAATGAATAGATCATCCCCCCTGATGAATAGGTATCAGTTACAGACAAAAATGATGTTTTACTCAGCGGAAAATAAACTGGATATAATGTCATTAAAAAGGACAACAAATCAATACATTTTCTAACAGACACCAGTAAAGTGACAAGTATACACGTTGAATTAAAGGCCCAGATCATATGAGACCGAATACAAGTACACAAAGTGAGGAAATTAATAGACAGGGTTAGACAAAGCGGCATTAATGGATTCTTTTTTCACATGCAAAGAGTCCTTTATTTTTAGCTTTGGAAGGTTCGCTTGTAACTATATCATATTGCACTTACATTACACACCTTAACCTCTGTTTTAATTTCTTCCACTACTTCAAGTGAGATGCTGGAGCTATTACGACTATTCAATATATTTTGCTAGATCTCCAACACCTGTCTCCTGAAGAATAGTCTTCAGTTGGGCCATATCACCACCAGTCCTTGTTTTCCACTGTGCCAAGCAAGACCTAGTAGCTCTCTGGTAGTCATTGGAAACTTGAACTAGGAGGTTGTTGGCTTCGCAGTATTCGATACCAAGATGTGCGCATAGCGATGTGTATTTCTCAGCAGGCATGCGTTTCGACAGCCTTTCAAATGTTGCATCTGATTGGAGATAAAACCTGAGGAAAGAACAGATTAATGTGATCTTTGCAACTCGGTGGTGTCACTGCATAGTCAAAGGTATGTCGCATGATGAAGATTATGATATTAATAATGATAATAATATGACGATAACACTTGTAAAAATAATAATAACAATAATCATGATCATAATAATAATGTTAACAAATGTTTACTTAGGGTCAGCTCATCACACTATTAACACTTCCTGGAGCCCTGCTTTTATTAGTACCTATCAATTGCCAGGTACCCATTTGCACCTGGGTGGAGAGTGGCAAATGTGAATACATGACTTGTCAAAGGACCTTAGTGACAGGGTAGGATTCCAACCCTCAATCCCTGAATTAAGAGGCAGGTTAATGAATAAGTGTACCACAAAACCTCCTGATTGTTAGCATACTTTGCACACTTTCAAGAATGGTATCCACAACATATGCCTTCTTACGTAATAAATTAAAACGGGTACAGAAAGGGCCACTATTAAAATGTAACATTATCTTTTAGCCTACTAAGTACGCATCTACAAAAGGTATCCTGCTTTCACAAAAGCGGGTACGTACGAATTCACTTCTGTGTTTTCACCGTGAAAAGGTAACCCTGTTTAGCACTTACTTGCTTTTGGAAAATAAAGATAAATAATATACTCTTTTGTTCGTGAACTTCCCAGGAAATTAACCTTTTTCTATATCTGATTTGAAGTATGTAATTTTAGGATCACTTCTGGAAATGTTGATAACTTGAATAACTCCGCCATGTAGCGATAGAAATGCATCTCTATTATCTAACGTATTAAAGTTAAAAGAAGACATTGTTCATAACCAATTTTATGTATCACTTAAGTGTAGCACTTGTCTTGATATTACAATGTGAAAAAACACTTGATCATGTAATATATACGAATTGATGCATACTTTGAGGTTTAGGAATGATAAAAATCTACCGAAATTGACGAATTCTTTCCGAATATAACATGCACTCGAGACAAATATATGATCTAATTATTTCTGTTATTTCTTGTAATATTTCAAATAAAAGGGCATTTGAAGATCAATCCATTTCAGGCGACATTTCTATGACATTCTTCCGAATTGACATACAAAGATTGAGAAAGCTCACAAAGTGCTTTTCATTTTCACCAGAACTCAGCCCTGCTCTTACAAAAATATTATAGATCATTTACATACCCTGATTGCGTTGACACCTCTGCTATTTGTAAACTGGCATGCATGGGAAGGGATGCTACTCCTACTGCTGCTATTGTTTCCACTGTTGGTGTTGCTGGCGCTCTTGTTAATGTTGTTGCTGTCATACATTTATATACAAAAGAAAGAAAACTGTATATCAATATGTAAATTAATTAAAAGTTAGGTTCATTGTGGTAAATGTTTTAGGCAATTGTTGCATATACCTTACAAGACTATATGTAATTGTTACTCTTTTATAGATACTTTTTTCTTCTTCTATTATTTGAGAATTGTGAGATTGCACTTTTCCCAATGCCTGATTACTGTAGAAATATGTGTGCAACTAAACTCCTTTTAAACAGGCAATATTCCTTTAAAGAAACATTCATGTTAAGATTACTTCTCACTTGTGAAATGATATCAAATAGGAAAGTATTAACTGTAGAGGAAGTGGAAATGTGTCATACAACATGTACATCTTGAGCTTTAAATAAATTCATAATTTTATAATTATGTTTGAAATACTCGTACCTCACTGAAATATAATACTGTATATGCCTTATTCATCACAGTCGGTATTCAGACATTCATCACGGGCTTTACGCGAAGGCTGATGCGAAAGTTTTCTTATTATATGCTTGTGCTTATTTGTGCTTT
This sequence comes from Strongylocentrotus droebachiensis, assembly GCA_035222895.1. Classification (NCBI taxonomy): domain Eukaryota; kingdom Metazoa; phylum Echinodermata; class Echinoidea; order Camarodonta; family Strongylocentrotidae; genus Strongylocentrotus; species Strongylocentrotus droebachiensis. The sequence goes on from JAVYIG010001046.1 coordinate 233,366, forward strand.
AAAACATGTCTGTAAATATTATGTTTTGGTTGTCATGATTTTAAACATTTTTTTATTTTCTTACTTTTTTTGTTCAAAACAAAAACCCAAAACAAGCGTGATTTATATATATTTATTATTCCTAGGACCCCATTTATAGAAAAAGCTAATTAACAGCGTTAAAAGATTATCCTGTGAAAATAGATATTTCCTTTCTTAAACGTATTATCGTCAATAGTTTGTAACCGAGGTGAAATTTCATTAAATGTTAATAACATGTCGGTAGCTTATGAACCCTTTAATTTGGTTAAACAAATTTTAAACGGGGATCGAAAAATACTTCGAATGAAACGGGTACTTTATTTATATTTGTCAGTCGTAATTTTTCTCAGAAGTTAACCAAGTTTCACAAGACAATGTTTTAAAATCAAGGTATTAGAAGGGTATTAGAAGACTTTTACACTTTCAGTTCAAAGTATGTAGCTTGTGGTCCCTCCATCCAGTGGCGGATCCAGGGGGGGGGGGGGCGGGCGGCCCGGCCCGCCCCCCCCCCCCCCCTTGAGAAAAAAAAATCATGTAAAAACACGTGATTTTTACCTTTTTTGTGCAAATTTTTAAATTTTCGAGAACAAAAAACAACAAAAAAAAACTCCATCATACGTACCATCATATGACAAGTCGAATTGAATCAGGGTAGGGTAAGAGGGAGACTCTGTTTGATCCAAGGTGAATTCGAGAAACCTTTGGCTTGCCTCTGACTCGAGTGGTTTCACTTTGAATGAAAATTGTTTAATTTCAACGAGGTTCATATCCCTTTTACCTAGTATCTGTTTTAAAAGAAGAAGAAGCAATTCAAGGAAATTCAAATTCATTTTTCATTAAAAAACAACTTGTAAAGCATAACATGAAGTTAAAACATCACCACACACTCTAAATGTGACAAGAACATTTCTAAATGGTATATATAAATCGTATAAATGCCTAGGTATATCAGAAATGAAAAGAAGAAGGCGAGAAAGAGATAGAGAGGGAAAATGTGCGTAGTTGCGTTGCATTTTCTTAGTTCTGTGACTAAAAGTAGGTGAAGGAAATAAGTAACATATACTTGTTATTAAAACAAAATCTAATCATGGATTATAAGATTTCACTAAATTTGATAATAACATGACAAAAATATATGAGCATTGAGTTTGACTAAGAACAACCGTGATCCGGTGTGGGTGCGTGTGTGGTTGGCTGCTGTGCGTGTGCACCTATTAACGTATGTATACAACAAAGAGGGAGAGAGAGAGATGGGAATGATATCAAATTAATCTATAACTGCAATCACAATCAAACAATATGCATACATTTTATGCCCGTGAGTCTACGTGTCAGACGAAAGAGCATCTCTCGGACTATTTACAGCAATTTGTAAGAAGTCTGTAGCATCGCGGATGGTGGAGATATGTAGACTAAAAGAAAGGCCTCAAAAACAGCCCCAAAAGACAAAACGGCGCCTGGACGATTACGCTTAAGGGATTTAGAGGAACGAAGGTTCAGGTGACCTTGATTAGATGCGGGAGATTATGTCTACGATGTTCGAAATTGGGATCGAGAAAGGAACGTAGATTTGGAATCGCAAGTACTGCGTGCAAACTGAATCTTTAGGTGAAAAAAGAAAACATCACGACGCGGGCTATTGCCCAATTGGCCTTCCATAATAGCATAATCATGCAGGGTATCAAATGGCGTCCAAAATGACCCCTTTGACATATGTTTCAAAATCCTGCTCCAAAGTGCCCTTTGTTTGGGTATCCAGAATAGGTTCGCGAAATTTCAAGGAGAAACAAGAATGGAAAGGGGGCAACAGAGTTCTGAAAAAAAATGACGTCAAAGCCGATACGTGTTATGATTGGATGGTAACCCAGCATATTTCGTACTGTGACATTTGTTCAAATGCAATTTACTTAAATTTACTGTGAACATTTACCGTGTTTGGTATCATTCGGTGGGGCATTTCATTTCGGTAATTTGGACACCATTTTTATGTGCGTTCAAAGTACTGCAAGCATTGAACCGGTCGTCATATCAAGAAGTTACCAGCAACTTCTTGGTCATATAATGCATAGTAAATTTCTTGTAGTATATAAATCCCCCCAAATCCTTACAATTGAACATTTTTGGTAATTTATTAAATTCGACGCGCGAATCTTTGTTAAATGCCTCGTTATAAATTATTTCATCCACCTGTTAGGAATGATTATATTTTAGTAGTCAGAATGCGAATTGCATCCGCCTACCCCTAGCTTTGAAATACAGAACATACCCTTTGGCCAATCTTCTCTTCATTTTCCTTTGAGCAATCGAACAACTCGATGTTGATATCGCCACACCTCCATTCTACGAACATTTGCTGGGGCGGATGGAGCGATCTGTACTTCTTCATTTTTTCGTTAGTTCTCTGTGGAAGCAAAACATAATGTATAGTAAAGAAGACCTCCCCCCCCCCCCATCTCTCTCTCTCTCTCTCTCTTTCTCTCTCCCTCTTTATATGAATATATATATATATATATATAAATAAAGAAAGAGAAAGCTATATTTACATACATACTCATATAAATAAAGAAAGAAAGAGAGAGAGAAAGATAGAGAGCTAGAGAGATATATATATATATAGCTTTGCAAAAATACATATTTTTCTTTGGACAATTCTAGGATATATATTACATATCAAAGGGCTAGTCCACTCCAAAAAAACTTACTTTTAACAGAAGCAGAAAAACCAATCAAAAAAGTTTGAGCAAAATCTGATAACTAATTAGAAAGTTTTGAATTTGTAATGACATGGAAAACTGTGAAAATCACAAGACAAATTGGCAACTCACTCATAAGTCTGTGACGTCATTGCCTCACTATCAACTAATTGTTTTCTTTATATTGATAATATAGATTTCCAATTTTTCCCCTAAATATCTTATTTCCTCACACCAGCATCCAAGTTATGTTGATAGTGATATGTTTTGTGTGTGGATGCACTAATATAGAGTTTTTTTTTCTTCAGTTAAATCATGAAAAATGTGAATTTTGATTAACTATTTATATAAAAATCAATAATTATGAATATACAATATATAAAAAAATAGTATCAATTCTTCGAAGTTCATAAAATATTTTGTGAAATGTCATGCACGCAATATGATACAAATTAGTAACCTAGGCAAAGACATGGGGAAGTCAAGTGTTTGGGGATAAAAAGGGAAAATAATGGAATAAAAATATATAAAGCAATTGATAAATAGTGAGGCAATGAAGTCACAAACTGATAACCAAATTGGCAATTTTTGTAGTGATTTTCTAAGTTGTATAGTTTTCATACTCTAAAAAAAATTCATAAATTTCTTATTAGTCCTCCAATTTTACTCAAATTTGGTTTGCTCTGTTCCTCTTGTTTCCCTGAATCTATTAAAAGCAAATTATGTTTGCAGTGGACTTAGCCTTTAAGTAACTGAAAAGGCAAATGTGTCCCTCCCCCCTCCCCCCAACCAGCAAATATTTCAGGCCTCTCGTTCTCTAATTCATTTATTTGATTGCGTTTTGTTTTGTTTTTACAAAATCTTGTAGAATATCTGGCGGCAAATGCGAAAATATGAGGACCCTTATTTATGGCATGTAGGTTTATGTTTGACTTGCTTGCTAAAACATTTGCTCCGACACACCACCCATTAACACCCCCTATTCAAAATTACTTACAACAGCCGGGCGCCCTTATCTCTGTCTCACCTTAATAACATCCATGAGATCGTCATATATGCAGAGTAGCACTAAGTGTGTGAAGCCTTTCGAGACAGGTGGTCGTATATATGGCGTGCAGTCGACCCTCTTTCCAATGAAGTACCGAGTGATTAAGGCCACAATCCACCAATCACTGAAATGATCTACGTAGAGATCCAAGTCCTTTGATCTGACGTCACAACGTGGACATCCGTCGGTGGATGCGGGAATTCTCACAAAAGTTGTTGAGTCTATAACAACGAGATTTATAATTTGTAGGTAAATGGATTTTTTGGGACAAATGCTATATTATTGGTGAATCTATTAACATTATATTTATAATACAACAAACTTTTGAGAGACAACATGTATGCATCAACTTTCACTATGGAGTAGAACAAGGGTTATCAGCCAATTACTTTTCTTCTTCCTATTCCCCCTATTATCAGTTTATTGGGGGGGGGGGAGGGGCGAGTGTGGGAGCATATGCCCCATGTTCCCATAGGATCATCTTTTGTCCATAAATAAGTTATTACTAAGTGTACCGAATTAAACAAAAATCTTATAAGAAAGAAAATTGAAGGTTGAAATGTATTTTACCTATTTTGAAATTTAAAGATAATTTTACTTATATTTAGTGTTATATTTCTAAGTCAAATTTGTTGGTTTGTTAGATAAGAAAAGGCATTTGAGCTGCAGTAAATGTTATATGATACTTGCTCCTGCGACAACTGCTCCGCTTCAATTTTCTTCAGTACACAAATCCTTAACTTTAACCATGGAATTAACACAACAAGTAACCTTAACCATATTCCCAACCCTAGACCTAACCTGTAACTCAATTGCTACCCTAATTATGCATATGCCTATAACTTTGAAGAAATAAAGCATGGCACAATTGTTGTCGCAAGAGCTTATGTGCTGTCCCCGCGGTAATTGCCACATACCTTTGCTGCGGGTGTAGAAGACGATCTCTGCACGTCTTGGATTAATGAAATGTGCATTATGGTCCAATGTGACCTTGATAGGTCCACTGAGCTTGGCTTCAGATGGCGAGAATCTGATGCCGCATGATATTACTACTTCATTGTCTTGAAGGGTAAGTTCTTGAGGACTGTCTGTCAAAAAATCCCAGTGGACTTTCTTGCCAACTGAAAAAAAAGGTTGGTAGGATGAACAAAGTTTGTTAATTTTCTTAAATGTAAAAGATTATATATAATCTACTTGTCTCTAGCATGTTTTCAAGAGTTATACGGTGATCACCATCATTAACAATGACCACCATCATCATTATCATCATCTTCACCACCATCAACACCATCATCACCACTACCACCATCATACCTCAGTCACACCGGCACACCTTTTTAAAGACCGACTCCAAACCGACCTATTTTTAGCCATTGGGTGTAATGTCAACGTCTGTTTGCTTTGTGGTTGGTGTGACTGAGGTATCAGCACCACTATCATCATAATCACCATCGCACTCATTACTACAATCTTTAGACAAAACACACCCATATGCGCACACTAAACAAATGAAGGTGCAATGAGTGCATAAGTGTCCCACAATCATTAGGCAATATTGTATCATGAGTTAGTATTGTTTTTCATGTAATTCATGTATCATACTCTACGGTTTCATTGTGTACATTAGTGTTACCAGTGTTATGTATCTGTTCGTAGTTGTATTTGTATTTAAAATACAACTTTGGGTTACAATAAAGGAATAATGATAATATAACTTTGGACACGGCAAAACAAACATTTAGTCCTCAAGGGGCTGTTGCGGGTTTACGAAATGCGGATCACGTAATGTTTTTGAGGGAGGAGGTGCCAGTAAAGCCACTTAGTAGCTAACAAAAGTTGCAAATTCCATTAACGCACGATGTACTTCTGACATTTTTGTCGTGAATCTTTATCGAGGGCTGAGGGGCCTTTTGCGAGTCTCTGTTATTTTTCCGCTTATCTCACTTCCTCATTCCTTCGTGTCCACGGCTCAATTCAATATTGGGTAATTTTTTGACTGCGAAATCGTGATTAACTTTAATTAGGTAAAGTAGCAGCATATTATCTGCTGAACACTGTCTCAGTTCAGACCAGGTAACAAGTCAAGTCAACACCACTGTGTCTATACAGTAGGCTTGCGGGTGCACTATGTGAGAGAGAGGGGGAGGATTGAGCAGTCCTGAAAAGGACTCTCGGTAACCTTTCTTGGAGGTTTCAAAAGGACTGTTGCTATAGTCTTGAAAAAGACTGTTGGTTATCTTTCTTAGCTTAAAGTTCTAAGGAGAACTATAGCGCTTGGAGAGGATGAGTGGCGGGAGTGGCTCGACGTTTTAAACAGGTTGACTATCCGTCGTCAGGAGTCGACGACGGATAGTCAACCTGTTCGAAACATCGAGCCACTCAGTGCCATGTGTAAGTACTTGTTTTTGAGTTCTCTATCGAAAACCGTTTCATTTAATTGAAACGCATATCATATTTGAATAAGCCGACAAAATAGATTGTTGAGGGTACCCTTGGTAAGCTTCTTACCGGAGGATATGGAGTCGCATGTGCTATCTAGGTCAGCAGTGATGTGGTGTGACGCTTCTTCAGAATGTGTGTCCATACCTCCACTCGCGACATTACCCTGGTTCTTGGAGGACTTCTCGTCTAGAAGAGGTTGGTCAATGGTTGGTGTAGGCTCCTGTGTCATGGTTTGTCCTCCTGAGTGACCCTGTACTGCTTCTATTTGCTGAGGGAAATCTAGTCCTGTCAATCCACCTGCTTTTTGGAGATGGGAAAAAATAATATTAAGGACTCGAGTTATTTGACACAAACCACCAAGGGTAAACAAAAAACACGTGGGCGATGGGCGATTCGCCCCGTGAGCTATACATTCGCCTCTGTCAGATTCAAGGCTCAAAATACACGGGAGCGATGGGCGATTTGCCCCCGATGAGCTACACAATCGCCTCGGTCATATTGTTCAAGGGCGCGATTGCAAAATTAAAAAATCGCCCCCTTAGAATTATAAAATAAAGATTATCTTTTCTGTTATACTTTCACACAATATTGAGTTTCAACTTTTAAACTGTCAAAATTTCGTACAGAGGGAGGAGATCTGACCGTTAGGTGCATGTTATAACTTGTAAAGTTATAAGAGGGAAATAATGCCGACTTTTAATGATAATGATGAAATAGCAAAGAATTCAGGAGTATCATGGGTACCCAATCAATAGAAATTTTTATTAAAAAAGAGCCCCTGTAAGTCCTAAAAGAGCCCCCGTGAGAAGCCTCACGGACCTCTTTTTTTGAAAGAGCCCCCGTGGACAAAAAAATTATTTGAGCCCTGCAAACCACACCATATTTTTAATAGGATATTTCTTCTTCTTCTTATAATCTAGATCAACATTATCACGGCTGACAACACTACCATATAACATAACATCCCCGATACGATGATCTACATGAACGTGCATTTATAAAGCATAGTTGAGGATTTTTTAAAGGAAAATAAAGTGATACGCCATGGTCTTCCATTTCGATTTCCTGACTGGTATTCATTTCGACTTCAACAGAGACGATGAAAGGAGTTGATGGTTCATCTGTTATTTATTTCAAATATAACGAAATGACACAATACTACTAACAGATATAATCGACAAAGTAACTGTAAATTAAAATAGGGATAGTCATTGGAATGATATATACCAATATACAAATATAGTTTTCATCTCATTTCTGTTCACAAAAAGGATTCACTCTATAACAACTGACAACGGTTGAGTTCAGGGGCGGCGGTTTATTTTCATGACCGGGGGGTGGGGATGTAATGCGTGGAAAAAATTGTATTTCGTTGGTATCACCAGTGGCTTAATGAGCAGACACTTCTTTTTTTTTGGAGGGGGGGGGGCCAAAAAAAATAATCCGCGTCACCACCACTCTTACGCGTTACATGCAGGCCCCGCGGAACGTTTTTTTCAAAGTGTGGGGGGGGGGTAAAGTATTTACGATCAGGTGGAGTGTAGCGTAAATTGGCGTGGGCTTGAGGGGCAAAGCCCCGGCGGGGGTGAAGGGCGGAGCCCCCGGAAGCTCAGGGGCTTTAGGCATTTAATTACGTTCAGATGAGCATATTTTTGACACCTTAGTGAAACTGGCAGGTCACTAATGGCGGGGTTCAGGGGGCTGAGCCTCATGAAGCTCAGGGGCTTTAGGCATTAAGTAACGGTCAGCTGAACATTTAGGGGCCCACCTTGGGGCCCCCTGGTGGGGTTCAGAGGCAAAGCCTCCGCAAGCTCAGATGTTTTAGGCCTTTAATTAAGGTCGGATGAGCATATTTTGATTCCTTATTTGTGACATTGGCAGGCCACTATTCGTTCTTTCTTTCTTTCTATTTATCTTTGACATAATTTTTCAAAAAAGTGTGGGGGGGGGGGAGCTCGAGCCCCCGAGCCCTGCTGCTCCGTGGGCCCTGACATGTAGCCTTGGTTTGCCTGACTGTAAATTTGGGAATTTTTCATTTTTCATTTTTCAAACGCAAACAAAAAATCATTTACACAAAAGTGAGGAAACATCACGAAAAACCATGTCATTTCAGCAACATTTGTAAATCACGGGTATCGCATTAGAAATAAAACAAGTTTGAGTTTAATTTTTTAGAGGGAGGCGAATGCTCCCCCCCCCCCATCAGTACGGTAGTGGGTATCACGTTGATACCAACGGAATACAGATTTTCTACAATAATTACTTGTACATTCTAAAAGATATTTTACGAGGGGGCGTAGCGACCGAGCTAGAAGATTTTGCATTGTTATTAGTCTATTAAAACGCTGCACTCTCGGGCCCTCCAGAGCCTAACAGTGTATTGCAGTCTTTAGTCAGTATTCGCTATACATTTTCTATATGCACTTTTTCAAATTTCAGGGGGGACGACCCCCCTAACAAAATTGAGGGGTGGGGGGGGGGGGGAGTGCCTCCCCCCCCCCCGTCCCCCCGGGATCGCCGCCCCTGGTTGAGTTAATTACCCAAACACTGACATTCCCTCCTGGTTTGGTATATTTGAATTAGGGAATATGGTAAATCAATAATTTAATGTCGATATTGCATCATCTTTAATTTTCTCCATCTGTTTATTCACATACCGGTATGCTTTTCTGAAATTAGGGGCTCATTCAAAGTTCATCTCTCGTATTTGGGTCATTGATGAAAACCTGACTCTTAGTTCTTCATATACATGAATACGAATGCAGTTGTTGTAGGGAGTATGTGAGTGAGTTGTGTGTGCGATTAGGTAAATAGCTCAGACAATGAATTATCAAATTCCTTGTTCTTTGGGATGGAAAACTAAAAACCAAAAAACTCGCTAGACTTTAATATGTAATATATTGATTTTTTGTTAACGTACTTGTTTAGCGTTTACACTGAGAATAGCTGTTTGTGCTAGAATGGTGTTCTTACCTCGATAAGACTGGATCTCCTCTGAAGAACGTAATCTGAAATTAATCAGTGCATTAATTAAATTAATCAATACATTCAATAAGTCACTTCTAAACAATTTGTGCTGTGAAAACGTGTATTTGTCTCCACATATACAAAATTACATAAATGATATTGACATAAATCGAACAACGCAAATGTCAAACACTTATCGAGGCCCATCATTTAAAAAAAGAAACTCTTGTCTTAGCATTGTCTAGGAAAATAAGATAAATACATATATCTTGACCTGGTAATGCGGTAAAATACAGTTCTCACAAAATCCAAAAATTAAAGGAACGAAAGTTAGTTAATATCTTCTAAACGAATTTGGTTTAAACAGAATATATTTATACATGTATAGATATATATACACATAATATACTGACTATCTGAGTAGATGATATGAAACAAGGATGACGTGGAGTTTATGACATAGTAGGCTTCATTTAGTAGCCCCGAACAATTTAATTGTCACAATTGTAAACAAAAATGTACAATTTATTGTTTAAACCATACATTTATAATCAACTGTTAAGATATACAATAAGGCTAAAATTTAAATTTAAAATTAAAAAATAATTCTATTACCAAATCTCAGAAGTGGAAAATGAAAAAATGCATTATTTCCTTGTTTTTTGTTGATAAATCGTTTTGTATTACAACTGGCGGGGAAAAACTGTTATACTTTTAGACTTCAAAGAATCACCTCGACAAAATCATCTGTTTGACCACTTCGTCCTTGGCATAATGGATTGGTAGGTTGCCTGACTTGTCCTTTACATCTAACTTGGCTCCATTCTCTAGGAGATAGAACACTAAGGCCTTCTCAGGAGAGAGTTCGCCCTTGTAATACTCATCTGAGATCTGAAAAATGAACAAATATATACTTTTTTATTCGAACAGTATCGTCCACTAACAGCCAGGGTGGATGACCATCAAAAGCATAGTCTAACGCTGCTTCTGGGATTCACAGTAGTGGAAATCCCTATTTACGATGTAAACTTCCCGACAGACACAAACACACGCCCAGACACCAACATACATGTACATGTAGGCCTACACATTTTCTTTGGCTAATCACAGGTATCATATTTTAGGAATCACAAATAACCTAGATGAGCAGTATATGTCAGTGATTTATTTTTCTTCTCCTCTTACCGAGATGTTTTATTTCACATATTTCACATTTCATATAATTATATTTACATCAATTCACATTTGAACATAATAATAAAAAAATAAAAAAAGTATTTAAATAAATAGTTATAACCTTAACATTTCTTGAAACATTTCTTTCTGTTTCGTTAATGAAAAACTTTGTTTATTTGCTAGGTAATATCGTAGTTTTAATTTGAAATTAATAAACAGACTTTTACTATTGTACTCTTTTCCATCCCACCGAATTTTAATATACATTATGTATATTATGTATTGTCCTAAAATTAACAAGAAGTTTATCACAAATTAGAGACTTCGGTGGTAAGCGCTTTATAAGTAACGTTTTTATTATTATTATTATTATTAAATTTTTTCTTTTTTTCAATAAAATAACCTATTACTATTGCTTTTTCATTAATTGTTATTTGTTCATGAAAGTAATTATAATATAAATTTTCAATAATTTTCCAAAAAACTCTAACCTTGTTACATTTTAACAAGACATGAAAAGTATTTTCTGTTTCTTAACATATATCACACTGGTCATTTTCCATTATACGCCATCTGCATAAATTATGTTTTGATGGAAATATGTTATGCAATATTTTAAAATTAACTTGCTTTATCATATTATTTCCTATTTGTTGAAATTTAAAATTGAATACATTCTGCCATTTAAAGAAACAGGTAGGTTCAAGTGATATTCCCAGCAACGTGTAACATTTGTTTTTGAAAGTTTTTTAAGTATATGTCAGTGATACCGTAATAATGACTCCATTTAGACTCCAAAAACTGACCAATATTTGGCCGTGACGTAATTTTCTTTAGACTCTCGTTGGCCTCGTGTCGGTCGCGTTTGTGTTCCTGGTGTACAACTCACCTCTTTTAGTGTATCCGTGTCATGCATAATCTTCTCGCTCGTATAGCAGAGTTTAATGGCTTTATGGAGACACGTCTGGCCGTCAGTTGACCGGAGATTGAGATCAGCTCCCTCAGAAACTAACTTCTCAATAGTGGAGGTATGACCGTCTTGGAGGGCAAGATGGATATCCGTTAATTCATTCTGGTCGAGCTGGATATAAGAGGGTACGCGGCAGGAAAATTTGAGAATTTTTTTTTCTCTTAATGCTGAGGAAGCCATATTCTGAGATCAAAAGTACTGCCAGGTAATCAATTATATCCAATGCTTCGAATACGTTTTAAGCAGACATTTTAATTTGTCTATGACGTCTAAGAAACAACATTGAAGGATAACTGGTGTTATGATTAGGTACGGTTATTATTGGTGATACAAAAGGAGCGGGTAAAGTCTGACAAAAATAATGAAAGAAAACCTTAAAGTGATATTCACTTAATTGCATTTCACTACTTGTTGTTCTACATGCATGTATTGAATACAAGAGGGTAGATGAATTCGACGTAAAGCGTGTTTTTAATATGTTTACCTTGGAATTTAAAGGATCGATGAATAGATTAGCGATGCTTTGGTAGCCGAGGGATAAAGACGAATGTAGGGGTGTGTGCCCGTGAATGTTTCTGGTGTCAAAACGTGCTCCTCCTGCCAGAAGGGCTTTAACGACATCAATATGACCATTAGCAACAGCACCGTGTAATGCAGTCCAACCCCTTTTATCACCGTTATTCACCTCAGCTCCGTGGCTGATGAGATATTTGGTGACATCAAGATGACCATTCCGAGCAGCACTGCGTAATGCAGTTACACCAACAGTATTTCCGTTATTCACCTCAGCGCCTTGACTGATGAGATATTTAGTGACATCAAGATGACCATTCTCAGAAGCAAGCTGGAACGCTGTCACACCGTCATTATTTCCTTTATTAACCTCAACTCCTTGACTGATAAGATATTCGGTGACATCAAGATGACCCTCCTCAGCTGCACTGTGTAATGCAGTACTACCGTCATTATCTCCCTTATTCACCTCAGCTCCTTGACTGACAAGATATTTGGTGACATCAAAATGACCATTTCGAGAAGCAAGTTGTAATGCAGTGTAACCCTCTTTATGTTCCTTATTCACCTCAGCTCCTTGGAAGACAAGATATTTGGTGACATGAAGATGACCATTCTGAGAAGCAAGTTGTAATGCAGTGCAGCCCTCATTATCTCCCGTATTCACCTTAGCTCCTTGACTGATAAGATATTCGGTGACATCAAGAGGACCTTCCCGAGCGGCACTATGTAATGCAGTCCAACCGTCATTATCCCCCTTATTCACCTCGGCTCCTTGAGAGATAAGATATTCGGTGACATCAAGATGACCCTCCTGAGCTGCAATGTGTAATGCAGTACTACCGTTAATATCTCCCTTATTCACCTCAGCTTCTCGACTAATAAGAAATTTGATGAAATCAAGATGACCATTGTGAGCAGCGCTGTGTAATGCAATCCAATCGTTATCCTTTCCGTCAGTGACCTCAGCTCCTTGACCGATAAGATATTTGGTGACATCAAGATGATCATTCTGATAAGCAAGTTGAAATGCAGTCAAACCCTTATTATCTCCCTTATTCACCTCAGCACCTTGACTGACAAGATATTTGGAAACATCAAGATGACCCTCCTCAGCTGCAATGTGTAATGCAGTACTACCGTCATTATCTCCCTTATTCACCTCAGCTCCTTGACTGATAAGATATTTGGTGACATCAAGATGACCCTCCAGAGCTGCACTAAGTAATGCAGTACCGCCATCATTATCTCCCTTATTCACCTCGGCTCCTTGAGAGATAAGATATTTGGTGACATCAAGATGACCCTCATGAGCTGCACTGAGTAATGCAGTACCACCATCATTATCTTCTTTATTCGCCTCAGCTCCTTGACTGACAAGATATTTGGTGAAATCAAAACGACCCTCCTCAGCTGAACTGTGTAATGCAGTACCACCATCTCTGTCTTCTTTATTCGCCTCAGCTCCTTGACTGACAAGATATTTGGTGAAATCAAAATGACCCACCTGAGTTGCACTGTGCAATGCAGTTCTACCGTAATTATCTCCCTTATTCACCTGAGCTCCTTGACTGATAAGATATGTGATGACATCAAGATGACCATTCTCAGCTGAACTGTGTAATGCAGTACTACCACCATTATCTTCTTTATTCGCCTCCGCTCCTTGACCGACAAGATATTTGGTGAAATCAAAATGACCCACCTGAGTTGCACTGTGCAATGCAGTTCTACCGTAATTATCTCCCTTATTCACCTGAGCTCCTTGACTGATAAGATATGTTATGACATCAAGATGACCATTCTCAGCTGCACTGTGTAATGCAGTACTACCACCATTATCTCCCTTATTCACCTCAGCTCCTTCACTGACAAGATATTTGATGACATCAAGATGACCCTCCTCAGCAGAACTGTGTAATGCAGTACTTCCGTCATTATCTCCCTTATTCACCTCAGCTCCTTCACTGACAAGATATTTGATGACATCAAGATGACCCTCCTCAGCAGAACTGTGTAATGCAGTACTACCACCATTATCATCTTTATTCACCTCAGCTCCTTGACTGACAATATATTTGGTGACATCAAGATGACCATTCCGGGAAGCAAGTTGTAATGCAGTCCAACCCTCATTATCTGCCTTACCCACGTCAGCTCCTTGACTGATAAGATATTTGATGACATCAAGATGAACCTCCTTAGCTGCACTGTGTAATGCAGTACCACCATCATTATCTTCTTTATTCGCCTCAGCTCCTTGACCGACAAGGTATTTGGTGAAATCAAAATGACCCCATTGAGTTGCACTGTGCAATGCAGTTCTACCGTCATTATCTCCCTTATTCACCTGAGCTCCTTGACTGATAAGATATGTGATGGCATCAAGATGACCATTCTCAGCTGCACTGTGTAATGCAGTACTACCACCATTATCTCCCTTATTTACCTCAGCTCCTTCACTGACAAGATATTTGGTGACATCAAGATGACCCTCCTCAGCTGCACTGTGTAATGCAGTACTACTGTCATTGTCTCCCTTGTTCACCTCAGCTCCTTCACTGACAATATATTTGGTGACATCAAGATGACCATTCCGGGAAGCAAGTTGTAATGCAGTCCAACCCTCATTATCTGCCTTACCCACGTCAGCTCCTTGACTGATAAGATATTTGATGACATCAAGATGACCCTCCTTAGCTGCACTGTGTAATGCAGTACCACCATCATTATCTTCTTTATTCGCCTCAGCTCCTTGACTGACAATATATTTGGTGAAATCAAAACGACCCTCCTTAGTTGCACTGTGCAATGCAGTACTACCGTCATTATCTCCCTTATTCACCTCAGCTCCTTGACTGATAAGATATTTGATGACATCAAGATGACCCTCCTCAGCTGAACTGTGTAATGCAGTACCACCATCTCTGTCTTCTTTTTTCGCCTCAGCTCCTTGACTGACAAGATATTTGGTGAAATCAAAATGACCCACCTGAGTTACACTGTGCAATGCAGTTCTACCGTAATTATTTCCCTTATTCACCTGAGCTCCTTGACTGATAAGATATGTGATGACATCAAGATGACCATTCTCAGCTGAACTGTGTAATGCAGTACTACCACCATTATCTTCTTTATTCGCCTCCGCTCCTTGACCGACAAGATATTTGGTGAAATCAAAATGACCCACCTGAGTTGCACTGTGCAATGCAGTTCTACCGTAATTATCTCCCTTATTCACCTGAGCTCCTTGACTGATAAGATATGTTATGACATCAAGATGACCATTCTCAGCTGCACTGTGTAATGCAGTACTACCACCATTATCTCCCTTATTCACCTCAGCTCCTTCACTGACAAGATATTTGATGACATCAAGATGACCCTCCTCAGCAGAACTGTGTAATGCAGTACTTCCGTCATTATCTCCCTTATTCACCTCAGCTCCTTCACTGACAAGATATTTGATGACATCAAGATGACCCTCCTCAGCAGAACTGTGTAATGCAGTACTACCACCATTATCATCTTTATTCACCTCAGCTCCTTGACTGACAATATATTTGGTGACATCAAGATGACCATTCCGGGAAGCAAGTTGTAATGCAGTCCAACCCTCATTATCTGCCTTACCCACGTCAGCTCCTTGACTGATAAGGTATTTGATGACATCAAGATGACCCTCCTTAGCTGCACTGTGTAATGCAGTACCACCATCATTATCTTCTTTATTCGCCTCAGCTCCTTGACCGACAAGGTATTTGGTGAAATCAAAATGACCCCATTGAGTTGCACTGTGCAATGCAGTTCTACCGTCATTATCTCCCTTATTCACCTGAGCTCCTTGACTGATAAGATATGTGATGGCATCAAGATGACCATTCTCAGCTGCACTGTGTAATGCAGTACTACCACCATTATCTCCCTTATTTACCTCAGCTCCTTCACTGACAATATATTTGGTGACATCAAGATGACCATTCCGGGAAGCAAGTTGTAATGAAGTCCAACCCTCATTATCTGCCTTATCCACGTCAGCTCCTTGGCTGATAAGATATTTGATGACATCAAGATGACCCTCCTCAGATGCACTGTGTAGTGCAGTACCACCATCATTATCTTCTTTACTCACCTCAGCTCCTTCACTGACAAGATATTTGGCGACATCAAGATGACCATTCTGAGAAGCAAGTTGTAATGCAGTCCATTCCTCATTATCGCCCTTATTCATTTCAGCTCTTTGACTGATAAAGTATCGTACTACATCAAGATGACCATTCCTTACAGCCCTGTATAATGCACAGAAGCCGTCATTGTCTTCTTTGCCCATATTAGCTCCACGAATGAGTAGACATTTCGCTGCTTTAAGACGTCCGAGTGATGCAGCAAGATGTAAGGGAGTTTGTCCATCCGGATTTGCCTTCTCCACATCAGCTCCATGGTTTATGAGATACTCGATAACATTCCCCTGGCCATATTGGACCGCCATGTGTAAGGAAGTGTTTCCATTTTGGTTTGGATGATTTATGCTTGAACCAAGTTTTAATAAACTTTCGACGGCTTCAAGATTACCCCGCGATACTGCATCGTGAATCTCTTGATTCACATCATCCATATTTGTTACTTACTGGATCAGTAAGTTCTCTGGCCACAGAGAATTGTGTCCTATATTCCTTCCTTGCGATCATTTGTTAAACTTGAATTACTTGACATCAATGTGTATCCAAAGAATGCCTAAAGTAACTTTAGATTCATTTGACATTGAAGCTCGATCTGTTTGAGCTGTTCACACGAAAGCGGAACAGATCAAAACTGCACACGACTAAGCAAAACAAAGGTTAATCACAAAGCCTTGTGATAAAGATACTTATTATGAGTAACACATTCGCATAGAGGTGATAACAAAATTGAACTTTAGTTTCGTTACTCTTTGCAAATATCAATATTAACCAAGATAACACATGAAGGTGTTTTTTGTTTAAACCAGGGAACCTAAATTTGATACGTGCACTATAAAATTAATGTTGTTTCATAATCTCACTCATCGCTTAAGGCTTAATTAGATAATACGTTTTTGTCATTATTCTGTAACTTGTTTATTCATTATTTCTGTAATAGTTACATACATTTCACATTCAGTGTAGATAGATAAGGGGTAAAGTGAATTTGAGTAAAAACTGAGATCATGGTGTATTCTCTCACCAGCAAATGAAATGGACACTGCGTTGTTTTCTAAAAGATTAAATGTATTCATACCGACTTGGACACTTTTCGTGTTTCAATAAGGACCCTTTATAAGACTTCTCACACAGTCCCAGCATACTATAAAATATGTTTCTTGGGCTTATAATTTCTCATAGGAAAGATTACTCATGTCCCCTTACTGCAACCCCTCCCTCCCTCCAGGGGGGTGTTTCACAAAGATCCTAAGTTGAACTTATCTCTAAGTTAGACTTAAAAATTATGGAAAGCCATTAGCATCTTTGAAAATATTTTGTAAAAGTTATTTTTAAAGGCATAAAATGTTGATTCAAATCATTCATATGTTTTATTATCAAGGAGATTTCATATTATTGATGCAGAATTTATGAAAAGTCTAAAATAATTGAATTTCTGCTTTTGAATATATTTTATTTAAAGGCTCTTATGGCTCTCCATAATATTTAAGTCCAACTTAGAGTTAAGTTCAACTTAGGATCTTTGTGAAACACCCTCCTGGTCTAGTATATTCTGACGGTATCTTTACAACTCAAGAAAAATGAATATATTTTGGTCAATTGCAAGTGAACTTTTCAAGCTCTCCTTTGATATTAATTTAATAATATATGAATGCTTATCTTTACTCCGAATCCCTAAAAATAGTTCATTTCTGTCAAAACCTTTACGAACACACAGCTGAAACAGGGCCCTATCAGAATTCAAATAATTGCAAGACAGCAGATTAATCATTAACATCTTCCGAATAAAGAAATGAAAAGGCATAATGAACTAGACTTTATACTGACCTTCTCACCCGCATTGTTTTAGGGTGAAAAGATAACGCACATGAATCATTATGTAACCAGAAGCGGTTCTAGCAAAAATAATTGTTGGTGGTTGGAGGGCTTTGAAGAACCGCTACTGCATACGTTGAGCTTTGTATCGTATCTGAACGCATATTTGCAATGTGCTTATTGAACTTTCGTCAATTGCCCTGATTACAAGCTGACTGACGCATAATATACACACTGATAACGAAATCTTGAAAATTTTTGTTGGCCCTCAGTCTCGTGTTTTTTGTAAAACTGGAGCAATATCATATACATGACCATTGTGTGTCGGATGCTAGGAAGATAAAAGCCTCTCTTTATTACCAAGACATGACATATCAGGACCGTTTTCTTAACAAATTCCTTTACACAAATATCTGATGAACAGAGGAAACGTTATTTCATTTTCAGGTTCCTTTGGGGTCGGAATGTTAAAAGCGGTCACATTTTGTGATTGTGCACTAATAAGCTATGCTACTTTGGTTTCAGAAAAAGGGGCCCGGCTGATCGTTTCCTTTCCACAATAAAGCTGTGTTACATGTCATAGTTCTGGTATATCATTATTCTATAATCTGGCCGGTTCCTACTTACTTTATCTCTATATTCCCTGCACCTGCTGCAAGCCGCCAAAGATGGCGTGATTAACGAATTTATCGTTGAACGGCAAGCGTAGCTCGACGGATTAGGCCTATAATTATAACGGATATATGACCCCCTTATAATTATTCATGCACTTAACAATCAATCAATATTGATAAGTAATCTAACATTCGTTCGTGTAGTGAACATGTGATTTAGGACTTGGGTTAAGGTTCGCGTTACATTTGTTTGTATGTTAATTCGGGGTGGGCGTATGATTTAGCGTTAAAGGTAGTGTTAGGATTTATATTTGGATTTCTGCAAAAAAAGACAATTCGACAGGGGAAATGCAATTGCTCTTTGCTCATACTGACTACACACGTGCAGCATGCATTCAAATCTTCGCTTGTCATCCTACGTTAAACACTGTTGATAATAACGTTGGAATTTTTTTAAACCCCAATTTATGGAATTATTTTGACAATGATTTATTCCTAATAGATCTAGATAATAGTATACATTCTCAGATGTTATTGAATAATAGAAAAGGAAAAGAAAATGCAATACATTTTCAATAATTCATTGAATCACCCCCCCCCCCCCGGTCCACAACATAAAACAAACCCTCTGTACGGCCATACATTATGGCTCAAGGCATGGGCACACAGAACATGTTTTTATGTTGGGGACCGGGAGAAAATTCCATGAATTATTGAAAACACATGATTTAGCAGTCACGCAAAACAAACACTGGACAATTATTATTCAATAAAATCTGAGAATGTAGAAATGAGCACAAACAAATCGAAGAGGCTAATTTCAACTTATTGTGGCGGGTATGGGGGTTAATCTTATTCCAAGACCAGAGGGGGAGGGGAACATTTTTTTCAGATGGTCAAAGGTCATTGACCCTGCACTAAAATATTATAAATTGTCTCTTGGCAACAATATGGTACATGTATGATCTTGGTGTCAAAATGCTCATAATTGCATTGGAAGTAGAACAAATTAAAGTTCTTGTGATATTGGATAACAAATTTAATTTCCTGTGATATAGGATATTAAACTAATTGACCGCCACATATGACCTCAAATGTCAAAGATCATTATTCGGAGCACCATATTAAATCCACAAACAACCACCCCAGATATATACATATAACCTAAAAGCATGAATGAGGTCTTTGTTTCCAGAGTGATTACTCAAAAACCTACTGAGTGAGGCCACCCTAGATAATATAAACAACATGAATGAGGTCTTTGTTTCTGGAGTGATTACTCATAAAACCCAGTTTGCCTACATGTACTAGCTGGACTAGTAACCCCAGTAAAGTGAGATGTCCCAAAAGTTTCTTATTATTAAGGAGAGGAGTTTGGTGCTCCTTGCAGCGAGTCTGTTATACAGCAGGGAAAGTGATGTCGGCTGTAATTAAGAACCAGTGGCATCGCATAAAATTATTGACTGCTTTCATTTGAACAGTCAAGACTTAACTTTGGAACAATACTGTCAAATAACAACATTACCAAGATGGATATATGTGAAATATGTAGTGAGGATTTTTCAGAAGCAGAAAAGCTACAGAGGTTGTACAGAAAGGGATATGATAGTCTAATAAAGCAGTGTAGACGTATCAACGACTCTTCATTATTAGAGCAATTTGAAGAAAAAAATGGACTAGCAACACTCCTATGACAGCCCATCGTAGATGCCGAAGTCTTTTCTTGCAAAAAGAGCCAGATGTTGAGGAGCAAGATCATGCGCCACGACAAAAGGTGTCTCAAGCTGTAAATGATGACAAAGATCATGGTAAGATAGAGTAAATTCTTACTTGATTCATGTAAATTTCTTTAACATTCCAAGCCCATACCTGTTTTATATTATTATGTGTGAATTTTGAATGTTTGAGTTTTGAAGTTAGTATGGTGATTTCATGGGATGGCAGCTAACTTTGTCTTTATAATATTTTTAGGCCAGGGTTCTACTCGATTTCCGAACAGTGAAAGATGTTTCATATGCAATGGGGACATCAATTTCGATGAAAGACATCCTAACAGACAGCAAACCATACATCGAGCATCAACTATCACGCTCAAAAAATCACTTCTGAGAATAGCAAGTGAAAGAAAAGATAGTATCGGAATGGCTGTGAAAGGACGCTTGGAAGGCATAGCAGATCTTGTAGCGGAAGAGGCTGTCTATCATAATAAATGTTACTGTTCCGTGTATAATGTACCAGGGCAGAGTAATGTAAGTTAATCAAACAATATACAACCATGTACATATTTGTAAAGTTCCTTTTAATATTGGGTACTGCGGAATTGTAAAGTATGTCACAATGTAAAACATTGAAATCTTCAAATTTTAAAAGAGGCATTCAATAGTTGATCGGGGGCTTATCATCTGGTCATTTTGAAATAAACACAGTCCTACACACATTTAAAGTATTCATTTTGAAGAAAATTTGCTTGATGAAACAAGTTAGCTTTTCGTACGTTCCTCTTGCAGGTTCTTCATACTCTTAATATCTTTTTCCTTCTCCATTGCACTATTTCTTACAATTATTCAATGAAATGACGTACATTGTCTCTTTTGAATCTATTATGACAAATGAACAAAATTAATATGGAACATATTCTCGAATGTTTTTATTTTTCTTTAGAGAGCAGGCAGGCCTGTAGATAGTTGCAAGGAAAATGCCTTCTACCAGCTTTGCGGATGGATTGACAGTAAAATGGAAAGCGGTGTGTATTCAGTAGCTCAACTGCATGAACAGATGAAAGCAATAGTAGGTGGTGATATTCCAGTGTATCATGAGAGATACTTGAAAGAAGCACTTGAAAGGTACTATGGTGATAGTATATATTCATCACTAACCAAGAACGTAAGAAGGATGTTGTCTGCTTTAGAAGCTGCACAGCAAGCATCATCCGAGACTACCATGAGATGAAAACTGATGATGAAGATGCAAAGAAAAGAGCCATCATCAAAACAGCGGCTTCACTGATTATCAATGACATCAAGTGCCTTAATTTCAACAAAGATGACTTTTCTTCGCTCAAAGAAATGACATCAATATATGAGCTGCCAGATTCTCTTGAACTGATGTTAACATGCCTAATGCCTCATTCATTTGTTAGACGAAATGTTGCAGGGCAGAATATCATATCTTCACAACGCCCAAGATCATCTAAGATGCCTTTCCAGCTTGGCATGAGCTTATACCTTGATCACAAGTTTGGTTCATATAAGCTGATTGACGTCATGCACAGGCTTGGCATATGTGAAAGTCAAAAAGAGACAGTGAACTACAAGTACACATACATTGACTTGACTAATAACACAAATGCAGCATCAATGGCAGTCCTTGAGAAGCAGGTAGAGCAACACATTGGTGACAACATGGATCATGATTTGATTACATTAGATGGAAAGTCAGGCTTCCATGCCATGGGGCAGATCAAAGTTACCACTCCAGAAAATGCCAATGCACTTGAAGTTGATGAGAATATGAAGTTGCAGAGGAAGCCAATTGTGAAGAGTAATACTCTGGCAAATATGGAAGGTCTGCAAAACTACGTGCCTCAACGAACAAATGCTCTACTGGACACAAAACTCATTAAGTATGAAGAGCTTTAGCACAAAATACCAGAAAGATCCATTCCTACAGATGCATCTGTCATAGACTGGTACAATGGATGGGTAGAGGGAAGAACCGTTCATCCTAACTTCATGGGGTTCATGCATCAGAACTACAACGGACTAGCATTGAAATCTTCCATTGAGTTTCTGCGCATCGTCAATGCGAATCCAAATGACATGCAGACAATATACACCACCATCATGAAAGCTATCAAAGGAACATACCAATCCCCAGCAATAATAACATTTGATTTGCCGCTGTTCATCAAGGCATCTCAAATTGTTGAGGAGCAGAAGTTAGAAGTTGTTGTGAGGCTTGGAGGATTTCACTTCCTGAAGAGTTACCTTGGTTGCATTGGCTACATCATGGAAGGCAGTGGTTTGGCAGAAGCCACGGAAGTAGTCTATGGACCTAATACAGTCAAGTAAATCCTGAAAATGCAGCATACTCAAAGGCTCTGAGAGCGCACTTCTTAACAGATGCTGCGCTGGTACAACACATGATGGGTGAAAGTGACAGCGAAAGTCTTGATGAGAGACTCAAGGACTTGCAACAAATGTCAAGAACTACAAAGCTGTGGGTTCTGTACCACCAACTTGTAAGAACAGCGCAAGATTTCATACTAGCAGAAAGACCCCATGATTGGCACGGACATCTGAATGCCGTTTCTAAGATGATTGGTATATTTGCCGCAGCTGGACATGGGCAGTACGCCAAATTTGGACGCATGTATTTGCAAGAGATGCTTAGACTTCCAGAAGATTATCCTCGGGTTAGTATACGCAAACTCAATCCGATCTTATTGCAACTAAATTTATTATCTGGAAGCATGTGTTTCAAATCAGGAGGGTCAAATCTGACTGACATGAGCGCTATACAAGAACCCACTATTATTATTATTATTATTATTAATGTTGGACTTCAGTAATATCACTTCAAATCTTTCTGTCCACCGTTAATTTGTTGTAAGTCTTGCCCACTTAATTCTGTATATTTTGTTTTGAGTTCGAAGTAGTCTATAGTGAGGTGGCTGTCCTCTTGCCCTCTTACCATGTTTGGGCTGGCATCATCTCTCATTGCACATATCTGCATATTTCAGTTGTCTTATGTTTCCATACTACCCCCTATAAATAAATTATAGATACATTTTAAGGATGTCCTTTGTATTTGCAGGTGTATGAAGCTTTCATGGAGGGAAATCACACAACACGTTACAGCGATTAGCAATTTTCTGGACAATTTTCTGACCAGACAATCGAAGAAACACTTATGCGGAAAGCCAAGTCAAATGGAGGCTTAACAAGAGGAAGAATGCGTAACGAGAACTCTGTGAAAGTATGGGCTGGCACGTTTTCACATCTCAAGCTTCTGGGGGACCTGATGGAAGAAATGATTGGTGGAAAGCTGAGTAAGAGGACCCACACAGACCTTGGGGCAAAGCGTCTAGAGAAAGATAGCCAGTACGTCAAGCCCATATCTGCATGGTTTACAACTCATAACCCCTTCATAGAGGTTAGTATAGATCCGTTGCATATATATTGATAGTAGCACGTACATAAATCATTCAACATTTCAGTTACCATTTGTGGAACACTTGACTTAACATCTATGTAAAATGATATTTAATTTTTCATTTCAGGTAAAAGACCCCAACACCATTACTTCGCTGTCGAGTGGAGTAATAACTACCGACAAGGCAGTTGTCAACTGCGATGATGCAGTGAGGATAGGCCATGAAATGCAAGCGGATCTTGATAATGAGTCACCAGTTAAGAGCATAAGGACGTCAAAAAAATGCAAAAATCTGGCTGACCTTCAGAAGAAAGTAAAGGTAGGCGACAAGAAGATCTACATCGAAAAGACCCTTCTTTTCAATAGATTGATTATCATGGCAGAGAGAGATGAAGGGATTGAACACATATTCAAATTTGAGCTGACCCCGGTCCCAACATCTCTCTTCACAATGGATCGCATGATGAGGAAACCCAAAAAGCATGAATTTGGCAAGATGCTCAAAGAAGCAGCTACAAAACTTGACTTTGACATAAACAACAAGATGCATGTTGTTGATGGAGGGTGGCTACTTCATCAGGTAAAGTGGTCCAGCGGTGCAACCATCAAGACTATAGTCGAAACATATGTAAGGTTTGTTCAAAATAAATTCAAAGATGCTAGTGTAGTGTTTGACGGCTACGGGGAAGAATCGTCAACGAAAGATCATGAACATGTGCGCCGGATGGCTGGGAAGAAGGTTTCTCGGGACATGAGCGTCACACCGAAATTGACCATATCATGTGACAGAGAGGTTTTCCTGGCAAATGAGAAGAGCAAAGGAGCCTTAATCACGATGATATCTGCAGAGATGGCAAGCCACAATATCACTGTACGCCAAGCAAAAGATGATGGTGACACTCTGATTGTTAAGTCTGCGATGGACTTGGTCGAAAGTGTTAATTCCCCAGTTGTTGTTGTCGCCCAGGACACTGATTTTTTTTGACATTGCTCTGCTATCATAGGCCTGTCCACTGTACTGACTTATATTTACAAGCAGACTTTGATGGTCTTTACGACATCTCTAGCATAGACATCGGAGACCAAGAAGAGTTCCTCCTCAAATATGGCTGGTCTGGAAACGACACTGTTTCATGCATTCATGGACATACCAAATGTGCTCTCTACAAATGCAAATTTCCTGCCAGTGTCATTACTGCATTCACAAGTAACACTTCAACAGACTCCACATACTTCGAACAACTGGGTAAAGAGCGATGCAGATCACATATGGCTGTGGGGATACTCCCCTAGAAAAGTCTCGCTATTTGAAGTTCAAGAAGCAAGCAGCCAAGGGCAAAATCGATCCTGACCGCCTTCCACCAATGGAAGATGCAACAGCTCAACATTCCCTTCGTGTCCATCTCCAAGTTGTGGTATGGAAGCATCTTGACACCTCTTTTCTTGATCCCAAAGGAAAAGGATGGGAGTTAGATTCCAACAGAAAACTCAGACCAAAGATGCTGTCTGTTGGTATCGCGCCAGACAACCTTCTGAAAGGGATTTGTTGCAACTGCAAAGAAGGGGAGAGGCAGTGTCAAACCATGAAATGCAGCTGCATGAAAGCTGGCATGTCATGTGTATCTGCATGTGGAGTGTGCTGTGGACATTGCTCTAATGGAACAGATAGCATAGATGCAGAAGAAGTTTTTGGTAGCGACGAAGAGGAAACAGACTGAGTATTATTAATTGATATAGTGTTGCCGATAGTTACTGTAAGTTTTAAGTTGTGAGTAGTATTCTGCAAATTGTTGATTATAAATGCACATATACTTTGCATACACAAACTATTTGACACTAATAAACTTTAACCCCCCCCCCCCCCCCCCTGCTCATTTGACTTTTTACCTCGTATTTTGGTGGTGAAGAATCCATTTCATATATTGTTTGTCTCCTAGTATAATTCTGTGCATTTTGCCGAGCATTTTGACACCAAGATCATCTAGGCCTATGTAAAACATGCTGTTGCCGAGATACAATTTATAGTGTTTAAGTGCAGGGTAAATGACATTTGACCCTCAGAAAGGAAATGTTCCCCTCCCCCTCTGGTCTCTGAATAAATAATAACCCCCATCCCCGCCACAATAAGTTGAAATTAGTCTATTTGATTTGTTTGTGCTCATTTATATTATATATGGTAATTTTCCGGTTTTTTAAATATGACATTTTAGTGATTAAACGTCTATTTTTTACCTTTGACCTCATTTTCGGAGGTCAGGATTTTAATCTATGGGTCAGTAGTTATTCTATGTTGTAGACAATTATGAGAATATCTGTTATAGCCACTTTTAAAGTGAATATAAAAAGATATTTCTGCCACAAAAATATAAAGATGAAAGTTATATAAAAGAATTGAGGTACTGCACTCAAACAGATATATGTATCAATATACCTCTCAAATAACTCTTTTAGGACAATCATTCCACATTTTGCGGTTTGGCTCCATAACTTTCGATTCAGAGCCCAACAAGATATGCCAGACGCACGAGTAGAACAGGCAAACATTCTGCATACACTGTACCACAATTTAGCAATGAAAGAAAATTATGATTGTTGCCAATTTGAAGAAAATTAAGTGATCAATTTAGCCCTAAAAATAAATGCTGTCCCGAAAGGGTTTACGATGTCAACAAATTACTTTATTGTGTACTAAAATTATACATTCCAAGATGGCCTTATGAGTGCCTTTATTTTTCTTCTAAAAATCATGTTTTATAATAGTACAATTTGTTTTTTAAATGAGAGATAGAATTGAGAGCTTTTGTATAATTATTCTGAATGATATGCTTGTGACTGTTTCATGTTTCAACCAAAGGTATGAGCTGCAAAAGAAATTACCTGTAATGAATAATGCTGCATGTACATGTAAGAAATGTTACAATACATATTGTTGTGAGCAGTCCTTAGAGGACTTTTAGTACTTTGCCAAATCTATATTCTATACAGCAGATAGATCAATAAAGAAACCATGAAATAGATTATATATGTGTTTAATTCTTTATTATGTTGTCTCATTACATTATTTTGATATACAATTATGGCATCTTTTATCTCGTATGGAAATATGAATCAGTTATATATTGAGGAAGGAATACAAAGTAGTAGTATCAATAGATAACATATTTAAAAATGAAATCTAAAGTTTTGTCAGCTTTATTTCTTACATCATGTTCAGAATATCATCTCAAAAAATTCCTCCGCCATCGTAATATACATGTACATTATTTTGTTTGTATATGACTTAAAATATCAAATCTAATTTCAGGACCAACTGGATTTGTCAAGTGCTATACAGCAAAATACACATTTGCAAATCGAGAATGTCATCTCAAGAAATTTCCTCCGCTATTGTAATATACTGTAACGGACACGGTTCGCTACCCCGGCTGACACGGTATTTGTCAGGATGCCCGTGTCTGGCCTGGTGCTCCCCGTCGTTCGTTTGGACAAAATATATGCCCGTAGCTTATACCCCCTTCACATACACGGATTATTCTTACGAGTCCTTACGGATCGCACAAATTCACGGATCTTTCACGGATCCTTACGATTTGGCCACTTTTACGACCGGTTTAAGAGTTATTACGAGCTGTTTGCGTTTTATTACGGATTATTACGAGTTATTACGATGTATTTACGGCAACAGTCCACGATTCGTTACGAGTTGTCACGGATAAGTACGAGCAACTAACGTGTTAGTTACGACCTGTTTACGTGTTGTTACGAATAGTTACGAGTAAGTTACGAGTATTTACGAGTTCTTACGATTATAGCCAAAAAATAACCCTTTCCCCAACTCGTAAGCAGTTAGTAAGCATACGTAAAGTATACGTATCTATTCGTAAAGTACTCGTAACTACACGTAAAATGCTCGTAATAACCCGTATCAATCCGTAAAGCCATCGTAAAAAGACCCGAATAAAATCGTAAACGACACGTACGCACACGCAACCATCCTTAAACTGCTCGCAATAATCTGTAAACAAATCGTAAACTAACCGTAACGAATCGTTACAAAAATCTGTTACGAGTCATTAACGGATTCTTGCGAGCAGTTTACGGATGGGAACGTGTTGTTGCGAGCGGTTTACGGATGGTTACGGATTGTTACGAGCTATTTACGAGCTATTTACGGACAAATCAATCCGTGGACACTCGTAAGAAGATTTTTGACATGTCAAAAAATTTGCCTCTCCTTTCACGGATCCTCAAGAGTGCCTACGAGTTGTTGCGAGTTGTGACGAGTTATTTACGGATACCAGCGAGTTATTTACGGATGCTTGCGATTGACTACGAGTTGGCGATCCGTAAGGATCGACTCGTAAGAAAAATCCGTGTATGTGAAGGGGGTATTAATGGCTGGAGTTATTCACTGCTCACAGGCGTATCTCAACAATCATGCATCCATCGACTGCAACCGGTCACCTAAAAACGTCTTGTACACAGCAACAGTCAATTAAAAATCCCTCGAGCAATCAATCAATCAATCAATCAATCAATCACCATGCTTTGTCAACTCCAGTCACTGATTCTCGATCTCATTGTCTACGGTACGGTTTCACTGTTCTAAGAAATCAAACCAATCACGAGTTGTATGTCGAAATTTTTTAATGCGATCCAATCAACATTCAGGGTCAACTCAGCACAAGTACAGTGCAAACTATGTGAGGCTCAACTTAAGGCTAAGGCCAGCGCCAGCCTCGGTGAGGCTGGCCTGTATCGGATACAGTGCAGTGGATATTCTTAACTACACAATCCTCGCCGTACTAATAATTTCCCTATACATAAACGTATAAAAGGGCAATTATGTCCTCGTTAGTAAAACAACACTTCAACACAACATTTCTGCTAATCCCATTAAATCTTCACATATAATCTTCAGTATAACCCCTTATTCCTGATTAGATAAATATTATACAAATAATATCCCCAAAGGAAACATGATAATTGCACCAACATGAGCATAAATATGTAATTTATGCTCATTTTCCTTCAGTTTGGTAATTGCTAAATCAACGATGCGCCATTGCTATAGCGCATGCGCGTACAACAGAAAATGCTTAACCTTCGTCCAATACTAAAACCCTGATTTGTTACATGATTCCCTTCCCTCCCAAGCTTGGTCCCCAACCCATAGGAAAGTAAAAAGTATGCCGCAGATCTGCCGCAGACTTTTAGTCTGCGGCAAAGAGTATGCCGAAGTATGCGGCAGAAAGAAATTTCGCTGCAGACTTGCCGCATACCAGTATGCCACAGGAACAGTCTGCGGCAGATCTGCGGCAGGATGAAATTTTGCTCCAGACTTGCCGCATACTAGTATGCCACAGGAACAGTCTGCGGCAGATCTGCGGCAGGATGAAACTTTGCTCCAGACTTGCCGCATACTAGTATGCCACAGGAACGGTCTGCGGCAGGGCGAAACTTTGCTCCAGACTTGCCGCATACCAGTACGCCACAGGAACAGTCTGCGGCAGGTCTGCCACAGAAAAGTGGGAAATTATACAGTCTGAAGCAAGGCTATAGGCGGCCATTTTGTAGGACATGCAGTACCATATGAGGTTGCAGGCTGAGCCCATGATCTTGTAAATTCCTGTGTTAATTAGCACTGTTAATTGTCTTTTTAGCTTCTGTCAAACCAAACAATTTGCTAGGGCCAATTGAAACCAATTGAAACCATATCAATCAGTTTATCACTGGTTCTTCTACATGCATACTTTATTGCCACGTACTGGATGTGAAAGAGTATGCGCAGGTCTGCAGCAGGTCTAGATGAGATATGAATATTCATGATGAAGAGTCTGCGGCAGGTCTGCACCAGACTCTTCATCATACTGTAAGAGTATGCGGCAAGTCTGCAGCAAGTCTGCGGCAGACCTGCCGCAGACCTGCCGCAGACTCTTCATCATACTGAAAGAGTATGTGGCAAGACCTGCCGCAGACTCTTCATCATACTGAAAGAGTATGCGGCAAGTCTGCGGCAAAACTAATTTGCATGTGAAAAAGATGACTGTCTGCGGCAGGTCTGCTGCAGATCTGCGGCAAGTCTGCCGCAGGAGTATGCGGCAGGCTCATTTCTTTCCTATGGGAAGCTATAACTTATCTATAACTTATGCAAAAACAACGAAATCATAACATTTTATCAAAACAAAACAAAACTGAAATCCAAGTCTTTTACACTTCAGGCATTCAAATGGCTCTTTCCAAAAGTGTTCAACTGTTCAAAAGTTCAACTGTTCAAAAGTTCAATCACTAAGGGTCTTGGGCTACCTTGCTCGGCGTAGAGAACTCCTGTTGAAACCGCAGGGGCCTATTAGAGCCAGGTAGCTCAGAATAAGTTGGTCGATCTGGGAAAAGGTGGACGGGTCTGTGAGCTCTGCAAGTTTCCAGATCCTTTCTGTTTGGGTGTATGTACGGCTCGGTGTAAATATGTCAGAGGAAAAAATGTCAGAGGTAAAAATGTCAGAGGTAAAAATGTCAGAGGAAAAAATGTCAGAGGTAAAAATGTCAGAGGTAAAAATGTCAGAGGTAAAAATGTCAGAGGTAAAAATGTCAGAGGTAAAAATGTCAGAGGTAAAAATGTCAGAGGTAAAAATGTCAGAGGTTAAAATGTCAGAGGAAAAAATGTCAGAGGTAAAAATGTCAGAGGTATAAATGTTAGAGGTATAAAATAAGAACAAAATCATGTTTGTTATGGTTACACCCGGGTTATATATTAGGCTTATCGAAAAAGAACAGCGAGGGATATTCTGCAGTTGTTATTTCACCGCTGCTTTATTTCCCACTTTCCCAGTTTAAATTTGTTTACCTTTCGGCCCCAAATGGTGACTTTTTGCCCGATTATTGCCGAAGGAAGACGAGGGGGGGGGGGGGTATTCTTCTTCTGGGGCACGGTGACCCGGCTGCTCTCCCCCTTCCTCTTATATTATGCTTTGCTAATAAATCCTTCCGAACAGTGGTCAATGCCTAGGCAGAGCAGGCAGACTGATGGGACATGGTTTCTACTCCGAGTTTCGCGCCTTGCAAGCAATCATCAGGCAATTGATAGCATTCTTAAACATGATTATCCTACAACTTTGGTAAAATACCCGTAAAAAGACTTAACTAATAAAATACAATTATAATTACTCATGAGTAATTCTTAATATATGGTATTCAGGTATTGTATCAGTTAAGTCTTATTTTGAGCGTATTTGTACCAAGGTTGCAGAGGAATCATGTAAGAATGCTATCAGTTGTCTGATGATCGCTTGCAAGGCGTGAAACTCGGAGTAGCAACCATGCATGTCCCATTTGTCTGCCTTATTCAATATTTATATACCGGTATATTATGCTTTTGTAAAAGCAAATGGTACTGGTACACTGAGCAAA
Organism: Strongylocentrotus droebachiensis; assembly: GCA_035222895.1. Lineage (NCBI taxonomy): Eukaryota > Metazoa > Echinodermata > Echinoidea > Camarodonta > Strongylocentrotidae > Strongylocentrotus > Strongylocentrotus droebachiensis. The sequence goes on from JAVYIG010001046.1 coordinate 264,364, forward strand.
CTTCTGGGGAAAAAGATTTCTAAAATCGAGAAGTTTGGCCATGTTTTATAGGCTGAGTTGTCGCTCCATGCATGGTGTAATTATTAAATAAAAAGAAAAGTTAGTACAGCCCCAAAAATAGGATCAGATATCTATGAACCTCCCCCCCCCCCCACTTCTCCTTCACTTCTGAAGATTGTTGGACATTTTAACTGCGTGGCAATGACTACTATCATATGTAATTTCCAATAAATGCATATTTCCGACAATTCCACTTTCTTGTGGGCTTGGTATTTTGATACTCTGAACCAAAGCAGAAAGCCATGTTATCAATGCTAACCCATCACATTTCCGAAGTGAGTGCGTTGCAATAAAATATTGTCGATTACAATTGCGGTATAAAATAGTCTGGGAGAAAATCAATAAGCAGCTTTGTTACTCCGATACAAAGCAGAAAGCCGCCCGTGTTACATCAATTAAAGAGAAGGTTGAGTTAAAGGTGAACAATAATTTGTGAGCATTTATCATTCTTATTATGCAAGTGTGGAAGAACATCAAAGAAAAAAGTTATTCCCTGAAAATCTATTTCAAATGACTTCATATTCCAGATATGACAAGTAACAGCTTTAAAATGAGGCACGATTTGAATGCCATATGTTTGTGTAGTCCCATATCAATATCTTTCTGTGTACAGTGCTTGTTACTTTACCAAGACTGGGCCAAAGTTTTTATCATTTTGATGACTCCAAAACCTTGCACTACACACCAATACTTACATGTTTATGCTAGATGATCGACCTTTTCTGATTGCTTCCACACCGTTTCTTTCACAGTGCAATCGCAAGACCAGAACTCAACTTTATCTTTAAATGCCAACCGTACCATCACATTCCATAAAAGCGCGCGCTTTGCAGAGGTTCGGTTTAAGTTACATCGTTATTTATATAATGATGTGCAAAAAAGTTGATTGTGGATTACTATTGAGGTATAAATAGTCTGAGAGAACAGCAATGGGCATCAATTATTCCCTCGACATGAACGTATAGATATCAAAAAGGCCAAACGACATGCGATGGAGGTAATTGCATCAAATAAGGGTGGAATGAAAGTCATATAATGAGGGGCATATGTACACAAAAGTATTTGAGGGCAAGGTGTCCATTCTTTGGAAGTGTGTGAGGCGTACACGTGGGTGCAAAGGAACCTTAAAAACAAATCTCAATCGGGCCAAACCGCACACAGCCAACCATAGGCGCCGGAAGTGGGGGGGGGGGGGGGCAGGGGGGCAGTTGCCCCCCCCCCCCCAGTCCAAAAAATGGAGGGGGGAACGCATTTTTGCCCCCCCCTAAAAAAAAAAAAAAAAAAAAAAAAAAACGCCCCCCCCCCTCCTCCAAAAATAAAAAAAAAAGCAGTAAAGGAGTAAACATGGTTAGTATTTTTAATCCAAAAGAACGTAACAATAATAAAAACCTGAATTAAATCACATATACAATTCCATTCAAAGAAAAAGGTAAGTTTACAGGAATTAAATTTCATAAACATTGCGCATGCCACCTATACGGTATTTATCAATGGAAGTCTCTATAATAGCGATACGCGCATATCGTGGACATATTGTGCGAGAATGGGAAAGCGTCTCCGTTTTTTTGTTATAGGGGTGAGAAGACATGAGCCCCTGAACGCTGGCGTACTGATGGGGGGTGGTGTATTTCTTATTCGAAACAAGTGATTTACAAATGTTGATGTTGTGACATGATTTTCCGGCATTTTTTCTCCATTTTTTTGTAACTCATACCTTTTTATGCGTTCGTTGGAAAATAAGAAATACCCAAATTACAGTCAGGCGAAAATACGCTTATTTAGAAGCCTTTATGGAATGGTCTGCAAAGTGGCTGGGCTCGATCCCCCCCCCCCCCCTCCTTTTTGAAAAAGTATGTTAAAGAGAAAAAGAAAGAAAGACGGAGACAAAAATAAGGCTGCCAATGTCACAAATAAGGTATAAAATATGCTCATCTGACCGTAATTAAATGCTTAAAATCCCAGAGCTTACGGGGGCTCCGCCCCCGGACCCCACCAAGGGACCTAAGGCGGGCCCCTGGATGCTCATCTGACCGTAATTAAATACCTAAAAACCCCGAGCTTCCAGGGGCTCTGCCCCCTGGACCCCACCAAGGGCCCTAAGACGGGCCCCTGGATTTTCATCTGACCGTTATTAAATACCTACAACCCCTGAGCTTCCAGGGGCTCTGCCCCCTGGACCCCACCGAGGGCCCTAGGGCGGGCCCCTGGATGCTCATTTGACCGTAATTAAATACCTAAAACCCCCGAGCTTCCGTGGTCTCTGCCCCCTGGACCCCATCAAGGGCCTTAAAGAGGGCCCCTGGATGCTCATCTAACCGTAATTAAATACCTAAAACCCCTGACCTTCCGGGGGCTCAGCCCCTTGACCCCCTGCCGAGGCTCATGCCCTGGACCCCACGCCAATTTACGCTCTACCTGATCGATAATACTCCACTTTGAAAAACGTTCCGTGGGACCTGCATGTAACGTGTAAGACTGGTGGTGATGCAGATTTTTCGTCTGCCCCCCCCAACCCCCTTCCGAACTTTTTTTCTCATTACGTCACTGCCCCTGGAAGGTGAGTCCCCTGGAATGGTTGCCCCCCCCCCCCCAATCCCAAACTGCTTCCGGCGCGCCTGCAGCCAACCCACACAACCATGACGTTGACCTAGTAGGAGCGGAGATAGCAAAAGCGCGGCAGCAAATGAAGGCACGGGCCTCGACCACCAACGACACGCCCAAACATATACGGATACGGTGAGAAATCTGCCTAGAGAAGTACAGGGAAATCTGCCAAGTCGCACCGTTATCAGAAGGACAATTCTGATTCAACGCAGAGGACCTCTGGAGCCTGCAACTCTAGCAGAATTGAACATGGATCCCGAACAAACGATGACGGATGGGCCCAACCCAACGCAGTTCCTCCTCTACGACAACGGTCCCCAAGCTCGGAGTAGAATAATTGCGTTCGCCACAGAGGAGTGGATTATTTTGACGCAATGCGTCGTAGTGACACGCCCTTATAAGGGGTCACACGTGTCGGAGGGTTTAAAATGGGGATGAGCTTCTGAATCGAGACGGTCTTTTACTTTTTGGAGCGGGTTTATAGTTTTTGGAGCGAGTTTTCACTTTTCGGGAGACTTCTTGTTTATTCTCATTCGTACGCCACTTCCTTTGCCGCCATGAGGTGCTAAAGCTTTAGCAGAGTTCGGGGCGTCAGCCTATATATGTAACTTTTCGTGATTCCTCGTGATTATGTAATTATTTGTACTAGATGCACTACTCACTTTAACACTTGACTTTTACGAGAACTTTTATTTCTTCGTTTGGACTTTGTTCGTCTCTTGAACGTTACAGTTGTAGGCTGCCACCGGCCAAACCGGTCCGAGTCACAAATATTAACACATCAACCAATTCAAAATATCAAAAAATGTTAGACATTCATACATAATATATATGCAAGCCTGATCACAAAAAAATCAATTTCAAAATCTAGTTTCCACATTGTATTATCCTCAGGACATGTACGAAATACAACACACAGCCATTTATAAAATTTACATTATGGAAGAAAGGAATATAATAGACTAGCCTATGCAGTAGCTGTACGTCTCGACATTCTGTGTGATAAAAGTGCTGAGATATTATGACGGCACTCAATTTTTTTTGCTTGTACCTCTAACATTTTTACCTCTGACATTTTTACCTCTGACATTTTTACCTCTGACATTTTTACCTCTGACATTTTTACCTCTGACATTTTTTCCTCTGACATTTTTACCTCTGACATTTTTACCTCTGACATTTTTTCCTCTGACATTTTTACCTCTGACATTTTTACCTCTGACATTTTTACCTCTGACATTTTTTCCTCTGACATTTTTACCTGGCACCGTATGTACCTCAGTGTAGGGTTCGTCAAAGTCTCCCATTACAAGTAACCTCTTCTTAGCATGTCTTATTCCATGAGACACTCCTGCCATCTGAACACGATTGCCTGGAGTAGACGGACCACCATCAGCAGAGTGCATCACCCTTGCCGGTACTGCCGCATTCTTTCCAACACTGCCCTGACCAAATGACGGTTCTGGCAGTGTAGCCCTTTCTCCATTGCCGGTTGCAGGTGGTTGGATGCCCGATAACGGCATGCTAACAAACCCTGTGTCAGCAGAAAGTGGAAGAAATGGAGTGCTCTGCCCTGGACGAGGATAAGATGATGATGCTTCTGACGATCGATGTATTTCAGCAAGCATCTCGTCGACTGCTGTTATGTTACCTTCCAGTTGCTGTATTAATTCCGCTGGTGATAAATTACGACCAAATCTGATCTGACACGACTCCATTGTCGTTCCGCAGTTCCGTCAGCTAAACCAGCTGCAACACCGTCAATGCTACCTCCCGTCGTCCCCAAGCTCCGTCAGCTCGACCAGCTGTGACGCAGTCAGTCTTACTGCCCGTCGGCCCCAAGCTCCGTCAGCTCGACCAGCTGTGACGCCGTCAGTCTTACTGCCCGTCGCCCCCAAGCTTTGTCAGCTCGACCAGCTGTGACGCCGTCCGACCTACTGCCCTTCGTCGTCCCCCAGCTCCGTCAGCTCTACCAGCTTGTGACGCCGTCAGACCTACTACCCGTCGCCCTCCAGCTCCGTCAGCTCAACCAGCTGTGACGCCGTCAGTCTTACTGCCCGTCGTCCCCAAGCTTTGTCAGCTCGACCAGCTGTGACGCCGTCCGACCTACTGCCCTTCGTCGTCCCCCAGCTCCGTCAGCTTTACCAGCTTGTGACGCCGTCAGACCTACTGCCCGTCGTCCCCCAGCTCCGTCAGCTCGACCAGCTTGTGACAACGTCAGTGCTACTGCCGTCGTCCCCCAGTTCCGTCAGCTCGACCACTCCACGCCATCAGCAATCCCACTTCCGACACCATGTGTAACGGACACGGTTCGCTACCCCGGCTGACACGGTATTTGTCAGGATGCCCGTGTCTGGCCTGGTGCTCCCCGTCGTTCGTTTGGACAAATGGCTGGAGTTATTCACTGCTCACAGGCGTATCTCGACAATCATGCATCCATCGACTGCAATCGGTCACCTAAAAACGTCTTGTACACAGCAACAGTCAATTGAAAATCCCTCGAGCAATCAATCAATCAATCAATCAATCACCATGCTTTGTCAACTCCTGTCACTGATTCTCGATCTCATTGTCTACGGTACGGTTTCACTGTTCTAAGAAATCAAACCAATCACGAGTTGTATGTCGAAATTCTTTAATGCGATCCAATCAACATTCAGGGTAAACTCAGCACAAGTACAGTGCAAATCTTCACATATAATCTTCAGTATAACTACTTATTCCTGATTAGATAACTATTATACAAATAATATCCCCAAAGGAAACATGATAATTGCACCAACATGAGCATAAATATGTAATTTATGCTCATTTTCCTTCAGTTTGGTAATTGCTAAATCAACGATGCGCCATTGCTATAGCGCATGCGCGTACAACAGAAAATGCTTTACCTTCGTCCAATACTAAAACCCTGATTTGTTACAATACATTTACATCAACATAGTTTCATATGACTTAGAATACCTAATCTAATTTCAGGATCAACTGGATTTGTCAAGTGCTTTACAGCAAAACACACATTTGGAAATCGAGAATACACAAAAATCAAGAGTTGCTTGATTTGGCATGCCAACTAAAAGCCTATATGATATTTAGCACGCAGATACGCCTGCATATTGTACATACAACTAATGTTTTCTTTTACATTCAATGCGTAGAGCATCTCTATATACACAGCGTATTAACGATTAATGGTCAAGCAATACATGTACATATTTTATTGAAATATATATGGAATTTAGAAAGTTCATTGCATAGTTTCTATTGCATTCTCATTGTTATGACCATATATGTTTGACCACATTTACCTACATCTGCAATGTCTACATTTAAGTCTTCTTCTATAGTTTTTATATTTTCTTGTTTAACACAATTTGTTGATATACATTTATTACATTCATTATCTCGTATGGAAATAGATATCAGTTGTGTATTGAGGAAGATAGAAAAAGTACCAATAGATGATATATTTGAAATGAAATCAAATGTTATTCAGCTTTATTTAGTACATCATGTTCGGAATATCATCCCAACAAATTTCCTCCGCCATTGTAATATACATGTTCATGATGATAATTTCATATGACTTAAAATATCGAATCTAATGTTAGGATCGACTGGATTTGTCAAGTGCTATACAGCGAAATACATATTAGTTAATCGAGAATACACAGAAATCAAGAGTTGCTTGATTTGGCGTGCCAACTAAAATCAGCACGCAGATACGCCTGCATAATGTACATACAAGTATTGTTTATTGTTTATTTACATTCAATGCGTAGAGCATTTCTGTATATACAGAGTATTATTACGATTAATGGTCAAGTAATACATGTACATATTTTATCGAAATATATATGGAATTTAGAAAGTTCATTGCAAAGTTTCTATCGCATTCTCAATGTTATGAGCACATCTATGTACAGTCAATGGTTTTCTGCTCATGAGACAACTGGTTATTTGTTTTACCACATTTACCTTATCTGCAATGTCTACATCTAAGTCTTCTTTTGTAGTTGTTATATCTTCATGTTTAACAACATCATTTTGATATACATTCATTTCATATATTTTCTCGTATGGAAATATATATCAGTTATATATCAAGGAAGACATCATTTATAGTATCAATAGATTACATATTTGAGACGAAATCTAAATTGTGTCAGCCTTATTTCTTACATTATGTACAGAATATCATCTAAAAAAAAAATTCCCCTGCTATTGTAATATACATTTACATCCACATAGTTTCATATGACTTTATAGAATATCAAATCTAATTTCAGGACCAACTGGATTTTGTCGAGTGTTATACAGCATAAACACACATTTGCAAATTAAGAATACACAGACATCATTAGTTGCTTAATTTGGTATTCCAACTATTCCCATATGATATTTGGCACGCATATACGCCTGCACCATGTACATACAAGTATTGTTTATTTACATTCAATGCGTTGAGCATTTCTGTATATACAGAGTATTAACGATTAATGGTCAAGTAATACATGTACATATTTTATCGAAATATATGGAATTTAGAAAGCTCATTGCATAGTTTCTATCGCATTCTCATTGTCATGACCACATCTATGTACAGTCAATGGTTTTCTGCTCATGAGACAACTAGTTAAATGTTTTACCACATTTACCTATATCTGCAATGTCTACATCTAAGTCTTCTTTTATAGTTGTTATATCTTCATGTTTAACAACATCATTTTGATATACATTCATTTCATATATTTTCTCGTATGGAAATAGATATTAGTTATATATTGATGAAGACAAAGATATAGTATCAATAGATCAAATATTTGAGACGAAATCTAAATTGTGTCAGCCTTGTTTCTTGCATCATGTACATAATATCATCTCAAGAAAATTCCTCCCCTATAGAATATACATTTACATCAACGTAGTTTCATATGATCTAGAATATCAAATCTAATTTCAGGACCAAGTGGATTTTGTCGAGTATTATACAACAAAACACATATTTGCAAATCGAGAATATCATCTCAAGAAAATTCCTCCGCTATTGTAATATACATTTACATCCACATAATTTCATATGACTTAGAATATCAAATTCTTATTTCAGGACCAACTGGATTTGTCAAGTGCTTTACAGCGAAACGCACATTTGCAAATCGAGAATACACAGAAACCAAAAGTAGCTTGATTTGGTATAATAACTAAGCCCATATGATATTTGGCACGCATATACGCCTGCATACTGTACATACAAGTATTGTTTATTTATGTTCAATGCGTAGAGCATTTGGTATATACAGAGTATATTTTAAATGTCAGGTGACACCTCGTTGGGGGTCCATTTGACAGCTCTCTCAGATCGCGGCTATGTATGATCATTATACACACAACTTGTGCAATATCTATTACTTTATTAGAACACTATTCATGTAAATGTTCATTGCTGCACCACAACTAAAATGTTACAGTAACTTGATATAATAGAAACATTACTATACATATCCTCTTATGTACATGATCATAAATATAACAATCCCGAAACGCCCTTTCTACAACCTTACTATTGCTTAATACAAATATATACTATTTTTTTGTTAAATATACTTGACTGTTGTAACAATTACATTCGTTCATACATTCATGTACTTATTCAGCAAGTGCATTGTAGAAGTCACTGTCTGCAAGCAAGGGCGTCGCTAGACCTTTTCAGTGTGTGTGTGTGTGTGGGGGGGGGGGTGTACAGGCCACCGATTACCGACAAAACTAGCCACCAATTACCGACAAATACATTAATGCCAATGTGCCAATGTCTACAAATTTAACTCTATAAACCTGGGGCCGGGGGCCGGGAGCCGGGAGCCGGGGCCTAATTTTTTTTTACGAACGATCTATACCTGCGCATGCGCACATGGTCATTCTCCTTGACCTCATAAATATATGGTTTATTTCGTCAAGACTAGTCAGCAACTCAGCATCGTAGCTATATAAAAACAAAATGTGTAACCGTAGGGTGTCAGCCATAGGTTAATTATTACAGCCACATAATAAGAGAAGTTTTTTTTATTTCAAAGGCAAAATATGAAATGCACCAAGTCTAAATGGATATATTATTTATCGGTATGTCTTTTAAGAAGCGTGTTATTTATGTTCTTATGTATGTATGTTCATGTTGTTCTGTTATTTTGTTTATGCACAAACCCAGACCGAATATATTGTTTACTCTACCATGATTGTTGGGCAGTATTCTTCTAGTCCAGAATCTGGCCGGTTCATTATATTCCCTACACTTGATTCAAGCCGCCGAAGATGGCATAGCCCAGCGTTTTCGCCGGGCGTCCTAGTTTAAGGATCACGCCATCTTCGGCTGGCAGCAAGTGAGTAGTGGGGTCGCATAACGTTGGTGTGGTGGATATCAACAAATAAATAGGCTAGATGCAGGACTATATTCTTTCAGATTCAGATTGACAATTAGGATACGATCGCAAAAACATTCAAAAAAACAACTGCAATTTCAATGCCTTGTTGCACTGATTATCGAATCATGTTCGGACCACGAAAGATGTCATTATTATTTCGCGCATTGCAACAGCGTAAGGAATTTGCTATTGAAATTGCATTAAGGCTGATTTTATGACAGTTTTTTTCAATCGTATTAGAGATTATCTTAAAGATTAAAATAGCACAGACCTTTCTTTCCCATATCCCACTAGACCTACCTTTATGGAGTATAGGCCGGGCAACTGCACCCTGGATTCTACCCCCAGACAAATATCCAAGACAAGAAACAAAATTTACCCGCTCTGTAAATACCTAGGACGTTATCTCTCCTAGGACAACTTCCCTAGCAAATAACTATCCCCGGACTCTACTACTACTAGTATTACTACTCTACTACTACTACTACTACTACTTATTTTTCTTCTTCTTCTTCTTCTTCTTCTTCTTCTTCTTCTTCTTCTTCTTCTTCTTCTTCTTCTTCTTCTACTACTTCTACTACCACTGCATGTACTACTACTACTAATATATGGTGGGTTTAGAAAGTACTTTGTTATTAAAGAATATCATTATAGCTTGAGAAATGCTCATAAAGCCTCAGAACTGCCCAAACCACATATGAATTTTAAGAAAAGGAACCTATCTTATAGAGGCATTAAATCTTTGAATCAGCTACCTATGAACGTAAAAATATGTCTTTCTCTGTATTTAAATCAAGGGTAATATAAATATTAATTTACATTTTGTTCGCTTAAAGGTACTATGTCCCATTTGCAGGCCAAACAAATGAAAAGGTTAAATTCCAATGGCATTTGAAAGATAATACTAAATTTAGAACTTTCCTAAAAAAGGTTGGGCTTGAAAATGTCTTCAAGTGGGAAAATAACGACTATTAGTTGTAAAATCGACTTAGGAGCTATAGAGCCAATAAGTAATAGTCTTGATTTTCAGACCATTTACCGAATAGTCATACGTTTTATGCTACGCAAAGATTCAATCAGTTTGATTTTGGCCATCACAAGAAGTGGGTTATTGATGTAGACAAATGCTCATGTACCCTTTACAGCTCATTTTATGTATGTTATTACCAAAGAAAAAAAATTCAGTCAGTCACTCGATAGTGTCTAAACTTCGTGTAGCTTCTCCCGAAAAGTATTGGGCGAGAAAATTCATCACCTAATGTGCGAGCATCAAGGATTGGTAGCTGAATGGGTAAAATCTGGCCAAATGGCGAAATGGTTAATTCCCATTCCCATCTGGCCCCTGGATTGCACAAAGATAAATTTGAGATTGATTTATTGCAATATTGGCAAATGAGCCCTGTACTAAATGTAAAACCAATAGATTTTAAGATCAATCAGTCTACATATCGTACAATCAATTGCTAAGCCTTACACTGCAGTGATGTGTGGGAGGGGGATGGGGGGGGGGCATCTATCATTTGCAAATGTACAACAGTAAGCGAAAGAATATCCTACTTTTGAGCTGCCTTACTGAATTGCTCGACAATAAATTCTCCTGAGGGAATAGAAAACCTGAGCGAAAGAAGGGACAAACTATTCTTAAAATGTGCAGATGTATAGTACATTCGTTTTCGAGGTTAGGCAATGAAAAATAGAAGAAACAGTAGTCCCTAAACAAAGAAATAAACAACTCGCTCAATTGGTTCTGAAGCCTTATGTTCCAAGAACCGGACAGTTTAATCTTTATTACCTATATAAATAACGTCTATAATCACTTTTAAATTATGCCAATACGAAATGTATTATGGAACGTCTAGACTTTATTTTTCCTATTCTTCTTTTACATTTCTAAGCGTTGCTTAGGATCTTAATCCTGTTTTTTTTCTACATAAGTCAATGCCCCCATTTAAGCATACTTTGAATCTGGTCACGCTCCGAAAAGATTCATGCCGGCATAGCATTTTGTATATCAGATACAGAGAGCACCCTTAGATCATGTGATTTTGTAATCATGCTGTTTATGTTCTGTATGTAGATGTGTCGCAGCCGGGTGGTTTAAGCAGTTGCCACTTGAAATGCAAAAGGTCGTGGGTTCGATCCCTGATAAGGCAATAATATCCTTTGGCAGGGAATACATCTACATATTTCACTCCATACCCAAGAGAGAAACGAGCAGGTACGTCGCTAAAGGGGGGGGGGGGTGAGTGGGGGTGCGCCACTCCCTACCGTCGGGAAAATGAGAAAAAGGGGAGGGGGAAAAAGAGAGGGAAAGGGAAAGAAAAGAAAAAAAGAAAATGAAAGAAAGGAAAGAGAAAGAAAAGAAAGAGACAAAAAAAAAGAGTAAGGAGTGGAAAGGCAGGAAAGGAAAAGAGAGAAAGGAAATAAAAAGAGAAAAGGACAAGGGAGGGGGGCGACTGAATTCAGACAAGGATTAGGAGTAGAGCGAACGGTAAAACGAACCGTCTTCTTTCTCTAACGTTGTAATAAAGCGTCATAAGCTTCAGCGCTTTGCGCGGGAGGGGCGAAAATGAATTCAGACAAAGATTAAGAGTAATAATTTAATGAAACATCAAAGCTTCTGCGCTTCGAGTGAGAGGGGAGGGGGGGGGGGACTGAATTCAGATGAGTATTGAGAGTAGAGAACGGTACAACGATCCTTGCGCGATCGCCTCTAGCTCCAGCAGATATGGGGCGGCAGCGTGCACACCAGTGTACTACCGGCAAGATACGTCGCTGCTGACGGTCGTAGAGCCTTGCGAGCTTCCGTTGTTTTTATCTGTAATACCCATATAGATGTGAAGATGGGAGATATAGCGCAATCTTGCGGCGAAAAAGCGTTTATTTCTTTACAATATGGCAGCCTCTAGAAACCGACAAAATCGAGCGAGAGATCCTGCACGCTATTAAAATATAACTTCCATAGTTCCATTTCCTTGGGTTAAGGTTTGAAAGTTGAAACTCAATATTGTGTGAAAGTTATAACAGAAAGGATAATCTTTATTTTATAATTCCACGGGGGCGATTTTTAATTTTGCAATCGCCCCCGTGAGCACTCTGACGGAGGTGATTGTGTAGCTCACGGGGGCGAATCGCCCACCGCCCACGTGTATTTTGAGCGCTGTCTACTATACTTGCTGCCTAATCTGAGGGCTTAAAAAGAGCACACAATAGGTGGGGCAGTGCAATTTAAATATCAAGGGATGGATTAGAATTTATTTCTAAAATGAAATGATAGGGCTATTTGGCTTTCAAGAGCGATAAAACTCTAATCCATCCCTTGAAATTTAAATTGCACTGCCGCTATTGTGTGCTCTTTTCAAAGAGCACAAAAAACCCTCAGATTTAACATTCCATCTCATAAAATTGCCTTTCATTTCATTTTATAAATAACCTCTCTTTCTCTCTTTAAGACAATTTTCTCTCTTGAAAGTCAAATAATCTCGAGAGCATCCAGGACCCTCAAGTTCTGCCATGTTGTACGGATCCATTATAAAAGCAAAATAAGCCCAGTTTTGTAATATATATATATATATTCAAACGTTAAAGCGATTCATCCTAATAAAAAATCCACGTAAGAGGCATTTTGAGAGTTTTAAGAAAATTCCTTCAAATTCCAGTAAATTGGGTGTTCTTTTTCAGGAAACTCTTTTTAAACTAGTGGAAGCACTGGTGGCTCTCTTTTAAAAAAAAGCTGTAACAATTGCCCTTGGATCAGATATAGACCAAAAACAAGACTCATTATTTTCAGTATACAAGTGTCATTTCGGACCTTACAGGTTTCATAGAAATCACTAGGACCTGTTGCATAAAACTTTTGGCGAGCTAAAGAAATGGAAATGGGGAAAAGAAAGAACGATGGAAGGAAAATGAAACGAGAAAGAGAGAATAATGTAAAAGAGAAGTAGAGAGAGGATGGAGGAAAATGAGAAAGAGAGAGAAAGAAAGAAAGAAAAATGGAAGAACATGAAACTTAAATTTACACTTACAGATTACATTTCCGATGAGTTGGCTCGACATGTGCCTAAGAAGTCTGCGGACGAAAGTACAGCAATACGAAAACAAAAGTTCTATAGAATTGTCTTTAAAGGTACTTTGTCCCATTTGCATGCAAAAACATGATAAGGTTAAATTCCAACGGCATTTGAAAGACAATACTAATTTAGAACTTCTCTCAAAACGAAACGGCTTGAAAATGGATTTTAGTTGGAAAATTACGACCATTAGTTGTAGAATCAACTTAAGTGATTTTCCGACCCATTTAGCGAGTGGTCGTACATTTTGAGCTGCACAAAGATTCAATCAGTTTAATTTTGGCTCATATCGAAATGCTTAGGGGCATCTTGAGATGACATTTCGCTGTACAGGCGCTATGTGGGATGGTTTCGATTTTGTATCGCTCTTGAAAGTCAAATAGCCCTTTCATTTCATTTTAAAAATAATCCATCCCTTGATATTTAAATTGCACTGCCTCCCCCCCCCCCCCCGGCCCCCACTCAGTGTTATTGAGGGTACGCATATGCATGTTCCCTCTTTTGAAAACACTTCCCAAGTCCGGTGTGTAAGTCAATTTTGTATACTACGAGCCGGACTTTGGTGCGTGAAAATTACCCCCTTTACCGGACATTTTGGTAACACGCATGGTATCCCTCCGTTCACGGAGTGGGGGGGGGGGGGGGGGGGGGGGGCTGGGACTGCCCCTATTGTGTGCTCTTTTTAAGCCCTCAGATTAGGCAGCAATTATAGCAAAACATGCCCCTAATACTTGACACAACATTCAATGGGATGATGCCCGAATCATTGGCCCGAATTCACAAAGCAAGGTTTGAGCTCAGACCAAGGTTTGAGGTCAAACCTCCTTTTGTTTCGCAAACCTTCTTTTGTTATTTACAAACCTGGTTTGTAAATAACAAAAGGGAGGTTTGGCGAAACAAAAGGAGGTTTGAGCTCAAACCCGGTCTGAGCTCAAACCTTGCTTTGTGAATTCGGGCCATTGAGTCTGAAACGCACTTCTGGTCAAGAATGGTAGAGAAAACCGTCTTGATATAAAAGATTAATCCTTCACTGAATAGGGACTCTTGCTATATTGTTTCCTTCCTTCGCTCCAGTGATCTCGGGACAGCAGACAGCAAGAAATTGTGTAAATAATAAAAAGTCCATGGGAGTGGTTGTTAGAAGCTTAAACTACATATAACTCACACTCTCTCCAATTTTATACAACGAAAGGTTGTCTTAGGAACCACTTTTATCTTTAAGGATGGGGTACATGGGCAGGGCATTTGCCAAGAGTCTAGGGGGCGGAGCCCAAGGAGGTTCTTGAATTTGTTTTAAATTTAGAAAATTCAAAATAGTCGTCACAAGGGATATAAATGGTAATTTCCTCCTTGAAATTCACATACCACCCCCCCCCCCCCCCCCCCCCCGATCAGCCAGTGATACGTTGATACAGGCAATACGTCTAACCTGCGGTGGGATTTGGTTACCATCCTATCTAGTTGCCGACCCGTTACTCAGAATGTATAGTTGTTGTCATGATGAAATGCAACGGAAATGTTGGTAGTAAATGGATGAATGAAATATGAATCTATGAAATGTATACCTTACCATTACTAGAGAAGACGCTTGCCACACTGAGTCAAAAAGAAGCGAGAGTATAGTTTAGCCTTTTATCATAGTACGATTCAACCAGGACCTTCGGGTAGGTGTTTCGATGAAAAGTGTTGCTAATTCCTGAACGATGTACGTTTTTACGGTGAAATGTTACCAAAGGAACATTTCCTTCAGATATTTGAAAGGATTCGTAATATTTCCCCCTATTTATCGCATAGACAGCAGACTGTGTTACATTTCTATGAAAAAATCATCACACCCATTTAAATTCAACGTTTCCCGTAGCTTATAATTATGTAACATAATACAATCCGAAATTTACAAGGTTTTGACCCCCCAAATAAAATTCAAACGTGGTTTATTTCTAATACAAAAATATCACTAATTTCTGTTTTTCTCGTAAGTTCCTTCTCCCTTGAGGCACTACTCAAAATGTATTATAGATAGCATATTATTATAGGTCCTCTAAAAAGAACAGATCCTCCTGAGCCATGAATTTTTGAAAAAGAATTTTTAAAGTTGATTTGGAGATAATAATAATAATAATAGCTCGTTCTTATACAGAGTGTCCCAGAAAAAACGAAACCGAGAATTATCGATGTTTTATATTCACTTAATCACAATTATAATTGATAAATGACACATATTTGGAAAGCTTAGATCCCCGTCTTTCAATTGATGCAATTTTTATAATCCATATTTCACGCATGAGTGATTAAAATGAATTTGAAGAGAGGAAAACAAAAAGCCATTTGGTGGACGGTATCTGAATTCCAAAGAGAAAACACGCATTAGCCAATTTATAGTTATCGAAGATTGTATATCATGGATTAAATAACGGGGCATTGAAACACGCATAAATTAGCGCATTATTCTAAAATATTGATTATTTGTCAGGATCTAATTTTTCTTTTACAACTCTGGCACACAAATTATAGGAAGGGCGGAGTACTAAATTGGAAAAAATAGTTTGGTGCACTATTCCCATTACATTCCCCATATAAAGTTTATAATTTACACTGAAATTTTGCCGGTAATTTGATATTTTGTAATAAATGTGAAACTGGTGCATGGCCTCCAAAATTCCCCGCAGTGGAAGCGCGGTTCGGAGCATGGAACTTCAAAGCCAGGTGGAATGTTACACATCCCATTGTTACGCTTTAGAACTCACGAATGTGTTTGAATAAATTACAAGAGTTACCACTCCTTTCTTTCACCTCCCTGGTGTAATCGTGTTGCGGAGATTTTCGGCGTGTACTGTATAAAAGAGGGTCCAGGTACCTATTCTTTGAGCCAGTTTTGTAACAGCCACCACGGTCGGTTGGTTAACGAGAAAGGGGGGGGGGTAAATATTTCGAACCCTTTCAAATCTCTGAAGGAGAGACTCTCTATAAAAACGCACCTCCTTCAAGAATTATTCACACTTTTCATCGATACATCCTACCCGATGGTCCTGGGTGAATCGTGCTATGATGGAAGGCTACACTATACTCTCGATTCTTCTCTGCCTCAGTGTGGCAAGCGTCTTCTCTAATGATGGTAAGGTATTCATTTCTTTCATTCAATTTTCATACATCCATTTACTGCCAACATTTTAGATACGTTTTATTTCAGCAAGACAATAACTATACAATTTGGGGCCGACTGCGATAGCTAGTCAAGTTTTGTCCCATTTAAAAATCAATGATCTATTGCATTAAATCAATCATTAAAAATCACTAATAATAATCATAGAAATAACGAGGAAGTATCTTGGGGTTCGCACTATAAACCAAGAAAATTTAGAATCAGCCAATCAGCGGGCTTGTACCAAAGATGGTGATGGGAATTTCGTCGTTTGATAACGAAGGATGACGAATTTCAACGCGCAGGGGCGGATCTAGCCTTTTGACAAGGCCTCGTGACTCTGGCTAAGCGGCAGAGATGAGTCTAGATACCAGGGGTGAACGCGTGATCGCCACTTGGCTGTGATTCTCGCTCTGTCGATCACTCGGGTTTTCGCGATTATTCTCTGTTTAGTCGCTCGGCGTCTATCAGACATGTGGCCTTGTTTAAAGGTTAGGACGGATCTAGCTCTTTGCTACGGGGGGGGGGGGGGGGGGAGATGAAATTTGAAAAATCGCGCCTACCAATATTTCGCTCAGTGGGGGGAGGGGGGGGGGGGATACGGGGTAGGGGGGCAGTGAGCACTAATTTATTGTTTTCATTTGAAAAAAGTGCCAACCAATATTTCGGAGGGGGGGGGGGGGGGGGGTAGAAAGCACCTTCGCAAGCACAATGGGGGATTTAAACCCCCTAACCCCCCCTTGATCCGCCCCTGACGCGAACGGCTCTTCGGTGAGTTTTTTTTTCTTCTTCCGTTTCTTGTTTCTGAATCATAACAACATGAATATGGATATAACATGAATTGTTTTAAAACTTGATGATAAATTGTTGAAATTTGATAAAAAGCCATTTTGTGGCTTGGTCGAGACAAGTTGTGCTAGTCGTGTAGTCCCGTATGTACTGTATTGCGTGGCAGGGAATAGGCCATTTTCGTAATCTAATCAAATTTAAAACATAAGTCTTTGTGAAGTTCCTCAGTACAAATTATTTCATTCACCTGTCTAGGATACGCAATAGTCAGAATGCAAACTGCATGCCATGTATTAAGTGTGGCAACAACTAATGTATGCAGATTGGATTGAATGATCTCATAATATCTCTCTTGAGATGGACGTGTTTTTCGCGAGCTCCTGAAAAATGCACTTTTCTGCAGCCAAATAATGGACTCAAGGAAACTTTTTATACCAAACTGACGACGAAAGGACAGTGGTGAGATTTGTGTAATTCATTTTTCACAAATTTTTAGACTTTTAAAGATTTTGGCCATTTTATACTGTTATTTTGGTCAATTTTTTAAATATTTATTTTCTTGATTTTTGAACATTAAGTGCAATATAAACACTTTACGCAGAATTCATCTTGGATACAGCGCAAGTGAGCGCAAAGATACAACGCAAGTGTGCGCTAGTGAGTTATCTCAGTATTACGCACTGATGTTAACGCAGTACTTTTCAGCAAACAGGTGAACAATTATATTAAATGACGTCACAATGACCATCGTTAACGTAAGAAGTCTCCGTGTGAAGGAACTCAAAGCTGAACTGCAGAAACGTGGTCTAAATAAAAATGGTGTAAAAGAAACTTTGGTTAATAGGCTGCAAAGTGCAATCAATGACAATATCCATCAAGCGAGTAATGACAAAAGAAATCAGGAGACGAATACTGAGCAAGCTGATCTCTATGACCTATTCAATCTAGTTTTGTCGTCAGTTAATGAACTAGCCGACAGGCTTATCCATCTTGAAGCTAAGTTCGATAGTGCTGATCTGGTAAAGGAGAAAACAGATCTCAATGAGATAGTGGGAACTATCTCAAGAGTTGTTTATACCGTCCCGACGAAGAATAGGTTCGATGTCCTTGCGGATAATCATGTCACTGACGCTGAGCCTGCTACTTCGATGTCGACTAGTGACCAGATGAAAGAGTACCGAGATGGGCATCGCCAGCGCCGCTTATCTGAGCTACATGAATCTGTCCTTGAAGGCACAGACGTCGAGCCTCCTACTCCGATGTCGACGAGCGACCAGATGAAACAGTACCGAGATGGGCATCGCCAGCGCCGCCTGTTGGAGGTACCTGCTGCTGTTTTCGAAGGCACTGACGCAAAGCCTTCGACTTCGATGTCGACGAGCGACCAAACCAATGAGTTTCGACAAGGGCATCGCCAACGCCGCTTGTCTGAGCTACCAGATGTTGTCATCGAAGGCGACTCGATGATCAAGCACATCGAGGGCCGACTCCTGAGCCGAAAACATAGAGTAGTCTGCCATCCGAACCCAGGGGCAACGGTGGCTGATATCTCCTCTAAGAAGGCTACTGAGGGTGTAAAGGCGAAAGGAGACGTCATTCTACATGTCGGGTCAAATGACTTGTCGAAAGGTAATGGTAGTACATCAACCGCCAATGACATCATAGCATTAGCAGACGTGATTGCAACGAAAGGCTGTGATGTATGCTTGTCTGGTGTTATACACCGCAGATGGGAATCGGTTCACCAGAGGCGCAGTGTCGATGGGGTTAATGGGCGATTGAGAAGAGCTGCCCGTGAAAGGAGATGGGGTTTCGTTGACAATGACAACATAGGTGACAGGCACCTTGGCAGAGATGGGGTCCACATCAATAAGACAGGACAAGCTGTTCTTGCCTCTAATCTACGCCACTTTATTGAGCGACCTCGAGGGCCACCTACACCTACTCAGCAAACGTCCTACGCTGAAGTTGTTGGATCTTCAACGCAGGATTTCGAGATGATTGCTCCGAGAGGGAGGCTAAAGTCTGCACCTGCTCTTCCAATGTTTCCACTGACAAAAGCTCAACAGGGGTGGAACGAGCATCTACGTCTCGTCATGGCAACATGCAGTTAAACCCTGTCTCTGGTACTGGCATACTACATCATAATCTTCAGGATCAATCTCATGAACTGAATAAGAGTAACATTAAACAGTTGGAAGGTGGTTCAGTTCCTCCGTTTAGAAACAGGGGCTTAAAATTTGCCCATTTGAATATTCATAGCTTAGTTGCTAAGATTGACGAACTTAGATTACTTCTGAGAAATGCATCATTTGATGTTATTGGTTTAAATGAAACATTTTGCGACTCCATGATTGATGATTCTGAATTGTATATAGATGATTATATTTTATTACGTAGAGACCGTACGAGACATGGTGGTGGTGTGGCTGTATATATATCCAAGAGGTTCAATTATAAAAGAAGGGATGATTTGATTTCTTCTACTTTAGAATGCCTTTGGTTTGAATTGCATTATCCAAATAAGTCTCCCATCCTGGTTGGAGAGTTTTACAGACCTCCAAATTCTCACGTTGATTTCTTTGAAGAATTAGACGGAAATTTGGACTCTGCTCTCTCGGAAGATATGAGCTGTATTATTTTAGGTGATTTCAATTGTGATTGTATGCCACACCAACTTGATCTGAATGCTGAAAAGTTAATGTTTTATACAAATATGTACGGGTTAAGTCAGCTAATTGATACTGCCACAAGAGTTACAAATACCTCTTCTACTTTAATTGATTTGATATTTGTATCAGACAAGGAACTTTACAATGAATGGGGAATATTTGAAACTAGCATAAGTGATCATTATTTGGTGTATACGGTTCGCGATTTTAGTGCAAAGATCCATAACAAATCCGAATACGCAGAATTTCGCTCGTTTAAAAATCTTGACGAGGAGAAATTTTACAGTGAATTGAGAAGTACTCCTTGGCAGGTCATAAAAGATATAGATAATGTTGATGTTGCGTGGGATATGTGGTTGACTCTATTCAATAATATAATCAACAAGCACATACCAGTATGTAAAAAGCGGATAAGAAAAAAGGCATGTCCATGGATATCTGACGAGATTGTTAAGCTTATGACGGAACGTGATAAAGTTCTCAAAGCTGCTAAAGCTAACAAAAGTGATGATCTTTGGGACACCTACAAATATCTAAAGAATACAGTTATTCATCTCATGAGGAAAAGAAAAAGAGAATATAATGCAGACCAGATCTCGCAAAATCATAACAATAGTAAGCAAATGTGGAGATGTTTGAGAAACCTTGTGCCTAAGTCATTACCTATATCTCACAATAGCATAAATGTTGATGGTGCTAATGTGTCAGACAATGCAAATATTGCTGAAGCTTTTAATGACTTTTTCATTTCTAATGCTACTAAGATTACAAAGGACCTGCGAAGGAATAAGTCTCAACTGAGAGTAGACGAGGACAATAATATTGGTCCAACTCATTCGCAATTTAATTTGAATTTGATTACTGAGGATTTTGTATTGAAACAGATTGATAATCTGAGTATAGATAAAGCAACTGGTGAAGATCACATCAGCTGTAAACTTTTAAAGATGACGAAGAATGTTATCGCAGAGTCTCTTTGTGATATCATTAACAAATCCCTGTCTACAGGAGTTGTTCCACGTGAATGGAAAAAGGCTCGGGTAGTACCAATATTCAAATCTGGAGATATTTCTTCTTTGAATAATTACCGTCCCATTTCGATATTACCTATCGTGAGTAAAATTATAGAAAGGGCCGTCCACCAACAACTCAGTGAATTCTTGGACGTGAATAAATTATTACACCCTAATCAGTCTGGTTTTAGACCTAAACATTCAACAGCTACTGCCCTTGCAAA
The DNA here is from genome assembly GCA_035222895.1 of Strongylocentrotus droebachiensis. Classification (NCBI taxonomy): domain Eukaryota; kingdom Metazoa; phylum Echinodermata; class Echinoidea; order Camarodonta; family Strongylocentrotidae; genus Strongylocentrotus; species Strongylocentrotus droebachiensis. The sequence goes on from JAVYIG010001046.1 coordinate 285,360, forward strand.
ACTTGTAAATCAATGGTCGTTGAATATTGATAACAAAGAAATTTCTGGAGTTGCCTTCATAGATCTTCGTAAGGCTTTTGATACTGTTGACCATGAGCTACTTCTACATAAACTAGCTTGTATAGGTTGTAGTAATAGGACTATTTATTGGTTCAAATCATATTTAGGGGATCGACAACAAGTGACCCAATTCAAAGGAGCCAAGTCGCATCCATCAACCATCAAATTAGGTGTGCCACAAGGTTCAATTCTTGGTCCCCTTTTATTTTCAATATATGTTAATAGTCTACCTGAATGTACTCCTGAAGGTATCATAGATATGTATGCTGACGATACGACACTTACCGTCAGTGCAAATGATGCAACTGTTGTGGAAGAAAAATTAACTGTTGCGTTAAACAGAGGCATGGCATGGATTAAGGAAAATCGTCTTGTTCTTAACACTGAAAAAACTTGTGTCATGTTAATAGGCTCTCCTGCTAATCTCAAGAAAATTGAATCTTTCACCATTTCATTAAACGGCAATTTGATCAAAAGAGTTCAATTCACCAAATGCTTAGGACTTTTGATAGATGAAGAATTGAAATGGTCTAAACAAATCGAAAACGTAAGTAAACTTACCCAGAAAAACATTAGCATGATAAAGAGAGCAAAGAGTTTTTTGCCTCAAAAATCCTTAAAGTTACTTTATAACAGTCTAGTGTTGCCACGATTAGATTACTGCTCTGTTGTATGGTCGAACCGATTTCATTCTCATACAACTAAGCTGCAAAAAATTCAAAAGAGGGCCGCAAGAATAATATTGAACAAGACATATGACACACCGTCGGCTGATTTGTTCACAAGTCTTAAATGGATGACACTAGACAAGCGGTTTGAGTTAAGTCGCGTTATGATGATATATAAATGCGTTCATAACTTAGCACCCTCTTACCTTCAGGTAGGCTTAATCAATCCTAATGATGTACATGAGCATCATACAAGGCAAATAGACAGTGGATGTTTACGTGTGCCTAGATTTCACACTGATTGTTATAAGTGTAGCCCAATTGTTTCTTCCATATTTGAATGGAATAAGCTAGATAATTCGTTGAGAACGGCTTCCTCTGTCAATTCATTTAAGAGATTGTTTAAACAAAGTTGTAATTTGTGAATGGCTCAGCCGTACATACACTACGTGCATGTTCTGTAATATTTACATGTCTTATTCACATAATTGCGACTTAATTAATATTTTCCTATTGACATTACTGCTTACTAGGTTAATGATATATGTTAATTTTGCAAACGAGTATTATTTTTGTAACTGTTCTGTATAAATGTTATAAACGATGTAAATATGTTCATTCAGGGCCCCATGGAAGACCACTACTTGCTGGTGAATGGGCTACCCTGTCAAAAGATCAGAAATAAATAAATAAATAAATAAATTGAAATACTATGAAATAGTGGTATCGAGGCACTTGATTCACTTGGGGCGTCATTGAGAACGCCCGTAGATTTGGCCAAAACCCGTTCTGGATTTCAGTATCTCAGCGGTCGCCCTGCTGTTACTATAGTAGCTTCTCGATTTTACACACGAACCGTAGATTCTCTGTCCGCAATGAGTTTGCGAAAACTCCCTAATATCATGTGGTGTTGGTCATGATCTGATTAAAAAAAAAGACTCTCATTATTAGTCCATCTGTAGTAGGTCCATGCATAAATAAACGATTACACAACTTTCATGAACTCCCATCCGGTAGTCGTCGCGACGGGTTTTTAAGTTTTTTACAGTTTTGTGGCTTATTCCGAAGATTCTTTTATTCTGGATGTCTGTAATTCTAAAGGTCCGTTACTCCGAAAGTTAAAAAACTGTAAGGGTCGTAATTCCGAAGATGAAATAAGGATTGTAAAGAAGAAAATGAAATAGGCTGTATTATTCCGAATGATCATATTTCCAAAAATGTCATAGAACGCTGGGTTTGTTTTACTTTCGTGCGGAATACCAACCTTCAGAATAATTTACCTTATTTCCTTTTCGGAATTAAGAGCCTTCTGAACAATGAAACTTCGGAAAAACGAAAGTAGAATAATTCGGCAAGCACAGACCCTATACTAATTTGACACTTTATTACAATTTGTAATGTGTATTGAGCGAAGGCTAGCCCAGTTCTTCCAGGGGAGTGTTTCACAAAGACTAAGATCGACTTTTAGTGGACTTAACTATGGCAGGCCGTTCATGCCACGGTATGCTCTCACCATTATGATCTTTAGATAATATTATTTCCTTCAATAATGAATAATCAAAAAATGTAATTTCTGTAGATTTGTGACCATGAATTGTACGTCCCTTGAGAGACCAATGCCAGTATGGTGAGAGTTAACAGTGGCATGAACGGCCTGCTGTAGTTAATTCCAACTTAAATCTTATCTCTGTCTTCGTGAAACACTCCCCTGGTTGTGTGAGTACGTATTGTCAGGAACAGATGCAATGCATGCAGGGCCTATTGCGTATAATAATCATTATAATTTAGGGTTGCATGTATAGGTGGCAAAGTTATAAAGCCAGCCTCAAAGGGTCGTAACCTTCTTGTGATATTTGACAATAATATGTCATTTTATATTGAACGTGCATTTAGCATATCAAAGTCTGTGAGATATCAACTGCGGAACCCTGGGTTCATACGACAATCTTTGACTCAACAAGCATTTGAACAATTAATCCATGCATTTATCTCATCTCGCTAAGACTTTTGTTATTATATATTTGTTTGGACTCACCAAAGAGCAGCAAGACAGACTACAATCCCTCCGAAATTCCAGTGTAAGACTCCTCACTTTCACACCAAGAATGTCCTCTATTAATAATAATAATAATTAATAATTAACAACATTTGTATAGCGCTTATCACAAAATATGTCTCTAAGCGCTTAAGAAAAATAGAACGAGAAGGAATTACAGCCAAATATTAAGTTATACATAATAGATAGTGGACAATCGAGGGGGCTGCATATGCAAATGAAAAAGGCTATTTAACAAAAAAGTAGGTTTTTAACATGGATTTGAATTTGTCTGTTGAATCTGCTTGTTTTATACATTGAGGTAAATTGTTCCAGAGTTGAGGGGATGCTGCATAAAAAGTTCGGGAACCATAAGACTGGGTATTGGTGGCAGGAACTATTAAGAGTGATTTCTTGTTTGAGCGCAGGTTGCGGGAGGGTAAGTATTCTGATATCAGCCTTTGAAGGTAGACTGGAGCTGTTTTTGTCAAACATTGGAAAGTCAGCAAGAGGATCTTAAAATCAATTCGTTCCCGGACTCTTAGCATATGAAGCTCCCTCAACAGTGGAGTGATGGACTCACGTGAACGACGCTTTGCAATAAGTCTAGCAGCTGAATTTTGTACTCTCTGCAATTTGTTAATTTGTGCATCAGGAAGACCATACAGAAGACTGTTGCAAAAGTCAATACGAGACATGACCAGTGACTGAACAAGTCTCTGGGTGGTCTTTTTAGTAAGAAACTGACGGATGCTACCGATTTTATGCAACGCAAATGAGGCAGATCTGCATACATTGTTCACATGAGTCATATTAGGCCTAGTATATTAAGAGCTTTTGTCAATACCAACCAGGACATCTTCATATCTCTGTACACAACTCTGGTACGCCCACATCTTGAATATTGTACAGTATCATGGAATCCCCGTTTCATGACCGCAAGATTGAAGCTGCAACGGGGAGCAACAATAATTATTCCTAGTATGAGTTTATTATCCTATCCTGAAAGGCTTAACAAAACTCAATCTATTCTCACTTCACTACCGGCGTGAGAGGGCTGATATGATCCAGGTTTATACAATAATTCATCCTATTGACAGACTCAAACAAAATAATGTTACTTGTTTATCGGGCCCTCCATGGAATGTCGCCACAATATATTAAAGACTCACTACACCCCTATAATCCAAATCGTACCTTAAGATCTGGAAGTGATCATTTGCTCCAATTTCCCCGTACCCATCATTCATGGGGAGACAATGCTTTTTCGCATGCAGCAGCCAAATTTATGGAATAAATTTCCCCCATCACGTCGCTGTATTGCAACATAATCCACCTTTAAAGATAGTCTTAAGACTTACCTATTCCAGCTATAACCCAGTATTTCCTCAAGTTGTATAAGTTTATTTTACTAAATCCTTAATAAATATTTTATTTGAATATACTAGTTATCACCCTTAAGTCACATTGGCTGCCCATGTGGGGTCTAGTGGCCTCGGATGCTAGAGCTCATGTGAATCATGTGCTGACTGGGCTAGACCCTTGAATTGTCAGTGAACGGAGTAGCCGCGGGAGGGCACCGGGCCCAACCTGGCAGAGCTGAGGATTGAAATGGGTGATACAAATGTTGCAACAATTTTTTTTTGAGTTTCTTATGGTTTAACTCTATTATCAAACTAGACTTGAATTCGTCACTTTGACGAATTAGGTGATACGTATGCTAATGTTTTACATAACGGAGAATGCATTTTCACGGTTCTACATTACGTTATAAAATGCTCCTCCCATTATGGTCTATTCAATTGAAAATCAAGACATGGTCCCTACATCCGGGTAAAACAATGGCTGGTTTCTGATAGTCCATAGTCCAAGCGATAATATACAAAAATTCAGGAGAAAATAAAGCCCCAAAAAAGCGAGATACTGGTCAAAGAACAATGTCATGTAAATTTATGATGTGAACGAAATTCACCTTCAATAGGCATAACACGCAAATTAAGAAAATTCTGACATGTCGCATTTAATTGAAATTTGTACTATGATGAAAGCACGTATTAGTGAATAGTGATCTTGTAGAAAATCATCTCCGCTACAACATATTCAAATTTAAAAGAAAACCCATCAATATTTACGGAGATACAATTGATTTCCCATAAATATGCTGACGTCATAATATGCATATTCGTATTTTGAGTTTCAAGGCTATTATGATGACGTCACGATGTACTTTACGGCCAAATGAGAAATGAAATCTTATCTCCGACTCATACTCTATCCAAATATGAAGGAAAGAAATCGCCTTCCCCAAGCATACCAAAGGGCTATAATGGGGAAACAATGTTATATAACGAAAGTGTGATTGGTTAGTCCCGTGTATTCATGTTCGTGTCATGTTCTGATGTGAATCATTTTAAATTTCATTCATTACTGCTAATGGTTGAAAACTCAATTACAGAACGATGTTCTATAGATGACATTATTCGTCACGTTGACGAATTAGGTGATACGAATGCTCATGTTTTACATATGAAGAATGTATATTACGTCATAAAATGCTCCTCCCATTATGGTCTATCCATATGTCAATTTTCAACTGTGTAGCCTTGATCATTATGGAATTATGGAAGATAGATTGAGACAACGTGACCATTGACCCTGTACAATTAAACTAGTTACAGCTTCGACCCTTATTGACATAATGAAGAATGCATTTTCACAATTTGATCTCATTTCATGAAATGCTCTACCCGTCATGTTCTACATATATTAGTCCGGTAGAAGTTTTTCAGACCTGGAAAAGTTGTAAAGTACAAGGATTTTTTGTTGATTCGTGTTCTAGATGGGTATTGAAGTAAATTCAGCTTGGTTGCCAGCATGGCAACCTTAGGCAATGTTTGTTATAGCTTAATTAGCATAATCATCTAATTAGCCTATGTGCAATATGTAATAATGTTGTTAATGTTAATCCACGAAGCCTTAAAACATGGATAATGTGACTATTCAGGGATTTTGCATGGCGAGGAATTCATTTATGACACCCGGTTTTATTTTTAAGTAATGCAATTGTCTTAAATAACATAATGAGCAGAATGAGGTTATTCGCATATGTTCAATATATGGACTTCATTATCAATGTTCATGTAGAAAGCCTGAAAATGGCTGTCAGCTTGTTCAAAGCCGTCCAGGCTTCGCCTTTCGGATATTCAGATCTTATTTTGACTGATCAACCCATGAGCCAATGTACTGAAAGTCTTGGACCTGCTTCAACGTTGTCTTGTCAGCAGTACAAATCTCGGCTTCACGAAGGTTGTACATCATGAATTCTGTCTTAGTACTATTTATTTGTAGACCGACTTGGCTTGCTGCAGACCCTACTTGTTCTGGGAGCTTCTGTGCCGTTTCCAGATTGTCTGAAATTAGTGCAATATCATCAGCAAAGTCGGTGATCTTTACAGAGCGATATCTGCTACTTTTCCTTTCCTCTGGGGTGAAGCCTAGATCCTCGAACCCTTCAGTAGCCATTCTTATAGCATAATCCAATGCTATGATGAATAGGTATGGTGCTAAGGTATCTTCTTGGAGCACTCCTGATAAGATGGTAAAGGAGTCAGTCTCTCCATCTGGTGAATGTACTTGAGCTGTGGTATCTTTGTACGTCACCCCTACTGCTGTAACTATTGTGCGTGGTATTCCGTAGGCTCTTAAGATCTCTAACATCTTCTTCTTATTGATTGAATCGAAGGCCTTCTTGAAATCCACGAACGTAAGCACTGCTGTCAGATGCTTTCCTTTAACATCTTCAACCAGTCTTTGCAAAGTTAGAATTTGCGCTACTGTAGATCTTACTGGACGGAATCCATTCTGTTTCTTGCCGAGAAGGGGTTCCAGGTGAGGACGGATTTTATTCAAAAGCATTTTGATGAATATTTTTGCAGCTACTGGGGTCAGTGCTATATCACGGTAGTTTTGAGGGGTACCGAAGTCTCCTTTTTTGGGTACAGGGATGATTATGCTCCTAGACCACAAGTCTGATTCCTATCCATGGATAAGCGTTCTGTTACATACTGCCAAAAGCTGTTGGTCAAGGGCACCAGACTTCCTTACCTCTGCTGGGATTTCATCCACACATGGGCATTTATTAATGGAGAGGGAGGTAACTGCCACTTTTAGTTCTGTTTAATGGTAGTTTTTTTGTTGTTGATCGGGAGTGTCTCTTGGACCATCTTCCTTACTGAGTTGTTGTTATCTGGTTGAGGTTACTCAAGAAGATTAGAAAAGTGATCTTTCCACTGGTTTAGTTTCTCTGTTTTAACGTCTACGCTGATCCACTTGGGTCGAGGCCTTTCCAGTCATCTCTATCACAATATCCCATACTTTCCTAGTTTGCTATTGGACTGCACTAATCTCTTTCTCAGTACATTTCTTAGCCATGTAATTTGACTGCTCCTCATCGTATGCATCCTGGAGATCTTGCTTGGCTTTGTCAAGGGTTTCTACATGTTCGGCAGTTGGTAGTGAGCACTAATTTCCTTTTTTGCCCTCGAAAATGTGAAAATCGCACCTCCCCCTCTTTAGCACCATGGGAGTTTAAGGATTGAAGTGAAGACTTCGGTTATCATATTATTATGGCATTTGGTGTGGAGGGTTGTTATACCAAAGAATCCGATTTGTAAAAGGCAATTGACTTAAAGATAAAGACCAGTTATGGTCATGCGATTGCATTGTGAAAGAAACGTTGTGGAATCGATCAGAAAACGTTGATCTAGCATATAACATCTAGCATATAAGTATTGGTGTGTATTGCAAAGTTCTGGAATCATCAAAATGATAAGAAATTTGGCCCAGTCTTCGTAAAGTTACAAGCACTGTACACATAAAGATGTATACGGGACTACACACGGGGCGACACGTGCGCGACACGTGCGTTTATCTCTCACAGTCCAATAGATAAACTAATTTACCAAACATATCAATTAGTAGGCGGTTTCCCGGCAAAAAATGTTATCATCATGTATTAGTCAAAACATATTCTTTCACATTATAAAGAGCTTCCAGTTATTTTTTTGAAATTGGGGCGTTTCCAATACTGGTCTTTACCTTTAAGGAAAGGCTCCTCATTCTGTTTTTAAGAGAGGGGTGAGATTGAAATGTTTGAAGATCTCTTTGCATGTACCACAGTCCCCCTGGGTAAATTTCTAATTTGTTTTTGTCCAGAGTTAAAATGTTAGGACAGTGTGCACCAGACACCTGTTAAGGTCAGGTTCACCCAGGGTCTATAATCCTAGATATCTGACGGGAATGTGGTAGGGGTACACTGCCCTAGGATATGGAAATCCTAAAGATATAGATGTCCAGAGGCAATCGTTCTAGGGAATATTGATTTAGGGGATGACAGAGTAGTCTGTGTGGATACATGTCCACGGGTGCATTGTCTTAGTGGCTAAGTTGTCCAGGGAATGGTAGAACAAGTCAGAGTAGTATGTTGGGATGCATGTCAAATGGTGCATCATCCTAGTGGGTAGCTTGTCTAGGGAATGATAGACAAAGTCAGAAAATTTGTTGGGATACATGTCCAAGGGTGCATTGTCCTGGCTCGTAGGTAGGTTGTCCAGGGGATAGTAGTTCGAGTTTTTTTGTCTGAATCTAGACGCTCATTTCCGAAAGAACTTTGATCTACAGCCAATCATAGCCGTATTCTACAATGTAGTTTAACTAGTAAAGACTACTGTGTACAGCCCAGCAAATTTGTGGTCAATCTAGTTAATTAATATTCATCTATATGTAAAAATTTAAGGGGACTCAAGGTTTTATGAAACATGCTCTGATAAAAATACCACTTCGATCAACCAAAAACTTTACTTCAGTAATTGGTTGAACTCTTATCTCTTCTAAAGCATGAAGCCATGTTGGTCCTGACCAAAACGGTTATTCTAATGTGGTTTGTTTAGAACGCCATTCAAGGAATGGCCGCACTTACCACAAACAGTTGACTGGATCAAAATGCCTCCATGTATATATCCACGGATGTCTTAAACATGGATAGGTCTCCTCGAAAAGCTTTTGATTCCCCTCATTTCATAGGAACACATCTACCTGTAGAACATGTTTTCCTTGTTTATTCATGAGCGAATATCAAGAACTTGTCTTGGAGAGGCCCTTACAATTCTTACAAATAATCTTTTTTTCTGCTCATGCCCAGATTGTAACTACACACTTGACTATTTTATGTCCATCTGATAAAAGCATTCGATTCTATTTGCCTATTCGACCACCACTTCCTACATTTTTGCCATACATTGGCACGCATTAACTTACAGCCATCTTAAATGGACCTGGCCCTCTGGGACTTGAGAGTTATTTCATCCCAGATTCAAGCCTGACAGCTTCTAGTGAGTATAGTGCTGACCATGGTGCAAAGAGAGGTCGTCTTAACCTGGCCAAAGTCGGGAACCTGAATGGAGCCTGGTCTGCACGAACAAATGATGCCAACCAGTGGATCCAGGTAAACAAATAATTTCTTAAGGACAATTCGGACACGAAACATTAGGCAACCCTTATTTCTCTGCATGGCATGAATTTATATTCCACCACTACTACCATGTCAGTAACGAAAGAGTCACCTGTCATTTCTATGGCACTATTTACTTCCACTATTAAAATTGTTTTTATTGGCCACTTTTTGAGGTGGCATATGAGTTTGTAGATTTTCTCTCCACTATGTAGGTAAAGCTACTATAAGATTACCATAGTTACATAATTATTCACATCCAAGTCAATAATTACTTTCATTTTTAAGGGCATTCATCTAATTTTTCGATATTACTCAGAAATAAGATCGACAATTAAAACATCAATGTGTAGAACTTCTTTTTTAAATATTTCCCTTGGAGGGGCAGAGCGGCATGAAAGCAAGGTAATGTCATTGATAGGTGCAGAGAAAGAAACCGTTCTTAGTATTTGTATTTAAATCATATAGATTTGACACATTTTGGAACATGCTCATTGGTTACAAGTTTTGTCATGAAGATAGAAATAAATAGATGATTAAGAGGATGAACATCAAGAAAGCTTCCTCCGATTCTTTTCTTTCTACAAGGTGGATCTTTTGGACCTTTACCGTGTCACTTCAGTTGCGACTCAAGGGCGACAAGATTCACCCCAGTGGGTAACAAGCTACAAGGTTGCTTGTAGTACTGATGGCACGACCTTTTACACCGTACAGGACATCTCTACAAACCCTGCAAATGACAAGGTAAGTTTGATCTCTGATTATTCATTTTTTAAATATTACATTGACTCTATTCTTGTAGGAATTTGAAGGCATTTAATATCTTTTTGATTAAAATATTTTTATGTTACGATACTTTCTTTTAAAGAAAAGGGCAATCGTTACCTCAGGAACACATATACAGTTTAGGTGAAGTATATACTATTCTGCTTAGTTACATAAAGTATAAGAGGACAAAACTATTAGGTAGGATTGTCAGAGCAAGTAATGCACTTCAAGCAAAAAATCTTCAATCCATATCATGTGTCTTTCTATTTTATTACTAGGTCTCGAAAACTAGAAATTGATGTCATCAGAATAAAACTTCAAATAAAACGAATGGACAGGCACTGCACATGCAAAAATATGTATTGTTCAGCATGCTTATCAATTCGATTCTCTTTAGTTCGATTGCAATTGACCGCAGAATCATTTGAGTCATAATTCATTCAAAAGTGGATTGAATTTCCTTTTTCATTGAAGATCTTCATCGGCAATGACGACCGCAACACCATCGTGACCAACACTCTGCCTGTAACCCATATTTGCCGCTATGTCCGCTTGATGCCCTTCACCGCTGTCGGCCACATAAGTCTTCGTATGGAAATCTACGGTGAAGGCCCTATCACAGGTCAGTTTTAAAACAAGTGATACTCCAACATGTTTTGCTCCATATTCAATTTCTCCTGCGACAATTACTCTGGGCCTCTTTTCACCAACAATTGAGGCATGGTGCAACGGTTGTCATTAGGTGATACGTACGTAGTTATACGTATCAACTACAGAATTCGTCAAGATTTGTCTTTATTAGGTGATACTTCCTCGAATTTGTTCGCAGGATATCCAGGATATCTCAAGAATGGATAAAGCCATTGTCATAAAACATGATGATAGATCATAGTCTTACTTAGAACTGTGACTTTTCATTGATCCAAATCATTTTGACGTCATCCAAGCGCCATTTTGTAAAAATCAACTCATGATTATATCTTCATAACGGAAAGTAATTTCTCATTTATTTTTATCATAATTAAGGTCCATTACAGGTCAATAAACGCGCGCGTACGTATACGTCCGCTATCCGCTTGCGCAAAATTTAAAATTGCTCCAAATCGTTTCAAATTCATTTTACATATGTTACAGGCCATTTTGAGCATTAAAAAAAAAAGTAATGCGCTAACGCAAATTGCTATTCTTCTTTCTTCATGATATTTTCGATACTTTTACTAACATTTTGATACGAAATTTATATCTTTATGACTATTCATAACGGAATAAGCGTCCATTCAAGATAAATGTCCGTGCACGCGAGCTCTTGTAATATATAGCATATATGTGCAAAAACATACAAGTCCATTATAGCTCTTTGGGGACCGCAACTTATTTTTCATATTTGAATAGAATATGAGTCGGAGAAATGATTTCATGTGTCATTTGGCCATTAAGTACATCGTGACCTCATCATAAATGTGTTGAACTCAAAATACGAATTTGCATATTATGACGTCACCATAATTATGAACAATTTGGTAGAGTGGTCAAAGCACTTGCCTCCCATTCCAGCGACCCAGATTCGATTCCGATGGGTTAAAACATTTGTTGTTTTAAGTTAAATTCGTGAAAATGTGTTCTTCATTATGTACATTAGAATACGTATTATCTAATTTGTAAAGTGAAAAATTCAAGTACAGTAATGATTTGTTATAGGGTATGATAAAGACTGGTATGATTCATCCTGATTATAGCGATTCAACTTTTGGTGCTGAGGTGTCTCATGCCATTTCCATTTTCACATTCATTTCACGCCCAAATAAAAGAAATTCGTTTTAGTTTCATTTTCTTGTCTGGCAGGGGCATATTACGTTTTGTGAGATGATGAGGTTTTTCTTGATTGGCAGTCAACAGGAGTGAAAGTACAGACAAAAGATGCGAGGGTGTTTCAACCTTTGGTGCAGTAATGAAATAAACTACACTCTTCTTGATTTCGAGAAGACATATGAAAAATGGTAGTGCATGGTACTTTCAAGAGCAAATTTGATATAGTGATTACCACAACGATCTCTGATAATTATGATTTGTTTTAGGATATGATTAGATTGGCGTAATTCATCATGATTATAGCGATTCAATTTTTAGTGCTGAGTCGTCTTGAAGATCAGACTATCCCATGCCATTTCCGCGTACATTTTCAAATTCATTTTTACGCCCAAATGAAAGAAATTTGTTTTAGTGACATTTTCTTAACTGGCATGGACACACTACGTTTTGTGGGCAATGAGATTTTTTCATAAATATGTTTTTTTTCTAAGGCCACGTTTTTGAAAAAAGATGCTAACATTCAAAGAGATATTTAGTTCATTTTCTTCATTTCCCGTAAGGGACAATAAAATTTTCAATTCAATTCAATTCAATTTGAATTATGTATTAATAGATTTTCAAATTAAGAAATTTATCTATGAATTGTCATTATTTGTATTTAGAATGCAAGTCTAGACTTCGTTTTACCTGTTCACCGCCAAATGAAGATAAATATGTAAAAAGAGACATTATTTTCTCATCCTTTTTATCCCATTTATTGTCTTTGGAACTCAATGCACAGATATCAACGATTGTTCTCCCGATCCTTGTGAGAATGGAGGAATTTGCAGTGATGGAGTGAACACCTTTACTTGTGCCTGCTATCCTGGCTATACTGGGCCTACGTGTGGAACAGGTAATATATAGAGTCAAAGCAGATTACATACCTACACTTTATATATCAAACAATTGCTCCTTGTTCATCAAAACATCATAGATAAAGAGCAAACAATGAAATAGAAAGAAAGAAACATGCAGTCATTGGTAAGGAAAACCTGGTCGTTTTTCTTGATTGACAGTCAACAGGAGTGAAAGTACAGCCAACAGATGCGAGGGTGTTTCAACTTTTGGTGCAGTAATGAAATAAACTAAACTCCTCTTGATTTCGAGCAGACACATGAAAAATGGGAATGGATAGTACTTTCAAGAGAAAATTTGAAATTGTGATTACCACAACGATCTCTGATAATAATGTTTTGTGTAGGGTATGTAATACTGGTATGATTCATCTTGATTATAGCGATTCAACTTTTGGTGTTGTGGTGTCTTGAAGATCTGACTATCTCAAGCCATTTCCGCATCCATTTCCACATTCATTTCCCGCCAATATGAAAGCAATTTGTTTTATTGACATTTTCTAGTCTAGCAGGGGCACGCTACGTTTTGTGAGACGATGAGATTTTGAGTTTGAGTCGAAAATACGATTTCATGTTCCATTTGGCCATTAACTCTTATCATGCCACAGGGCTAATCCCCATTATGCCAAGCCCGAAATCACGGAGTGCCAAGTTTACATTGAGATAATCTGATTAACGCGTCAGGATATTGTCGGTAAAATTGCGCTGCCATCGGGAAAAAAGAGAGAAGGGGGAGGGAAAAAAGAGAGGGAAAGGGAAAGAAAATAAAAAAAGGAAAAGAAAGGAAAGAAAAGAGAAGAAAGAAAGAGAAAATGGAAAAAGAGGGAGGAGAGGAAAGAAAAGAAAAGAAAGAGAAGAAAGAACAGGGAAAAAAAAGAAAAAAGAGAAAAGGGAAACAAAAGAAACGGGGGATGAAAGATAGGAGAGAGAGGGGAGGTTGTTGAGTGGAGTCGTCTCGCGGAGGAAGCAACAAAGACATGGGTAAATATGTTGCTATGTCGGGTCAGCTGTGTCGGTATTCTCCCTGGATCCTCGTGTACTATATCAATGCAGAATTTTGAAGTCGGTGAGATGTATATTGTCGGTCGGCCAACAAGTTTTTCTCCCTACGAACTGACTTTTTATCCGCTGTGACGACTTCGAGAGTGACTACAACTACAATACTTGTATTTTCTCGAAGTTTCACTTTCCTATAATATCAGCTAAAGACATCAGAGGTTTAACATTTTCGGGAAAACTAAATTCAAAGAAGGATTAAGGGTCAACAACGGTACGACAAATCGTCTTTAATGAAATCAGAGGGGAGAACTGAATTCAGATAAGGAATAGGAGTCGAGGACATTACACCGAATCCCCTTCTTTTTCTCAAAATATAATGAAATGCCAAAGCTTCCGCGCTTCGCGCGGGAGAGGGAGAACTAAATTCAGATAAGGATTAAGAGTCGAGCACGGTTCAACATATCGTTTGCTTTCTCTCATAATTTAAGGAAACGTCAAAAATTCGGCGCTTCGCGCGGGAGGGGGAGAATTGAATTCAGATAAGATTTAACAGTCGAGAACAGTACACCGAATCGTCTTTTTTCTATAATAATTAAATCTAACGTCTAATCTTCAGCGCTTCACGCTAAAGTGGGGGGGGGGGGGGGACTGAATTCAGACAAGTAGGGCTTATTAAGAGTCGAAAACGGTACATCGAATCGGCTGCTTTCTCTCATAATTTAATGAAACGTCAAAACTTCTGCGCTTTGTGCGAAAGAGGGTAACTTTATTCAGATAAGGATTAAGACTCGAGAACAGTACAGCGAATCGTCTGCTTTTTCTCTTAATTTAATGACACATTACTTCTGCGCTTTGCGCGGGAGGGGGAGAAACTGAATTTAGACAAGGATTAACAGTCGAAAACGGTACAGCAAAATCGTCTTCTTTTTATAATAATTTAATGAAACGTCAAAGCTATCGCGCTTCGCGCGGGAGAAGGGGGGGGGGGATTCATTCAGACAAGGATTAACAGTCGAGAACGGTACAATAAAAAATCTTCTTTTCCTATTAATTTAAGGACACGTCTAAGCGTCCGCGCTTCGCGCGGGAGGCCTATCACCCTCACCCCCTAATGAGCGCGCTTCGCGCGCTCTTTAAGTGATTCGCTTGCTCACCATACTGCCGCCCCTCCCTAAAATAAGATCCTATATAGCTCCGCGCCTGCATTAAAACATATAGCTATGATGCTGACTAAGTTGACGAACTAATTCGTATATTTATATCGTTGAGGAAAATGATCATTTGCGCATACGCAAGTACTATAGATAGTCCATAGCCAGGAAAAACAATTTAGCCTTCGGTCCCTGGTTTATAGGGTTAAATTTGTAGATATTGGGACAATTTTGTCGGTAATTGGTGGCTAGTTTTGTCGTTAATCGTTGGCGTCTACACCCCCCCCCCCCCCCACTGAAAAAGGTCTAGCGACGCCCCTGAAAGCACTATAACGATAGCGTGCATACAGCCTCATGGCAGGCTATGAGTTAAGTACATCGTGACGTCATCATAATGGTCTTGGAACTAAAAAAACGAATTTGCATATTATGACTTCAGCAAATTTATGAAAAATTGAATGTATCTTTATAAATATTGATTGCTTTTCTCCCAATTTTTGATATGTAGTTTTTGAGCCGATTTTCTACACAAAAGGTGCCATTGATTTTTCATTTCAACAATGGCATCATGGTCCATTCTGTCGAGTAAAAAGGCATGCCAATTTTGCTCGTATTCTCTATGGGAGGTGAATTTTTCTGAAATCTTCATTCTACATTCCAGTCTTGTTCGAGCAATATCTCGATTCTTTTCTGCCAGCTTCAATTTGAGAATACAATTTTCCGTTTACGTGTTATGTCTATGTGGATTTTGGGGGTATATTTGTCATGGCATTTGCCTCCCATCCCGGCGATCATCTTTCATAGATCCAAAATGATCAATGCTACACAGTTGAAACTTCATTAATTGATGGACCATAATAGGTGGAATATTTCATAACTGAAGTTGAATTCGTGAAAATGCATTCATCATTGTGTAACACATTTGAATACGTATCACCTAATTCGTCGAGTGACGAATTCAAGTTCAGAGATAGGGTAAGGTATAGTCCTCGTTTAAGGGTTGAATTTAAGACTTCGGTTATCATATTATATATGGCATTTGGTGTGGAGGGTTGTTATACCTAAGAATTCGATTTGTAGAACAGGTAAGATATAGAGTCAAAGCAGATTCCATACCTACACTTTTTTATAAAGTAATTGCTCCTTGTTCTTCAAGACATTATAGATAAAGAGCAAACAGGGTATAGAAAGAAAGAAACATGCAGTCATTGGTGAGGAAAACCTTGGAGATTTTTATTGACTGACGGTCTCAAGCCCGGATTGAAATACACACTTGTCTATTGTATGTCCATCTTATAGGAGCATTCGATTCTTTTTGCCTATTTGACCACCACTTCCTACATTTTGCCATACATTGTCACGCATTAACTTACAGCCATCTTAAATGGACCTGGCCCTCTGGGACTTGAGAGTTATTTCATCCCAGATTCAAGTCTGACAGCTTCTAGTGAGTATAGTGCTGACCATGGTGCAAAGAGAGGTCGTCTTAACCTGGCCAAAGTCGGGAACCTGAATGGAGCCTGGTCTGCACGAACAAATGATGCCAACCAGTGGATCCAGGTAAACAAATAATTTCTTAAGGACAATTCGGACACGAAACATTAGGCAACCTTTATTTCTCTGCATGGCATGAATTTATATTCCACCGCTACTACCATGTCAGTAACGAAAGAGTCACCAGTCATTTCTATGGCACTATTTACTTCCACTATTAAAATTGTTTTTATTGGCCACTTTTTGAGGTGGCATATGAGTTTGTAGATTTTCTCTCCACTATGTAGGTAAAGCTACTATAAGATTGCCATAGTTAGATAATTATTCACATCCAAGTCAATAATTACTTTCATTTTTAAGGGCATTCATCTAATTGTTCGATATTACTCAGAAATGAGATCGACCATTAAAACATCAATGTGTAGAACTTCTTTTTTAAATATTTCCCTTGGAGGGGCAGAGCGGCATGAAAGCAAGGTAATGTCATTGATAGGTGCAGAGAAAGAAACCGTTCTTAGTATTTGTATTTAAATCATATAGATTTGACACATTTTGGAACATGCTCATTGGTTACAAGTTTTGTCATGGAGATAGAAATAAATAGATGTTTAAGAGGATGAACATCAAGAAAGCTTCCTCCGATTCTTTTCTTTCTACAAGGTGGATCTTTTGGACCTTTACCGTGTCACTTCAGTTGCGACCCAAGGGCGACAAGACTCAAGCCAGTGGGTAACAAGCTACAAGCTTGCTTGTAGTACTGATGGCACGACCTTTTACACCGTGCAGGGCATCTCTGCATACCCTGGAGCTGTCAGGGTAAGTTTATTCTCTGATTATTCGTTTTTTAATATGACATGAATCTATTCTTGAAGAATTTTGAAGGCATTTGAAATCTTGTTGATAACAATTAAAATATGTTCATGTTACGATACTTTCTTTTAAAGAAAAAGGCAATCATTACCCCGGGAACACATTTACATGTTAGGTGTATTATTTACTATTCGGCTTACACAAAGTTTAAGAGGAAAAGAACTATTAGGTAGGATTGAAGAACTGTCTATATTTGTAAATATATCAGAGCAAGAAGAGCACTTCAAGCAAAAAGTCTTCAATCAACAGCATGTTTTTTCCTATTTCATTACTAGGTCTCAAAAACTAGAAATTGATGTCATCAGAATATAACTTCAAATAGAAACGAATGGACAGGCACTGCACATGCAAAAATATGTATTGTTCAGCATGCTTATCAATTCGATTCTCTTTAGTTCGATTGCAATTGACCGCAGAATCATTTGAGTCATAATTCATTCAAAAGTGGATTGAATTTCCTTTTCATTGAAGATCTTCACCGGTAATGCCGACCGCAACACCATCGTGACCAACACTCTGCCTGTACCCCAAATTTGCCGCTATGTCCGCTTGATGCCTGTCACCTGGTCCGGCTACATCAGTCTTCGTATGGAGATCTACGGTGAAGGCCCTTTCACAGGTCAGTTTTAAAATTAGTGATACTCCAACATATTTTGCTCCATATTCAATTTCTCCTGCGACAATTACTCTGGGCCTTTTTTCACCAATAATAGAGGCAGAGTGCTACGTTTTTATCATTAGGTGATACGTACGTAGTTATACGTATCACCTTTTGATTTCGTGAAGATTTTTCTTTATTATTATTCATTCTTCCTCGAATTTGTTCGCAGGATATCTCAAGAATGGATGAAGCCATTGTCATGAAACTTATAACGATGATAGATCCTAGTCTATCTTAGAACTGTGTGAATTTGCATTGACTCAACATTATTTTGACTTCATCCAGGCGCCATTTAAAAAAAATAAACTTTTGATAATATCTTCACAATGGAAAGTCATTTCTCATTTATATTTATTATGATTAAGGTCTATACCCGTCAGGTCAATTGCAGGTCTATAAACGCGCGCGTATAAGTAAGTCCGCGCACGTCCGCGCGTTAACGCGCGTGCAAAATGTAAAATTGCTCCAAATCATCTCAAATTCATTTCACATACGTTACAGGCCATAACAAGTCCATTATAGCTCTTTGGTATGCTTGTGGACCGCAATTTATTTTTCATATTTGAATATAATATGAGTCGGAAAAAATGATTTCATATCTCATTTGGCCATTAAGTACATCGTTACGTCATCATAATGGCCTTGGAACTCAAAATACGACTTTGCCTATTATGACGTCAGCATATTTATAGAAAATTGAGTGTAAATCTGTAAATATATATCATTTTTCTCCCAACTGTTGATATGTTGTAACTGAAACAATTGTCAACATGGAATATGGTATTTATTTGTAATTTAAACAATGGCGTCATGGTCCACTCTTTCGATTAAAGGAGGCATGTCAATTCTACCAATCTTGCGTGTATTCTCTAGGGGAGGTGACTTTTTCTGAAATCGTCATTCTACATTCCAGTCTTGTTTGAGCAATATCTCGATATTTCGCTCGATTTTCTGCAAGCTTTGAATATGTTGTAGCTGCGAAAATTCTCTACACAAAAGGTGCTATTTATTTCTTAATCAGATGTTGGGATCATAGTGATATTTTAACTACAAAATGTGATTTGAGATAACCGATTTCCTTTTACGTGTAATTTCTATGTGGATTTTTTTTTGTATAGTGGTCATAGCACTTGCCTCCCATTCCGTCGACCCAGATTCGATTTCCAATGGGTTAAAACTGTTTTTTTATATAATTAAAATCGTGAAAAGGTGTTCTTCATTATGTATATTAGAATACGTATTACCTAATATGACAAGTGACAAATTCAAGTATAGTAATGCTTTGTTTTAGGGTATGATAAAGACTGGTATGATTCATCCTGATTAAAGCGATTCAACTTTTGGTGCCGAGGTGTCTCATACCATTTCTGCGTCCATTTTCACCTTCATTTCACGCCCAAATGAAAGAAATTTGTTTTAGTGATATTTTCTCTTCTGGCAGTGGCACACTACGTTTTGTGAGGCGATGAGATTTGTCAAACAAATATATTTTCTTTCTAAGGCCACGTTTTAAAAAAAATATACTAACATTCAAAGAGATATTTAGTTCATTTACTTCAATTGAATCATGTTTTAATCGTTTTTTTTAATGAAGGAATTTATTCCTGAACTGTCATTATTGTATTTAGAATATCATTTTTGACTTCATTTTTATTAGTTCACCGCCAAATGAAGATAGATATGTCAAAAGGGACATTATTTTCTCATCCCTTTTATCCCATTTATTGTCTTTCGAACTCAATTCGCACAGATATCAACGATTGTTCTCCTGATCCTTGTGAGAATGGAGGAACTTGCTGTGATGGAGTGAACATCTTTACTTGTGCCTGCAATCCTGGCTATACTGGGCCTACGTGCGGAACAGGTAAGATATAGAGTCAAAGCAGATTCCATACCTACACTTTTTATAAAGTAATTGCTCCTTGTTCTTCAAGACATTATAGATAAAGAGCAAATAGGGAATATAAAGAAAGAAACATGCAGTCAATGGTGAGGAAAACCTTGGAGATTTTTATTGACTGACGGTCTCAAGCCCGGATTGTAATACACACTTGTCTATTGTATGTCCATCTTATAGGAGCATTTGATTCTTTTTGCCTATTTGACCACCACTTCCTACATTTTGCCATACATTGTCACGCATTAACTTACAGCCATCTTGAATGGACCTGGCCCTCTGGGACTTGAGAGTTATTTCATCCCAGATTCAAGTCTGACAGCTTCTAGTGAGTATAGTGCTGACCAGGGTGCAAAGAGAGGTCGTCTTAACCTGGGCCGAGACGGGAACCTGAAGGGAGCCTGGTCTGCACTAATAAATGATCGCAAACAGTGGATCCAGGTAAAAAAAAAATTTCTTAAGGACAATTCGGACACGAAACTTTAGGCAACCCTTATTTCTATGCATGGCATGAATTTATATTCCACCGCTACTACCATGTCAGTAACGAAAGAGTCACCAGTCATTTCTATGGCACTATTTACTTCCACTATTAAAATTGTTTTTAATGGCCACTTTTTGAGGTGGCATATGAGTTTGTAGATTTTCTCTCCACTATGTAGGTAAAGCTACTATAAGATTGCCATAGTTACATAATTATTCACATCCAAGTCAATAATTACTTTCATTTTTAAGGGCATTCATCTAATTGTTCGATATTACTCAGAAATGAGATCGACGATTAAAACATCTATGTGTAGAACTTCTTTTTTAAATATTTCCCTTGGAGGGGCAGAGCGGCATGAAAGCAAGGTAATGTCATTGATAGGTGCAGAGAAAGAAACCGTTCTTAGTATTTGTATTTAAATCATATAGATTTGACACATTTTGGAACATGCTCATTGGTTACAAGTTTTGTCATGGAGATAGAAATAAATAGATGATTAAGAGGATGAACATCAAGAAAGCTTCCTCCGATTCTTTTCTTTCTACAAGGTGGATCTTTTGGACCTTTACCGTGTCACTTCAGTTGCGACTCAAGGGCGACAAGAATCAAACCAGTGGGTAACAGGCTACAAGCTTGCTTGTAGTATTGATGGCACGAACTTTTACACCGTACAGGACATCTCTAGAAACCCTGTAAATGAAAGGGTAAGTTTGATCTCTGATTATTCATTTTTTTAAATATTACATTGACTCTATTCTTGTTGGAATTTGAAGGCATTTAATATCTTTTTGATTAAAATCTTTACCTCAGGAACACATATATAGTTTAGGTGAAGTATACACTATTCTGCTTAGTTACACAAAGTATAAGAGGACAAAACTATTAGGTAGGATTGTCAGAGCAAGTAATGCACTTCAAGCAAAAAATCTTCAATCCATATCATGTGTCTTTCTATTTTTTTACTAGGTCTCGAAAACTAGAAATTGATGTCATCAGAATAAAACTTCAAATGGAAACGAATGGACAGGCACTGCACATGCAAAAAATGTATTGTTCAGCATGCTTATCAATTCGATTCTCTTTAGTTCAATTGCAATTGACCGCAGCATCATTTGAGTCA
Organism: Strongylocentrotus droebachiensis; assembly: GCA_035222895.1. Lineage (NCBI taxonomy): Eukaryota > Metazoa > Echinodermata > Echinoidea > Camarodonta > Strongylocentrotidae > Strongylocentrotus > Strongylocentrotus droebachiensis. The sequence goes on from JAVYIG010001046.1 coordinate 306,783, forward strand.
TAATTCATTCAAAACAAAATTGAATTTCCTTTTTCATTGAAGATCTTCATCGGCAATGACGACCGCAACACCATCGTGACCAACACTCTGCATGTACCCCATATTTGCCGCTATGTCCGCTTGATGCCCTTCACCGCTGTCGGCCACATAAGTCTTCGTATGGAAATCTACGGTGAAGGCCCTATCACAGGTCAGTTTTAAAACTAGTGATACTCCAACATGTTTTGCTCCATATTCAATTTCTCCTGCGACAATTACCCTGGGCCTCTTTTCACCAACAATAGAGGCATAGTGCAACGGTTGTCATTAGGTGATACGTACGTAGTTATACGTATCAACTTCAGGTTTCGTCAAGATTTGTCTTTATTAGGTGATACTTCCTCGAATTTGTTCGCAGGATATCCAGGATATCTCAAGAATGGATAAAGCCATTGTCATAAAACATGATGATAGATCATAGTCTAACTTAGAACTGTGTGACTTTTCATTGATCCAAATCATTTTGACGTCATCCAAGCGCCATTTTGTAAAAATCAACTCATGATTATATCTTCATAACGGAAAGTAATTTCTCATTTATTTTTATCATAATTAAGGTCCATTACAGGTCAATAAACGCGCGCCTACGTATACGTCCGCTATCCGCTTGCGCAACATTTAAAATTGCTCCAAATCGTCTCAAATTCATTTTACATATGTTACAGGCCATTTTGAGCATTTAAAAAAAAAGTAATGCGCTAACGCAAATTGCTATTCTTCTTTCTTCATGATATTTTCGATACTTTTACTAACATTTTGATACGAAATTTATATTTTTATGACTATTCATAACGGAATAAGCGTCCATTCAAGATAAATGTCCGTGCACGCGAGCTCTTGTAATACATAGCATATTATGTGCAAAAACATACAAGTCCATTATAGCACTTTGGGGACCGCAATTTATTTTTCATATTTGAATAGAATATGAGTCGGAGAAATGATTTCATGTGTCATTTGGCCATTAAGTACATCGTGACCTCATCATAAATGTGTCGAACTCAAAATACGAATTTGCATATTATGACGTCACCATAATAATGGAAAATTTGGTAGGGTGGTCAAAGCACTTGCCTCCCATTCCAGCGACCCAGAGTCGATTCCGATGGGTTAAAACATTTGTTGTTTTAAGTTAAATTCGTGAAAATGCGTTCTTCATTATGTACATTAGAATACGTATTATCTAATTTGTAAAGTGAAAAATTCAAGTACAGTAATGATTTGTTATAGGGTATGATAAAGACTGGTATGATTCATCATGATTATAGCGATTCAACTTTTAGTGCTGAGTCGTCTTGAAGATCAGACTATCCCATGCCATTTCCGCGTACATTTTCAAATTCATTTTTACGCCCAAATTAAAGAAATTTGTTTTAGTGACATTTTCTTAACTGGCATGGACACACTACGTTTTGTGGGCAATGAGATTTTTTCATAAATATTTTTTCTTTCTAAGGCCACGTTTAAAAAAAAAAAAAAGATGCTTACATTCAAAAAGATATTTAGTTTATTTTCTTCATGTGAATTATGTATTAATAGATTTTCAAATTAAGAAATTTATCTATGAATTGTCATTATTTGTATTTAGAATGCAAGTCTTGACTTCGTTTTACCTGTTTACCGCCAAATGAAGATAAATATGTAAAAAGAGACATTATTTTCTCATCCCTTTTATCCCATTTATTGTCTTTGGAACTCAATGCACAGATATCAACGATTGTTCTCCCGATCCTTGTGAGAATGGAGGAATTTGCAGTGATGGAGTGAACACCTTTACTTGTGCCTGCTATCCTGGCTATACTGGGCCTACGTGTGGAACAGGTAATAAATAGAGTCAAAGCAGATTACATACCTACACTTTATATATCAAACAATTGCTCCTTGTTCATCAAAACATCATAGATAAAGAGCAAACAATGAAATAGAAAGAAAGAAACATGCAGTCATTGGTAAGGGAAAAATGGGTCGTTTTTCTTGATTGACAGTCAACAGGAGTGAAAGTACAGCCAACAGATCCGAGGGTGTTTCAACTTTTGGTGCAGTAATAAAATAAACTAAACTCTTCTTGATTTCGTGCAGACACATGAAAAATGGGAATGCATAGTACTTTCAAGAGAAAATTTGAAATTGTGATTACCACAACGATCTCTGATAATAATGATTGTGTGTAAGGTATGTAGTACTGGTATGATTCATCTTTAATATAGCGATTCAACTTTTGGTGCTGTGGTGTCTTGAAGATCTGACTATCTCATGCCATTTCCGCATCCATTTCCACATTCATTTCCCGCCAATATGAAAGCAATTTGTTTTATTGACATTTTCTAGTCTAGCAGGGGCACGCTACGTTTTGTGAGACGATGAGATTTTGAGTTTGAGTCGAAAATACGATTTCATGTTCCATTTGGCCATTAACTCTTATCATGCCACAGGGCTAATCCCCATTATGCCAAGCCCCAAATCACGGAGTGCCAAGTTTACATTGAGATAATCTGATTAACGCGTCAAGATATTGTAGGTCAAATTGCGCTGCCATCGGGAAAAAAGATAGAAGGGGGAGGGAAAAAAGAGAGGGAAAGGGAAAGAAAATAAAAAAAGAAAAGGAAAAGAAAGGAAAGAAAAGAGAAGAAAGAAAGAGAAAAAGGAAAAAGAGGGAGGAGAGGAAAGAAAGGAAAAGAAAGAGAAGAAAGAACAGGAAAAAAAAGAAAAAAGAGAAAAGGGAAACAAAAGAAACGGGGGATGAAAGAGAGGAGAGAGAGGGGAGGTTGTTGAGAGGAGTCGTCTCGCGGAGGGAGCAGCAAAGACATGGGTAAAAATGTTGCTATGTCGGGTCAGCTGTGTCGGTATTCTTGATCGATCCTCGTGTACTCTATCAATGCAGAATTTTGAAGTCGGTGAGATGTATATTGTCGGTCGGCCAACAAGTTTTTCTTCCTACGAACTGACTTTTTATCCGCTGTGACGACTTCGAAAGTGACTACAACTACAATACTTGTATTTTCTCGAAGTTTCACTTTCCTATAATATCAGCTAAAGATATCAGAGGTTTAACATTTTCGGGAAAACTAAATTCAAAGAAGGATTAAGAGTCAACAACGGTACGACAAATCGTCTTCCTTTCTCTATAATTTGAACAAACGCCAAAACTTCCGCGCTTCGCGCGGGAGGGGGAGAACTGAATTCAGATAAGAATAAGAGTCGAGGACATTACACCGAATCCTCTTCTTTTTCTCATAATATAATGAAATGTCAAAGCTTCCGCGCTTCGCGCGGGAGAGGGCGAACTAAATTCAGATAAGGATTAAGAGTCGAGCACGGTTCAACAAATCGTTTGCTTTCTCTCATAATTTAAGGAAACGTCAAAAATTCGGCGCTTCGCGCGGGAGGGGGAGAATTGAATTCAGATAAGGATTAACAGTCGAGAACAGTACACCGAATCGTCTTTTTTCTATAATAATTAAATCAAACGTCTAATCTTCAGCGCTTCACGCTAAAGTGGGGGGGGGGGGGGGGGAGGGACTGAATTCAGACAATTAGAGCTTATTAAGAGTCGAAAACGGTACAACGAATCGTCTGCTTTCTCTCATAATGTAATGAAACGTCAAAACTTCTGCGCTTTGTGCGAAAGATAAGGATTAAGACTGGAGAACAGTACAGCGAATCGTCTGCTTTTTTTCTTAATTTATTGACACATCACTTCTGCGCTTTGCGCGGGAGGGGGAGAAACTGAATTTAGACAAGGATTAACAGTCGAAAACGGTACAGCAAATCGTCTTCTTTTTATAATAATTTAATGAAACGTCAAAGCTATCGCGCTTCGCGCGGGAGAAGGGGGGGGATTCATTCAGACAAGGATTAACAGTCAAGAACGGAACAATAACAAATCTTCTTTTTCTATTAATTTAAGGACACGTCTAAGCGTCCGCGCTTCGCGCGGGAGGCCTATCACCCACACGCCCTAATGAGCGCGCTTCGCGCGCTCTTTAAGTAATTCGCTTGCTCACCATACTGTAGCCTTTTGACAAGGCCTCGTGACTCTGGCTAAGCGGCTGAGATGAGTCTAGATACCCAGGGTGAACGCGCGACCGCCACGAGAGCCTTTTGCAATCTGGATATTACTGCTCCGCATGAATTATTCATAGCATTGGATTTATTGACCAATTAGAACGGCCATCCCCTAGCCCCCAGTTGGCTTAGTTCGTGATTCGTTCATTATCAAAATATGTAAGAACGTCAGTGTGTGTGTAAACTATGAACGTCAGTTCATAGTTAGTAGGTCCATGTTTGTACTATACGTACAGTTTACTCCATGTGTGTGTGTGTGTGTGTGTGTGTGTGTGATGGATACTTTATGCTGACGTAATGCGAGGTTACGTTCGGTGATTGGACGCTATTTCTTCTTCTTCTGGGATACTCCTCAACGTTCTACCATTTCGGTAGAGAATTCCAGTCGGAAACAAAGGTTAACATAAGAAATCGAAACCACATTACCAAAGGCTAACTGGCTGTGATTCTCGCTCTGTTGTTCACTCGGGCTTTCGCGATTAGTCTTTTTTTAGTCGCTCGGCGTCTATCAGACAGGTGGCCTTGTTCAAAGGCTAACCATACTGCCGCCCCTCCCTAAAATAAGATCCTATATAGCTCCGCGCCTGCATTTAAACATATAGCTATGATGCTGACTAAGTTGACGAACTAATTCGTATATTTATATCGTTGAGGAAAATGACCATTTGCGCATACGCAAGTACTATAGATAGTCCATAGCCAGGAAAAACAATTTAGCCTTCGGTCCCTGGTTTATAGGGTTAAATTTGTAGATATTGGGACAATATTGTCGGTAATTGGTGGCTAGTTTTGTCGTTAATCGTTGGCGTCTACACCCCCCCCCCCCCCACTGAAAAAGGTCTAGCGACGCCCCTGAAAGCACTATAACGATAGCGTGCATGCAGCCTCATGGCAGGCTATGAGTTAAGTACATCGTGACGTCATCATAATGGTCTTGGAACTAAAAAAACGAATTTGCATATTATGACGTCAGCAAATTTATGAAAAATTGAATGTATCTTTATAAATATTGATTGCTTTTCTCCCAATTTTTGATATGTAGTTTTTGAGCCGATTTTCTACACAAAAGGTGCCATTGATTTTTCATTTCAACAATGGCATCATGGTCCATTCTGTCGAGTAAAAAGGCATGCCAATTTTGCTCGAATTCTCTATGGGAGGTGAACTTTTCTGGAATCTTCATTCTACATTCCAGTCTTGTTCGAGCAATATCTCGATTCTTTTATGCCAGCTTCAATTTGAGAATCAAATTTTCCGTTTACGTGTTATGTCTAAGTGGATTGTGGGGGTATATTTGTCATGGCATTTGCCTCCCATCCCGGCGATCATCTTTCATAGATCCAAAATGATCAATGCTACACAGTTGAAACTTCATTAATTGATAGACCATAATAGGAGGAATATATCATAACGGAAGTTGAATTCGTTAAAATGCATTCTTCATTGTGTAACACATTTGAATACGTATCACCTAATTTGTCGAGTGACGAATTCAAGTCTAGTTGAGTCTTAGGTTAGGTTCAGAGATAGGGTAAGGTATAGTCCTCGTTTAAGGGTTGAATTTAAGACTTCGGTTATCATATTATATATGGCATTTGGTGTGGAGGGTTGTTATACCTAAGAATTCGATTTGTAGAACAGGTAAGATATAGAGTCAAAGCAGATTCCATACCTACACTTTTTTATAAAGTAATTGCTCCTTGTACTTGGTGAGGAAAACCTTGAAGATTTGTATTGACTGACGGTCTCAAGCCCGGATTGTAATACACACTTGTCTATTGTATGTCCATCTTATTGGATCATTCGATTCTTTTTGCCTATTTGACCACCACTTCCTACATTTTGACATACATTGTCACGCATTAACTTACAGCCATCTTGAATGGACCTGGCCCTCTGGGACTTGAGAGTTATTTCATCCCAGATTCAAGTCTGACAGCTTCTAGTGAGATTAGTGCTGACATGGGTGCAAATAGAGGTCGTCTTAACCTGGGCCGAGACGGGAACCTGACGGGAGCCTGGATTGCACGAATTATAGATGATCGTAACCAGTGGATCCAGGTAACAAAATAATTCTTAAGGACAATTCGGACACGAAACATTAGGCAACCCTTATTTCTATGCATGGCATGAATTTATATTCCACCGCTACTACCATGTCAGTAACGAAAGAGTCACCAGTCATTTCTATGGCACTATTTACTTCCACTATTAAAATTGTTTTTATTGGCAACTTTTTGAGGTGGCATATGAGTTTGTAGATTTTCTCTCCACTATGTAGGTAAAGCTACCATTAGATTGCCATAGTTACATAATTATTCACATCCAAGTCAATAATTACTTTCATTTTTAAGGGCATTCATCTAATTGTTCGATATTACTCAGAAATGAGATCGACAATTAAAACATCAATGTGTAGAACTTCTTTTTTAAATATTGCCCTTGGAGGGGCAGAGCGGCATGAAAGCAAGGTAATGTCATTGATAGGTGCAGAGAAAGAAACCATTCTTAGTATTTGTATTTAAATCATATAGATTTGACACATTTTGGAACAGGCTCATTGGTTACAAGTTTTGTCATGGAGATAGAAATAAATAGATGATTAAGAGGATGAACATCAAGAAAGCTTCCTCCGATTCTTTTCTTTCTACAAGGTGGATCTTTTGGACCTTCACCGTGTCACTTCAGTTGCGACTCAAGGGCGACAAGAATCAGACCAGTGGGTAACAAGCTACAAGCTTGCTTGTAGTACTGATGGCACGACCTTTTACACCGTACAGGACATCTCTACAAACCCTGCAAATGACAGGGTAAGTTTGATCTCTGATTATTCATTTTTTAAATATTACATTGACCTTATTCTTGTAGGAATTTGAAGGCATTTAATATCTTTTTGATTAAAATATTTTTATGTTCCGATACTTTCATTTAAAGAAAAGGGCAATCGTTACCTCAGGAACACATATACAGTTTAGCTGAAGTATATACTATTCTGCTTAGGTACACAAAGTATAAGAGGACACAAATATTAGGTAGGATTGTCAGAGCAAGTAATGCACTTCAAGCAAAAAATCTTCAATCCATATCATGTGTCTTCCTATTTTATTACTAGGTCTCGAAAACTAGAAATTGATGTCATCAGAATAAAACTTCAAATGGAAACAAATGGACAGGCACTGCACATGCAAAAATATGTATTGTTCAGCATGCTTATCAATTCGATTCTCTTCAGTTCGATTGCAATTGACCGCAGAATCATTTGAGTCATAATTCATTCAAAAAAGAATTGAATTTCCTTTTTCATTGAAGATCTTCATCGGCAATGACGACCGCAACACCATCGTGACCAACACTCTGCTTGTACCCCAGATTTGCCGCTATGTCCGCTTGATGCCCTTAACCGCTTACGGCCACATATGTCTTCGTATGGAAATCTACGGTGAAGGCCCTATCACAGGTCAGTTTTAAAACTAGTGATACTCCAACATGTTTTGCTCCATATTCAATTTCTCCTGCGACAATTACTCTGGGCCTCTTTTCACCAACAACAGAGGCATAGTGCTACGGTTGTTATTAGTTGATACGTACGTAGTTATACGTATTTGTTCGCAGGATATCCAGGATATCTCAAGAATGGATAAAGCCATTGTCATAAAACATGATGATAGATCATAGTCTAACTTAGAACTGTGTGACTTTTCATTGATCCAAATTATTTTGACGTCATCCAAGCGCCATTTAAAAAAAATCAACTCATGATTATATCTTCATAACGGAAAGTAATTTCTCATTTATTTTTATCATAATTAAGGTCCATTACAGGTCAATAAACGCGCGCGTACGTATACGTCCGCTATCCGCTTGCGCAAAATTTAAAATTGCTCCAAATCGTCTCAAATTCATTTTACATATGTTACAGGCCATTTTGAGCATTTAAAAAAAAAAAATTGGCTAACGCAAAGTGCTATTCTTCTTTCTTCATGATATTTTCGATACTTTTACGAACATTTTGATACGAAGTTTATATCTTTATGACTATTCATAACGGAATAAGCGTCCATTCAAGATAAATGTCCGTGCACGCGAGCTCTTGTAATACATAGCATATATGTGCAAAAACATACAAGTCCATTATAGCTCTTTGGGGACCGCAATTAATTTTTCATATTTGAATAGAAATGATTTCAAGTGTCATTTGGCCATTAAGTACATCGTGACCTCATCATAAATGTGTCAAACTCAAAATACGAATTTGCATATTATGACGTCACCATAATTAAGGACAATTTGGTAAAGTGGTCAAAGCACTTGCCTCCCATTCCAGCGACCCAGATTCGATTCCGATGGGTTAAAACATTTGTTGTTTGAAATTAAATTCGTGAAAATGCGTTCTTCATTATGTACATTAGAATACGTATTATCCAATTTGTAAAGTGAAAAATTCAAGTACAGTAATGATTTGTTATAGGGTATGATAAAGACAGGTATGATCCATCCTGATTATAGCGATTCAACTTTGGGTGCTGAGGTGTCTCATGCCATTTCTGCGTCCAATTTCATGCCATTTCTGCGTCCATTTTCACATTCATTTCACGCCCAAATAAAAGAAATTCGTTTTAGTTTCATTTTCTTGTCTGGCAGGGGCATATTACGTTTTGTGAGATGATGAGGTTTTTCTTGATTGGCAGTCAAGAGGAGTGCATTACAGACAAAAGATGCGAGGGTGTTTCAACCTTTGGTGCAGTAATGAAATAAACTACACTCTTCTTGATTTCGAGAAGACATATGAAAAATGGTAGTGCATGGTACTTTCAAGAGCGAATTTGATATAGTGATTACCACAACGATATCTGATAATTATGATTTGTTTTAGGATATGATAATACTGGTGTAATTCATCATGATTATAGCGATTAAACTTTTGGTGCTGAGGTGTCCTGTAGATCAGACTATCACATGCCATATCCGCGTCCATTTTCAAATTCATTTCACGCCCAAATGAAAGAAATTTGTTTTAGTGACATTTGTTTAACTTGAATGGACACACAACGTTTTGTGAGACGATGAAATTTTTTCAAAATATATTTTTATTTCTAAGGCCATGTTTTTGAAAAAAGATTTTAACCTCTAAAGAGATATTTAGTTACTACATTTGATTCATGTATTACTAGATTTTCAAATGAAGGAATTTATCCCTGAATTGTCATTATTTGTATTTAGAATGCAAGTTTTGACTTCATTTTTACCTGTTCATCGCCAAATGAAGATAAATATGTCAAAAGGGGCATTATTTTCTCATCCCTTTTATCCCATTTATTGTCTTTGGAACTCAATTTGCACAGATATCAACGATTGCTCTCTTGATCCTTGTGAGAATGGAGGAATTTGCAGTGATGGAGTTAACACCTTTACTTGTGCCTGCGATCCTGGCTATTCTGGGCCTACGTGTGGAACAGGTAAGAAATAGAGTCAAAGCAGATTACATACCTACACTCTTTATATAAAACAATTGCTCCTTGTTCATCAAAACATTATAGATAAAAAGCAGACAAGGAAATAGAAAGAAATAAACATGCAGTTATTGGTGATGAAAACCTTGGAGGTTTTTTTGATTGGCAGTCAACAGGAGTGAAATAACAGACAAAAGATGCGAAGGTGTTTCACCTTTTGGTGCAGTAATGAAATAAACTACACTCTTCTTGATTTCGAGCAGACACATGAAAAATGGGAATGCATAGTACTTTCAAGAGAAAATTTGAAATTGTGATTACCACAACGATCTCTGATAATAATGTTTTGTGTAGGGTATGTAATACTGGTATGATTCATCTTGATTATAGCGATTCAACTTTTGGTGTTGTGGTGTCTTGAAGATCTGACTATCTCAAGCCATTTCCGCATCCATTTCCACATTCATTTCCCGCCAATATGAAAGCAATTTGTTTTATTGACATTTTCTAGTCTAGCAGGGGCACGCTACGTTTTGTGAGACGATGAGATTTTGAGTTTGAGTCGAAAATACGATTTCATGTTCCATTTGGCCATTAACTCTTATCTTGCCACAGGGCTAATCCCCATTATGCCAAGCCCCAAATCACGGAGTGCCAAGTTTACATTGAGATAATCTGATTAACGCGTCAGGATATTGTCGGTAAAATTGCGCTGCCATCGGGAAAAAAGAGAGAAGGGGGAGGGAAAAAAGAGAGGGAAAGGGAAAGAAAATTAAAAAAAGAAAAGGAAAAGAAAGGAAAGAAAAGAGAAGAAAGAAAGAAAAAATGGAAAAAGAGGGAGGAGAGGAAAGAAAAGAAAAGAAAGAGAAGAAAGAACAGGAAAAAAAAAGAAAAAAGAGAAAAGGGAAACAAAAGAAACGGGGGATGAAAGAGAGGAGAGAGAGGGGAGGTTGTTGAGTGGAGTCGTCTCGCGGAGGAAGCAACAAAGACATGGGTAAATATGTTGCTATGTCGGGTCAGCTGTGTCGGTATTCTTGCTGGATCCTCGTGTACTATATCAATGCAGAATTTTGAAGTCGGTGAGATGTATATTGTCGGTCGGCCAACAAGTTTTTCTCCCTACGCACTGACTTTTTATCCGCTGTGACGACTTCGAGAGTGACTACAACTACAATACTTGTATTTTCTCGAAGTTTCACTTTCCTATAATATCAGCTAAAGACATCAGAGGTTTAACATTTTCGGGAAAACTAAATTCAAAGAAGGATTAAGAGTCGAGCACGGTTCAACAAATCGTTTGCTTTCTCTCATAATTTAAAGAAACGTCAAAAATTCGGCGCTTCGCGCGGGAGGGGGAGAATTGAATTCAGATAAGATTTAACAGTCGAGAACAGTACACCGAATCGTCTTTTTTCTATAATAATTAAATCAAATGTCTAATCTTCAGCGCTTCACGCTAAAGTGGGGGGGGGGGGGGGGAGGGGACTGAATTCAGACAATTAGGGCTTATTAAGAGTCGAAAACGGTACATTGAATCGTCTGCTTTCTCTCATAATTTAATGAAACGTCAAAACTTCTGCGCTTTGTGCGAAAGAGGGAAACTTTATTCAGATAAGGATTAAGACTCGAGAACAGTACAGCGAATCGTCTGCTTTTTCTCTTAATTTAACGACACATTACTTCTGCGCTTTGCGCGGGAGGGGGAGAAACTGAATTTAGACAAGGATTAACAGTCGAAAACGGTACAGCAAAATCGTCTTCTTTTTATAATAATTTAATGAAACGTCAAAGCTATCGCGCTTCGCGCGGGAGAAGGGGGGGGGATTCATTCAGACAAGGATTAACAGTCGAGAACGGTACAATAAAAAATCTTCTTTTCCTATTAATTTAAGGACACGTCTAAGCGTCCGCGCTTCGCGCGGGAGGCCTATCACCCTCACCCCCTAATGAGCGCTCTTTAAGTGATTCGCTTGCTCACCATACTGCCGCCCCTCCCTAAAATAAGATCCTATATAGCTCCGCGCCTGCATTAAAACATATAGCTATGATGCTGACTAAGTTGACGAACTAATTCGTATATTTATATCGTTGAGGAAAATGAGCATTTGCGCATACGCAAGTACTATAGATAGTCCATAGCCAGGAAAAACAATTTAGCCTTCGGTCCCTGGTTTATAGGGTTAAATTTGTAGATATTGGGACAATTTTGTCGGTAATTGGTGGCTAGTTTTGTCGTTAATCGTTGGCGTCTACACCCCCCCCCCCCCCCCACTGAAAAAGGTCTAGCGACGCCCCTGAAAGCACTATAACGATAGCGTGCATGCAGCCTCATGGCAGGCTATGAGTTAAGTACATCGTGACCTCATCATAATGGTCTTGGAACTAAAAAAACGAATTTGCATATTATGACGTCAGCAAATTTATGAAAAATTGAATGTATCTTTATAAATATTGATTGCTTTTCTCGCAATTTTTGATATGTAGTTTTTGAGCCGATTTTCTACACAAAAGGTGCCATTGATTTTTCATTTCAACAATGGCATCATGGTCCATTCTGTCGAGTAAAAAGGCATGCCAATTTTGCTCGTATTCTCTATGGGAGGTGAATTTTTCTGAAATCTTCATTCTACATTCCAGTCTTGTTCGAGCAATATCTCGATTCTTTTCTGCCAGCTTCAATTTGAGAATACAATTTTCCGTTTACGTGTTATGTCTATGTGGATTTTGGGGGTATATTTGTCATGGCATTTGCCTCCTATCCCGGCGATCATCTTTCATAGATCCAAAATGATCAATGCTACACAGTTGAAACTTCATTAATTGATGGACCATAATAGGTGGAATATTTCATAACGGAAGTTGAATTCGTGAAAATGCATTCATCATTGTGTAACACATTTGAATACGTATCACCTAATTCGTCGAGTGACGAATTCAAGTTCAGAGATAGGGTAAGGTATAGTCCTCGTTTAAGGGTTGAATTTAAGACTTCGGTTATCATATTATATATGGCATTTGGTGTGGAGGGTTGTTATACCTAAGAATTCGATTTGTAGAACAGGTAAGATATAGAGTCAAAGCAGATTCCATACCTACACTTTTTTATAAAGTAATTGCTCTATAATAATTGAAATTTCTCCCAGGAAGCATTACATTTATAAAAGTTACTGTCCTATGGCAGACTAATGAATATTCATGAGTCAGAAATAATCAGGAGAGCTTAGGTATTTGTTTCCAGTTCATCGTGACTGTGCCATGGACCAGTGATGGCCTGGTGGTAGAGTCGCTGCCCGGCAAGCAGTAGATGGCAGGTTCAAATCCCGCTGGTTCCAAGATTTTTTCTGACTTGTGTTTTTTCAATACAGGTTGATCAATCGACCTTATTGATACAGATCGATCAATCGATCTTATTTACTGGGTGGAAGCCACAAATATATTTAATAATTGAAATTTCTCCCAGGAAGCATTACATTTATAAAAGTTACTGTCCTATGGCAGACTAATGAATATTCATGAGTCAGAAATAATCAGGAGAGCTTAGGTATTTGTTTCCAGTTCATCGTGACTGTGCCATGGACCAGTGATGGCCTGGTGGTAGAGTCGCTGCCCGGCAAGCAGTAGATGGCAGGTTCAAATCCCGCTGGTTCCAAGATTTTTTCTGACTTGTGTTTTTTCAATACAGGTTGATCAATCGACCTTATTGATACAGATCGATCAATCGATCTTATTTACTGGGTGGAAGCCACAAATATATTTAATAATTGAAAATTTCTCCCAGGAAGCATTACATTTATAAAAAATAATTGCTCCTTGTTCTTCAAGACATTATAGATAAAGAGCAAACAGGGTATAGAAAGAAAGAAACATGCAGTCATTGGTGAGGAAAACCTTGGAGATTTTTATTGACTGACGGTCTCATGCCCAGATTGTAACTACACACATGTTTATTTTATGTCCATCTGATAGGAGCATTCCATTCTATTTGCCTATTTTTACCACCACTTCCTACATTTTGCCATACATTGTCACGCATTAACTTACAGCCATCTTAAATGGACCTGGCCCTCTGGGACTTGAGAGTTATTTCATCCCAGATTCAAGTCTGACAGCTTCTAGTGAGTATAGTGCTGACCATGGTGCAAAGAGAGGTCGTCTTAACCTGGCCAAAGTCGGGAACCTGAATGGAGCCTGGTCTGCACGAACAAATGATGCCAACCAGTGGATCCAGGTAAACAAATAATTTCTTAAGGACAATTCGGACACGAAACATTAGGCAACCTTTATTTCTCTGCATGGCATGAATTTATATTCCACCGCTACTACCATGTCAGTAACGAAAGAGTCACCAGTCATTTCTATGGCACTATTTACTTCCACTATTAAAATTGTTTTTATTGGCCACTTTTTGAGGTGGCATATGAGTTTGTAGATTTTCTCTCCACTATGTAGGTAAAGCTACTATAAGATTGCCATAGTTAGATAATTATTCACATCCAAGTCAATAATTACTTTCATTTTTAAGGGCATTCATCTAATTGTTCGATATTACTCAGAAATGAGATCGACAATTAAAACATCAATGTGTAGAACTTCTTTTTTAAATATTTCCCTTGGAGGGGCAGAGCGGCATGAAAGCAAGGTAATGTCATTGATAGGTGCAGAGAAAGAAACCGTTCTTAGTATTTGTATTTAAATCATATAGATTTGACACATTTTGGAACATGCTCATTGGTTACAAGTTTTGTCATGGAGATAGAAATAAATAGATGTTTAAGAGGATGAACATCAAGAAAGCTTCCTCCGATTCTTTTCTTTCTACAAGGTGGATCTTTTGGACCTTTACCGTGTCACTTCAGTTGCGACCCAAGGGCGACAAGACTCAAGCCAGTGGGTAACAAGCTACAAGCTTGCTTGTAGTACTGATGGCACGACCTTTTACACCGTGCAGGGCATCTCTGCATACCCTGGAGCTGTCAGGGTAAGTTTATTCTCTGATTATTCGTTTTTTAATATGACATGAATCTATTCTTGAAGAATTTTGAAGGCATTTGAAATCTTGTTGATAACAATTAAAATATGTTCATGTTACGATACTTTCTTTTAAAGAAAAAGGCAATCATTACCCCGGGAACACATTTACATGTTAGGTGTATTATTTACTATTCGGCTTACACAAAGTTTAAGAGGAAAAGAACTATTAGGTAGGATTGAAGAACTGTCTATATTTGTAAATATATCAGAGCAAGAAGTGCACTTCAAGCAAAAAGTCTTCAATCAACAGCATGTTTTTTCCTATTTCATTACTAGGTCTCAAAAACTAGAAATTGATGTCATCAGAATATAACTTCAAATAGAAACGAATGGACAGGCACTGCACATGCACAAATATGTATTGTTCAGCATGCTTATCAATTCGATTCTCTTTAGTTCGATTGCAGTTGACCGCAGAATCATTTGAGTCATGATTCATTCAAAAGTGGATTGAATTTCCTTTTCATTGAAGATCTTCACCGGTAATGCCGACCGCAACACCATCGTGACCAACACTCTGCCTGTACCCCAAATTTGCCGCTATGTCCGCTTGATGCCTGTCACCTGGTCCGGCTACATCAGTCTTCGTATGGAGATCTACGGTGAAGGCCCTTTTACAGGTCAGTTTTAAAATTAGTGATACTCCAACATATTTTGCTCCATATTCAATTTCTCCTGCGACAATTACTCTGGGCCTTTTTTCACCAATAATAGAGGCATAGTGCTACGTTTTTATCATTAGGTGATACGTACGTAGTTATACGTATCACCTTTTGATTTCGTGAAGATTTTTCTTTATTATTATTCATTCTTCCTCGAATTTGTTCGCAGGATATCTCAAGAATGGATGAAGCCATTGTCATGAAACTTATAACGATGATAGATCCTAGTCTAACTTAGAACTGTGTGAATTTGCATTGACTCAACATTATTTTGACTTCATCCAGGCGCCATTTAAAAAAAATAAACTTTTGATAATATCTTCACAATGGAAAGTCATTTCTCATTTATATTTATTATGATTAAGGTCTATACCCGTCAGGTCAATTGCAGGTCTATAAACGCGCGCGTATAAGTAAGTCCGCGCACGTCCGCGCGTTAACGCGCGTGCAAAATGTAAAATTGCTCCAAATCATCTCAAATTCATTTCACATACGTTACAGGCCATAACAAGTCCATTATAGCTCTTTGGTATGCTTGTGGACCGCAATTTATTTTTCATATTTGAATATAATATGAGTCGGAAAAAATGATTTCATATCTCATTTGGCCATTAAGTACATCGTTACGTCATCATAATGGCCTTGGAACTCAAAATACGACTTTGCCTATTATGACGTCAGCATATTTATAGAAAATTGAGTGTAAATCTGTAAATATATATCATTTTTCTCCCAACTGTTGATATGTTGTAACTGAAACAATTGTCAACATGGAATATGGTATTTATTTGTAATTTAAACAATGGCGTCATGGTCCACTCTTTCGATTAAAGGAGGCATGTCAATTCTACCAATCTTGCGTGTATTCTCTAGGGGAGGTGACTTTTTCTGAAATCGTCATTCTACATTCCAGTCTTGTTTGAGCAATATCTCGATGTTTCGCTCGATTTTCTGCAAGCTTTGAATATGTTGTAGCTGCGAAAATTCTCTACACAAAAGGTGCTATTTATTTCTTAATCAGATGTTGGGATCATAGTGATATTTTAACTACAAAATGTGATTTGAGATAACCGATTTCCTTTTACGTGTAATTTCTATGTGGATTTTTTTTTGTATAGTGGTCATAGCACTTGCCTCCCATTCCGTCGACCCAGATTCGATTTCCAATGGGTTAAAACTGTTTTTTTATATAATTAAAATCGTGAAAAGGTGTTCTTCATTATGTATATTAGAATACGTATTACCTAATATGACAAGTGACAAATTCAAGTATAGTAATGCTTTGTTTTAGGGTATGATAAAGACTGGTATGATTCATCCTGATTAAAGCGATTCAACTTTTAATGCCGAGGTGTCTCATACCATTTCTGCGTCCATTTTCACCTTCATTTCACGCCCAAATGAAAGAAATTTGTTTTAGTGATATTTTCTCTTCTGGCAGTGGCACACTACGTTTTGTGAGGCGATGAGATTTGTCAAACAAATGTATTTTCTTTCTAAGGCCACGTTTTAAAAAAAATATACTAACATTCAAAGAGATATTTAGTTCATTTACTTCAATTGAATCATGTTTTAATCGTTTTTTTTAATGAAGGAATTTATTCCTGAACTGTCATTATTGTATTTAGAATATCATTTTTGACTTCATTTTTATTAGTTCACCACCAAATGAAGATAGATATGTCAAAAGGGACATTATTTTCTCATCCCTTTTATCCCATTTATTGTCTTTCGAACTCAATTCGCACAGATATCAACGATTGTTCTCCTGATCCTTGTGAGAATGGAGGAACTTGCAGTGATGGAGTGAACATCTTTACTTGTGCCTGCAATCCTGGCTATACTGGGCCTACGTGCGGAACAGGTAAGATATAGAGTCAAAGCAGATTCCATACCTACACTTTTCATGAAGTAATTGCTCCTTGTTCTTCAAGACATTATAGATAAAGAGCAAATAGGGAATATAAAGAAAGAAACATGCAGTCAATGGTGAGGAAAACCTTGGAGATTTTTATTGACTGACGGTCTCAAGCCCGGATTGTAATACACACTTGTCTATTGTATGTCCATCTTATAGGAGCATTCGATTCTTTTTGCCTATTTGACCACCACTTCCTACATTTTGCCATACATTGTCACGCATTAACTTACAGCCATCTTGAATGGACCTGGCCCTCTGGGACTTGAGAGTTATTTCATCCCAGATTCAAGTCTGACAGCTTCTAGTGAGTATAGTGCTGACCATGGTGCAAAGAGAGGTCGTCTTAACCTGGCCAAAGTCGGGAACCTGAATGGAGCCTGGTCTGCACGAACAAATGATGCCAACCAGTGGATCCAGGTAAACAAATAATTTCTTAAGGACAATTCGGACACGAAACATTAGGCAACCCTTATTTCTATGCATGGCATGAATTTATATTCCACCGCTACTACCATGTCAGTAACGAAAGAGTCACCAGTCATTTCTATGGCACTATTTACTTCCACTATTAAAATTGTTTTTATTGGCCACTTTTTGAGGTGGCATATGAGTTTGTAGATTTTCTCTCCACTATGTAGGTAAAGCTACTATAAGATTGCCATAGTTGGATAATTATTCACATCCAAGTCAATAATTACTTTCATTTTTAAGGGCATTCATCTAATTGTTCGATATTACTCAGAAATGAGATCGACAATTAAAACATCAATGTGTAGAACTTCTTTTTTAAATATTTCCCTTGGAGGGGCAGAGCGGCATGAAAGCAAGGTAATGTCATTGATAGGTGCAGAGAAAGAAACCGTTCTTAGTATTTGTATTTAAATCATATAGATTTGACACATTTTGGAACATGCTCATTGGTTACAAGTTTTGTCATGGAGATAGAAATAAATAGATGTTTAAGAGGATGAACATCAAGAAAGCTTCCTCCGATTCTTTTCTTTCTACAAGGTGGATCTTTTGGACCTTTACCGTGTCACTTCAGTTGCGACTCAAGGGCGACAAGACTCAAGCCAGTGGGTAACAAGCTACAAGCTTGCTTGTAGTACTGATGGCACGACCTTTTACACCGTGCAGGGCATCTCTGCATACCCTGGAGCTGTCAGGGTAAGTTTATTCTCTGATTATTCGTTTTTTAATATGACATGAATCTATTCTTGAAGAATTTTGAAGGCATTTGAAATCTTGTTGATAACAATTAAAATATGTTCATGTTACGATACTTTCTTTTAAAGAAAAAGGCAATCATTACCCCGGGAACACATTTACATGTTAGGTGTATTATTTACTATTCGGCTTACACAAAGTTTAAGAGGAAAAGAACTATTAGGTAGGATTGAAGAACTGTCTATATTTGTAAATATATCAGAGCAAGAAGAGCACTTCAAGCAAAAAGTCTTCAATCAACAGCATGTTTTTTCCTATTTCATTACTAGGTCTCAAAAACTAGAAATTGATGTCATCAGAATATAACTTCAAATAGAAACGAATGGACAGGCACTGCACATGCAAAAATATGTATTGTTCAGCATGCTTATCAATTCGATTCTCTTTAGTTCGATTGCAATTGACCGCAGAATCATTTGAGTCATAATTCATTCAAAAGTGGATTGAATTTCCTTTTCATTGAAGATCTTCACCGGTAATGCCGACCGCAACACCATCGTGACCAACACTCTGCCTGTACCCCAAATTTGCCGCTATGTCCGCTTGATGCCTGTCACCTGGTCCGGCTACATCAGTCTTCGTATGGAGATCTACGGTGAAGGCCCTTTCACAGGTCAGTTTTAAAATTAGTGATACTCCAACATATTTTGCTCCATATTCAATTTCTCCTGCGACAATTACTCTGGGCCTTTTTTCACCAATAATAGAGGCAGAGTGCTACGTTTTTATCATTAGGTGATACGTACGTAGTTATACGTATCACCTTTTGATTTCGTGAAGATTTTTCTTTATTATTATTCATTCTTCCTCGAATTTGTTCGCAGGATATCTCAAGAATGGATGAAGCCATTGTCATGAAACTTATAACGATGATAGATCCTAGTCTATCTTAGAACTGTGTGAATTTGCATTGACTCAACATTATTTTGACTTCATCCAGGCGCCATTTAAAAAAAATAAACTTTTGATAATATCTTCACAATGGAAAGTCATTTCTCATTTATATTTATTATGATTAAGGTCTATACCCGTCAGGTCAATTGCAGGTCTATAAACGCGCGCGTATAAGTAAGTCCGCGCACGTCCGCGCGTTAACGCGCGTGCAAAATGTAAAATTGCTCCAAATCATCTCAAATTCATTTCACATACGTTACAGGCCATAACAAGTCCATTATAGCTCTTTGGTATGCTTGTGGACCGCAATTTATTTTTCATATTTGAATATAATATGAGTCGGAAAAAATGATTTCATATCTCATTTGGCCATTAAGTACATCGTTACGTCATCATAATGGCCTTGGAACTCAAAATACGACTTTGCCTATTATGACGTCAGCATATTTATAGAAAATTGAGTGTAAATCTGTAAATATATATCATTTTTCTCCCAACTGTTGATATGTTGTAACTGAAACAATTGTCAACATGGAATATGGTATTTATTTGTAATTTAAACAATGGCGTCATGGTCCACTCTTTCGATTAAAGGAGGCATGTCAATTCTACCAATCTTGCGTGTATTCTCTAGGGGAGGTGACTTTTTCTGAAATCGTCATTCTACATTCCAGTCTTGTTTGAGCAATATCTCGATGTTTCGCTCGATTTTCTGCAAGCTTTGAATATGTTGTAGCTGCGAAAATTCTCTACACAAAAGGTGCTATTTATTTCTTAATCAGATGTTGGGATCATAGTGATATTTTAACTACAAAATGTGATTTGAGATAACCGATTTCCTTTTACGTGTAATTTCTATGTGGATTTTTTTTTGTATAGTGGTCATAGCACTTGCCTCCCATTCCGTCGACCCAGATTCGATTTCCAATGGGTTAAAACTGTTTTTTTATATAATTAAAATCGTGAAAAGGTGTTCTTCATTATGTATATTAGAATACGTATTACCTAATATGACAAGTGACAAATTCAAGTATAGTAATGCTTTGTTTTAGGGTATGATAAAGACTGGTATGATTCATCCTGATTAAAGCGATTCAACTTTTAATGCCGAGGTGTCTCATACCATTTCTGCGTCCATTTTCACCTTCATTTCACGCCCAAATGAAAGAAATTTGTTTTAGTGATATTTTCTCTTCTGGCAGTGGCACACTACGTTTTGTGAGGCGATGAGATTTGTCAAACAAATGTATTTTCTTTCTAAGGCCACGTTTTAAAAAAAATATACTAACATTCAAAGAGATATTTAGTTCATTTACTTCAATTGAATCATGTTTTAATCGTTTTTTTTAATGAAGGAATTTATTCCTGAACTGTCATTATTGTATTTAGAATATCATTTTTGACTTCATTTTTATTAGTTCACCACCAAATGAAGATAGATATGTCAAAAGGGACATTATTTTCTCATCCCTTTTATCCCATTTATTGTCTTTCGAACTCAATTCGCACAGATATCAACGATTGTTCTCCTGATCCTTGTGAGAATGGAGGAACTTGCAGTGATGGAGTGAACATCTTTACTTGTGCCTGCAATCCTGGCTATACTGGGCCTACGTGCGGAACAGGTAAGATATAGAGTCAAAGCAGATTCCATACCTACACTTTTCATGAAGTAATTGCTCCTTGTTCTTCAAGACATTATAGATAAAGAGCAAATAGGGAATATAAAGAAAGAAACATGCAGTCAATGGTGAGGAAAACCTTGGAGATTTTTATTGACTGACGGTCTCAAGCCCGGATTGTAATACACACTTGTCTATTGTATGTCCATCTTATAGGAGCATTCGATTCTTTTTGCCTATTTGACCACCACTTCCTACATTTTGCCATACATTGTCACGCATTAACTTACAGCCATCTTGAATGGACCTGGCCCTCTGGGACTTGAGAGTTATTTCATCCCAGATTCAAGTCTGACAGCTTCTAGTGAGTATAGTGCTGACCATGGTGCAAAGAGAGGTCGTCTTAACCTGGCCAAAGTCGGGAACCTGAATGGAGCCTGGTCTGCACGAACAAATGATGCCAACCAGTGGATCCAGGTAAACAAATAATTTCTTAAGGACAATTCGGACACGAAACATTAGGCAACCCTTATTTCTATGCATGGCATGAATTTATATTCCACCGCTACTACCATGTCAGTAACGAAAGAGTCACCAGTCATTTCTATGGCACTATTTACTTCCACTATTAAAATTGTTTTTATTGGCCACTTTTTGAGGTGGCATATGAGTTTGTAGATTTTCTCTCCACTATGTAGGTAAAGCTACTATAAGATTGCCATAGTTGGATAATTATTCACATCCAAGTCAATAATTACTTTCATTTTTAAGGGCATTCATCTAATTGTTCGATATTACTCAGAAATGAGATCGACAATTAAAACATCAATGTGTAGAACTTCTTTTTTAAATATTTCCCTTGGAGGGGCAGAGCGGCATGAAAGCAAGGTAATGTCATTGATAGGTGCAGAGAAAGAAACCGTTCTTAGTATTTGTATTTAAATCATATAGATTTGACACATTTTGGAACATGCTCATTGGTTACAAGTTTTGTCATGGAGATAGAAATAAATAGATGTTTAAGAGGATGAACATCAAGAAAGCTTCCTCCGATTCTTTTCTTTCTACAAGGTGGATCTTTTGGACCTTTACCGTGTCACTTCAGTTGCGACTCAAGGGCGACAAGACTCAAGCCAGTGGGTAACAAGCTACAAGCTTGCTTGTAGTACTGATGGCACGACCTTTTACACCGTGCAGGGCATCTCTGCATACCCTGGAGCTGTCAGGGTAAGTTTATTCTCTGATTATTCGTTTTTTAATATGACATGAATCTATTCTTGAATAATTTTGAAGGCATTTGAAATCTTGTTGATAACAATTAAAATATGTTCATGTTACGATACTTTCTTTTAAAGAAAAAGGCAATCATTACCCCGGGAACACATTTACATGTTAGGTGTATTATTTACTATTCGGCTTACACAAAGTTTAAGAGGAAAAGAACTATTAGGTAGGATTGAAGAACTGTCTATATTTGTAAATATATCAGAGCAAGAAGAGCACTTCAAGCAAAAAGTCTTCAATCAACAGCATGTTTTTTCCTATTTCATTACTAGGTCTCAAAAACTAGAAATTGATGTCATCAGAATATAACTTCAAATAGAAACGAATGGACAGGCACTGCACATGCAAAAATATGTATTGTTCAGCATGCTTATCAATTCGATTCTCTTTAGTTCGATTGCAATTGACCGCAGAATCATTTGAGTCATAATTCATTCAAAAGTGGATTGAATTTCCTTTTCATTGAAGATCTTCACCGGTAATGCCGACCGCAACACCATCGTGACCAACACTCTGCCTGTACCCCAAATTTGCCGCTATGTCCGCTTGATGCCTGTCACCTGGTCCGGCTACATCAGTCTTCGTATGGAGATCTACGGTGAAGGCCCTTTCACAGGTCAGTTTTAAAATTAGTGATACTCCAACATATTTTGCTCCATATTCAATTTCTCCTGCGACAATTACTCTGGGCCTTTTTTCACCAATAATAGAGGCAGAGTGCTACGTTTTTATCATTAGGTGATACGTACGTAGTTATACGTATCACCTTTTGATTTCGTGAAGATTTTTCTTTATTATTATTCATTCTTCCTCGAATTTGTTCGCAGGATATCTCAAGAATGGATGAAGCCATTGTCATGAAACTTATAACGATGATAGATCCTAGTCTATCTTAGAACTGTGTGAATTTGCATTGACTCAACATTATTTTGACTTCATCCAGGCGCCATTTAAAAAAAATAAACTTTTGATAATATCTTCACAATGGAAAGTCATTTCTCATTTATATTTATTATGATTAAGGTCTATACCCGTCAGGTCAATTGCAGGTCTATAAACGCGCGCGTATAAGTAAGTCCGCGCACGTCCGCGCGTTAACGCGCGTGCAAAATGTAAAATTGCTCCAAATCATCTCAAATTCATTTCACATACGTTACAGGCCATAACAAGTCCATTATAGCTCTTTGGTATGCTTGTGGACCGCAATTTATTTTTCATATTTGAATATAATATGAGTCGGAAAAAATGATTTCATATCTCATTTGGCCATTAAGTACATCGTTACGTCATCATAATGGCCTTGGAACTCAAAATACGACTTTGCCTATTATGACGTCAGCATATTTATAGAAAATTGAGTGTAAATCTGTAAATATATATCATTTTTCTCCCAACTGTTGATATGTTGTAACTGAAACAATTGTCAACATGGAATATGGTATTTATTTGTAATTTAAACAATGGCGTCATGGTCCACTCTTTCGATTAAAGGAGGCATGTCAATTCTACCAATCTTGCGTGTATTCTCTAGGGGAGGTGACTTTTTCTGAAATCGTCATTCTACATTCCAGTCTTGTTTGAGCAATATCTCGATGTTTCGCTCGATTTTCTGCAAGCTTTGAATATGTTGTAGCTGCGAAAATTCTCTACACAAAAGGTGCTATTTATTTCTTAATCAGATGTTGGGATCATAGTGATATTTTAACTACAAAATGTGATTTGAGATAACCGATTTCCTTTTACGTGTAATTTCTATGTGGATTTTTTTTTGTATAGTGGTCATAGCACTTGCCTCCCATTCCGTCGACCCAGATTCGATTTCCAATGGGTTAAAACTGTTTTTTTATATAATTAAAATCGTGAAAAGGTGTTCTTCATTATGTATATTAGAATACGTATTACCTAATATGACAAGTGACAAATTCAAGTATAGTAATGCTTTGTTTTAGGGTATGATAAAGACTGGTATGATTCATCCTGATTAAAGCGATTCAACTTTTGGTGCCGAGGTGTCTCATACCATTTCTGCGTCCATTTTCACCTTCATTTCACGCCCAAATGAAAGAAATTTGTTTTAGTGATATTTTCTCTTCTGGCAGTGGCACACTACGTTTTGTGAGGCGATGAGATTTGTCAAACAAATGTATTTTCTTTCTAAGGCCACGTTTTAAAAAAAATATACTAACATTCAAAGAGATATTTAGTTCATTTACTTCAATTGAATCATGTTTTAATCGTTTTTTTTAATGAAGGAATTTATTCCTGAACTGTCATTATTGTATTTAGAATATCATTTTTGACTTCATTTTTATTAGTTCACCACCAAATGAAGATAGATATGTCAAAAGGGACATTATTTTCTCATCCCTTTTATCCCATTTATTGTCTTTCGAACTCAATTCGCACAGATATCAACGATTGTTCTCCTGATCCTTGTGAGAATGGAGGAACTTGCAGTGATGGAGTGAACATCTTTACTTGTGCCTGCAATCCTGGCTATACTGGGCCTACGTGCGGAACAGGTAAGATATAGAGTCAAAGCAGATTCCATACCTACACTTTTCATGAAGTAATTGCTCCTTGTTCTTCAAGACATTATAGATAAAGAGCAAATAGGGAATATAAAGAAAGAAACATGCAGTCAATGGTGAGGAAAACCTTGGAGATTTTTATTGACTGACGGTCTCAAGCCCGGATTGTAATACACACTTGTCTATTGTATGTCCATCTTATAGGAGCATTCGATTCTTTTTGCCTATTTGACCACCACTTCCTACATTTTGCCATACATTGTCACGCATTAACTTACAGCCATCTTGAATGGACCTGGCCCTCTGGGACTTGAGAGTTATTTCATCCCAGATTCAAGTCTGACAGCTTCTAGTGAGTATAGTGCTGACCATGGTGCAAAGAGAGGTCGTCTTAACCTGGCCAAAGTCGGGAACCTGAATGGAGCCTGGTCTGCACGAACAAATGATGCCAACCAGTGGATCCAGGTAAACAAATAATTTCTTAAGGACAATTCGGACACGAAACATTAGGCAACCCTTATTTCTATGCATGGCATGAATTTATATTCCACCGCTACTACCATGTCAGTAACGAAAGAGTCACCAGTCATTTCTATGGCACTATTTACTTCCACTATTAAAATTGTTTTTATTGGCCACTTTTTGAGGTGGCATATGAGTTTGTAGATTTTCTCTCCACTATGTAGGTAAAGCTACTATAAGATTGCCATAGTTGGATAATTATTCACATCCAAGTCAATAATTACTTTCATTTTTAAGGGCATTCATCTAATTGTTCGATATTACTCAGAAATGAGATCGACAATTAAAACATCAATGTGTAGAACTTCTTTTTTAAATATTTCCCTTGGAGGGGCAGAGCGGCATGAAAGCAAGGTAATGTCATTGATAGGTGCAGAGAAAGAAACCGTTCTTAGTATTTGTATTTAAATCATATAGATTTGACACATTTTGGAACATGCTCATTGGTTACAAGTTTTGTCATGGAGATAGAAATAAATAGATGTTTAAGAGGATGAACATCAAGAAAGCTTCCTCCGATTCTTTTCTTTCTACAAGGTGGATCTTTTGGACCTTTACCGTGTCACTTCAGTTGCGACTCAAGGGCGACAAGACTCAAGCCAGTGGGTAACAAGCTACAAGCTTGCTTGTAGTACTGATGGCACGACCTTTTACACCGTGCAGGGCATCTCTGCATACCCTGGAGCTGTCAGGGTAAGTTTATTCTCTGATTATTCGTTTTTTAATATGACATGAATCTATTCTTGAATAATTTTGAAGGCATTTGAAATCTTGTTGATAACAATTAAAATATGTTCATGTTACGATACTTTCTTTTAAAGAAAAAGGCAATCATTACCCCGGGAACACATTTACATGTTAGGTGTATTATTTACTATTCGGCTTACACAAAGTTTAAGAGGAAAAGAACTATTAGGTAGGATTGAAGAACTGTCTATATTTGTAAATATATCAGAGCAAGAAGAGCACTTCAAGCAAAAAGTCTTCAATCAACAGCATGTTTTTTCCTATTTCATTACTAGGTCTCAAAAACTAGAAATTGATGTCATCAGAATATAACTTCAAATAGAAACGAATGGACAGGCACTGCACATGCAAAAATATGTATTGTTCAGCATGCTTATCAATTCGATTCTCTTTAGTTCGATTGCAATTGACCGCAGAATCATTTGAGTCATAATTCATTCAAAAGTGGATTGAATTTCCTTTTCATTGAAGATCTTCACCGGTAATGCCGACCGCAACACCATCGTGACCAACACTCTGCCTGTACCCCAAATTTGCCGCTATGTCCGCTTGATGCCTGTCACCTGGTCCGGCTACATCAGTCTTCGTATGGAGATCTACGGTGAAGGCCCTTTCACAGGTCAGTTTTAAAATTAGTGATACTCCAACATATTTTGCTCCATATTCAATTTCTCCTGCGACAATTACTCTGGGCCTTTTTTCACCAATAATAGAGGCAGAGTGCTACGTTTTTATCATTAGGTGATACGTACGTAGTTATACGTATCACCTTTTGATTTCGTGAAGATTTTTCTTTATTATTATTCATTCTTCCTCGAATTTGTTCGCAGGATATCTCAAGAATGGATGAAGCCATTGTCATGAAACTTATAACGATGATAGATCCTAGTCTATCTTAGAACTGTGTGAATTTGCATTGACTCAACATTATTTTGACTTCATCCAGGCGCCATTTAAAAAAAATAAACTTTTGATAATATCTTCACAATGGAAAGTCATTTCTCATTTATATTTATTATGATTAAGGTCTATACCCGTCAGGTCAATTGCAGGTCTATAAACGCGCGCGTATAAGTAAGTCCGCGCACGTCCGCGCGTTAACGCGCGTGCAAAATGTAAAATTGCTCCAAATCATCTCAAATTCATTTCACATACGTTACAGGCCATAACAAGTCCATTATAGCTCTTTGGTATGCTTGTGGACCGCAATTTATTTTTCATATTTGAATATAATATGAGTCGGAAAAAATGATTTCATATCTCATTTGGCCATTAAGTACATCGTTACGTCATCATAATGGCCTTGGAACTCAAAATACGACTTTGCCTATTATGACGTCAGCATATTTATAGAAAATTGAGTGTAAATCTGTAAATATATATCATTTTTCTCCCAACTGTTGATATGTTGTAACTGAAACAATTGTCAACATGGAATATGGTATTTATTTGTAATTTAAACAATGGCGTCATGGTCCACTCTTTCGATTAAAGGAGGCATGTCAATTCTACCAATCTTGCGTGTATTCTCTAGGGGAGGTGACTTTTTCTGAAATCGTCATTCTACATTCCAGTCTTGTTTGAGCAATATCTCGATGTTTCGCTCGATTTTCTGCAAGCTTTGAATATGTTGTAGCTGCGAAAATTCTCTACACAAAAGGTGCTATTTATTTCTTAATCAGATGTTGGGATCATAGTGATATTTTAACTACAAAATGTGATTTGAGATAACCGATTTCCTTTTACGTGTAATTTCTATGTGGATTTTTTTTTGTATAGTGGTCATAGCACTTGCCTCCCATTCCGTCGACCCAGATTCGATTTCCAATGGGTTAAAACTGTTTTTTTATATAATTAAAATCGTGAAAAGGTGTTCTTCATTATGTATATTAGAATACGTATTACCTAATATGACAAGTGACAAATTCAAGTATAGTAATGCTTTGTTTTAGGGTATGATAAAGACTGGTATGATTCATCCTGATTAAAGCGATTCAACTTTTGGTGCCGAGGTGTCTCATACCATTTCTGCGTCCATTTTCACCTTCATTTCACGCCCAAATGAAAGAAATTTGTTTTAGTGATATTTTCTCTTCTGGCAGTGGCACACTACGTTTTGTGAGGCGATGAGATTTGTCAAACAAATGTATTTTCTTTCTAAGGCCACGTTTTAAAAAAAATATACTAACATTCAAAGAGATATTTAGTTCATTTACTTCAATTGAATCATGTTTTAATCGTTTTTTTTAATGAAGGAATTTATTCCTGAACTGTCATTATTGTATTTAGAATATCATTTTTGACTTCATTTTTATTAGTTCACCACCAAATGAAGATAGATATGTCAAAAGGGACATTATTTTCTCATCCCTTTTATCCCATTTATTGTCTTTCGAACTCAATTCGCACAGATATCAACGATTGTTCTCCTGATCCTTGTGAGAATGGAGGAACTTGCAGTGATGGAGTGAACATCTTTACTTGTGCCTGCAATCCTGGCTATACTGGGCCTACGTGCGGAACAGGTAAGATATAGAGTCAAAGCAGATTCCATACCTACACTTTTCATGAAGTAATTGCTCCTTGTTCTTCAAGACATTATAGATAAAGAGCAAATAGGGAATATAAAGAAAGAAACATGCAGTCAATGGTGAGGAAAACCTTGGAGATTTTTATTGACTGACGGTCTCAAGCCCGGATTGTAATACACACTTGTCTATTGTATGTCCATCTTATAGGAGCATTCGATTCTTTTTGCCTATTTGACCACCACTTCCTACATTTTGCCATACATTGTCACGCATTAACTTACAGCCATCTTGAATGGACCTGGCCCTCTGGGACTTGAGAGTTATTTCATCCCAGATTCAAGTCTGACAGCTTCTAGTGAGTATAGTGCTGACCATGGTGCAAAGAGAGGTCGTCTTAACCTGGCCAAAGTCGGGAACCTGAATGGAGCCTGGTCTGCACGAACAAATGATGCCAACCAGTGGATCCAGGTAAACAAATAATTTCTTAAGGACAATTCGGACACGAAACATTAGGCAACCCTTATTTCTATGCATGGCATGAATTTATATTCCACCGCTACTACCATGTCAGTAACGAAAGAGTCACCAGTCATTTCTATGGCACTATTTACTTCCACTATTAAAATTGTTTTTATTGGCCACTTTTTGAGGTGGCATATGAGTTTGTAGATTTTCTCTCCACTATGTAGGTAAAGCTACTATAAGATTGCCATAGTTGGATAATTATTCACATCCAAGTCAATAATTACTTTCATTTTTAAGGGCATTCATCTAATTGTTCGATATTACTCAGAAATGAGATCGACAATTAAAACATCAATGTGTAGAACTTCTTTTTTAAATATTTCCCTTGGAGGGGCAGAGCGGCATGAAAGCAAGGTAATGTCATTGATAGGTGCAGAGAAAGAAACCGTTCTTAGTATTTGTATTTAAATCATATAGATTTGACACATTTTGGAACATGCTCATTGGTTACAAGTTTTGTCATGGAGATAGAAATAAATAGATGTTTAAGAGGATGAACATCAAGAAAGCTTCCTCCGATTCTTTTCTTTCTACAAGGTGGATCTTTTGGACCTTTACCGTGTCACTTCAGTTGCGACTCAAGGGCGACAAGACTCAAGCCAGTGGGTAACAAGCTACAAGCTTGCTTGTAGTACTGATGGCACGACCTTTTACACCGTGCAGGGCATCTCTGCATACCCTGGAGCTGTCAGGGTAAGTTTATTCTCTGATTATTCGTTTTTTAATATGACATGAATCTATTCTTGAAGAATTTTGAAGGCATTTGAAATCTTGTTGATAACAATTAAAATATGTTCATGTTACGATACTTTCTTTTAAAGAAAAAGGCAATCATTACCCCGGGAACACATTTACATGTTAGGTGTATTATTTACTATTCGGCTTACACAAAGTTTAAGAGGAAAAGAACTATTAGGTAGGATTGAAGAACTGTCTATATTTGTAAATATATCAGAGCAAGAAGAGCACTTCAAGCAAAAAGTCTTCAATCAACAGCATGTTTTTTCCTATTTCATTACTAGGTCTCAAAAACTAGAAATTGATGTCATCAGAATATAACTTCAAATAGAAACGAATGGACAGGCACTGCACATGCAAAAATATGTATTGTTCAGCATGCTTATCAATTCGATTCTCTTTAGTTCGATTGCAATTGACCGCAGAATCATTTGAGTCATAATTCATTCAAAAGTGGATTGAATTTCCTTTTCATTGAAGATCTTCACCGGTAATGCCGACCGCAACACCATCGTGACCAACACTCTGCCTGTACCCCAAATTTGCCGCTATGTCCGCTTGATGCCTGTCACCTGGTCCGGCTACATCAGTCTTCGTATGGAGATCTACGGTGAAGGCCCTTTCACAGGTCAGTTTTAAAATTAGTGATACTCCAACATATTTTGCTCCATATTCAATTTCTCCTGCGACAATTACTCTGGGCCTTTTTTCACCAATAATAGAGGCAGAGTGCTACGTTTTTATCATTAGGTGATACGTACGTAGTTATACGTATCACCTTTTGATTTCGTGAAGATTTTTCTTTATTATTATTCATTCTTCCTCGAATTTGTTCGCAGGATATCTCAAGAATGGATGAAGCCATTGTCATGAAACTTATAACGATGATAGATCCTAGTCTATCTTAGAACTGTGTGAATTTGCATTGACTCAACATTATTTTGACTTCATCCAGGCGCCATTTAAAAAAAATAAACTTTTGATAATATCTTCACAATGGAAAGTCATTTCTCATTTATATTTATTATGATTAAGGTCTATACCCGTCAGGTCAATTGCAGGTCTATAAACGCGCGCGTATAAGTAAGTCCGCGCACGTCCGCGCGTTAACGCGCGTGCAAAATGTAAAATTGCTCCAAATCATCTCAAATTCATTTCACATACGTTACAGGCCATAACAAGTCCATTATAGCTCTTTGGTATGCTTGTGGACCGCAATTTATTTTTCATATTTGAATATAATATGAGTCGGAAAAAATGATTTCATATCTCATTTGGCCATTAAGTACATCGTTACATCATCATAATGGCCTTGGAACTCAAAATACGACTTTGCCTATTATGACGTCAGCATATTTATAGAAAATTGAGTGTAAATCTGTAAATATATATCATTTTTCTCCCAACTGTTGATATGTTGTAACTGAAACAATTGTCAACATGGAATATGGTATTTATTTGTAATTTAAACAATGACGTCATGGTCCACTCTTTCGATTAAAGGAGGCATGTCAATTCTACCAATCTTGCGTGTATTCTCTAGGGGAGGTGACTTTTTCTGAAATCGTCATTCTACATTCCAGTCTTGTTTGAGCAATATCTCGATGTTTCGCTCGATTTTCTGCAAGCTTTGAATATGTTGTAGCTGCGAAAATTCTCTACACAAAAGGTGCTATTTATTTCTTAATCAGATGTTGGGATCATAGTGATATTTTAACTACAAAATGTGATTTGAGATAACCGATTTCCTTTTACGTGTAATTTCTATGTGGATTTTTTTTTGTATAGTGGTCATAGCACTTGCCTCCCATTCCGTCGACCCAGATTCGATTTCCAATGGGTTAAAACTGTTTTTTTATATAATTAAAATCGTGAAAAGGTGTTCTTCATTATGTATATTAGAATACGTATTACCTAATATGACAAGTGACAAATTCAAGTATAGTAATGCTTTGTTTTAGGGTATGATAAAGACTGGTATGATTCATCCTGATTAAAGCGATTCAACTTTTGGTGCCGAGGTGTCTCATACCATTTCTGCGTCCATTTTCACCTTCATTTCACGCCCAAATGAAAGAAATTTGTTTTAGTGATATTTTCTCTTCTGGCAGTGGCACACTACGTTTTGTGAGGCGATGAGATTTGTCAAACAAATATATTTTCTTTCTAAGGCCACGTTTTAAAAAAAATATACTAACATTCAAAGAGATATCGAAAATAATATCGCTAGTGAGATATTTAGTTCATTTACTTCAATTGAATCATGTTTTAATCGTTTTTTTTAATGAAGGAATTTATTCCTGAACTGTCATTATTGTATTTAGAATATAATTTTTGACTTCATTTTTATTAGTTCACCGCCAAATGAAGATAGATATGTCAAAAGGGACATTATTTTCTCATCCCTTTTATCCCATTTATTGTCTTTCGAACTCAATTCGCACAGATATCAACGATTGTTCTCCTGATCCTTGTGAGAATGGAGGAACTTGCAGTGATGGAGTGAACATCTTTACTTGTGCCTGCAATCCTGGCTATACTGGGCCTACGTGCGGAACAGGTAAGATATAGAGTCAAAGCAGATTCCATACCTACACTTTTTATAAAGTAATTGCTCCTTGTTCTTCAAGACATTATAGATAAAGAGCAAATAGGGAATAGAAAGAAAGAAACATGCAGTCATTGGTGAGGAAAACCTTGGAGATTTTTATTGACTGACGGTCTCAAGCCCGGATTGTAATACACACTTGTCTATTGTATGTCCATCTTATAGGAGCATTTGATTCTTTTTGCCTATTTGACCACCACTTCCTACATTTTGCCATACATTGTCACGCATTAACTTACAGCCATCTTGAATGGACCTGGCCCTCTGGGACTTGAGAGTTATTTCATCCCAGATTCAAGTCTGACAGCTTCTAGTGAGTATAGTGCTGACCAGGGTGCAAAGAGAGGTCGTCTTAACCTGGGCCGAGACGGGAACCTGAAGGGAGCCTGGTCTGCACTAATAAATGATCGCAAACAGTGGATCCAGGTAAAAAAAAATTTTCTTAAGGACAATTCGGACACGAAACTTTAGGCAACCCTTATTTCTATGCATGGCATGAATTTATATTCCACCGCTACTACCATGTCAGTAACGAAAGAGTCACCAGTCATTTCTATGGCACTATTTACTTCCACTATTAAAATTGTTTTTAATGGCCACTTTTTGAGGTGGCATATGAGTTTGTAGATTTTCTCTCCACTATGTAGGTAAAGCTACTATAAGATTGCCATAGTTACATAATTATTCACATCCAAGTCAATAATTACTTTCATTTTTAAGGGCATTCATCTAATTGTTCGATATTACTCAGAAATGAGATCGACGATTAAAACATCTATGTGTAGAACTTCTTTTTTTAATATTTCCCTTGGAGGGGCAGAGCGGCATGAAAGCAAGGTAATGTCATTGATAGGTGCAGAGAAAGAAACCGTTGTTAGTATTTGTATTTAAATCATATAGATTTGACACATTTTGGAACATGCTCATTGGTTACAAGTTTTGTCATGGAGATAGAAATAAATAGATGATTAAGAGGATGAACATCAAGAAAGCTTCCTCCGATTCTTTTCTTTCTACAAGGTGGATCTTTTGGACCTTTACCGTGTCACTTCAGTTGCGACTCAAGGGCGACAAGAATCAAACCAGTGGGTAACAGGCTACAAGCTTGCTTGTAGTATTGATGGCACGACCTTTTACACCGTACAGGACATCTCTAGAAACCCTGTAAATGAAAGGGTAAGTTTGATCTCTGATTATTCATTTTTTAAATATTACATTGACTCTATTCTTGTTGGAATTTGAAGGCATTTAATATCTTTTTGATTAAAATATTTTTATGTTACGATACTTTCTCTTAAAGAAAAGGGCAATCTTTACCTCAGGAACACATATATAGTTTAGGTGAAGTATACACTATTCTGCTTAGTTACACAAAGTATAAGAGGACAAAACTATTAGGTAGGATTGTCAGAGCAAGTAATGCACTTCAAGCAAAAAATCTTCAATCCATATCATGTGTCTTTCTATTTTTTTACTAGGTCTCGAAAACTAGAAATTGATGTCATCAGAATAAAACTTCAAATGGAAACGAATGGACAGGCACTGCACATGCAAAAAATGTATTGTTCAGCATGCTTATCAATTCGATTCTCTTTAGTTCAATTGCAATTGACCGCAGAATCATTTGAGTCATAATTCATTCAAAACAAAATTGAATTTCCTTTTTCATTGAAGATCTTCATCGGCAATGACGACCGCAACACCATCGTGACCAACACTCTGCATGTACCCCATATTTGCCGCTATGTCCGCTTGATGCCCTTCACCGCTGTCGGCCACATAAGTCTTCGTATGGAAATCTACGGTGAAGGCCCTATCACAGGTCAGTTTTAAAACTAGTGATACTCCAACATGTTTTGCTCCATATTCAATTTCTCCTGCGACAATTACCCTGGGCCTCTTTTCACCAACAATAGAGGCATAGTGCAACGGTTGTCATTAGGTGATACGTACGTAGTTATACGTATCAACTTCAGATTTCGTCAAGATTTGTCTTTATTAGGTGATACTTCCTCGAATTTGTTCGCAGGATATCCAGGATATCTCAAGAATGGATAAAGCCATTGTCATAAAACATGATGATAGATCATAGTCTAACTTAGAACTGTGTGACTTTTCATTGATCCAAATCATTTTGACGTCATCCAAGCGCCATTTTGTAAAAATCAACTCATGATTATATCTTCATAACGGAAAGTAATTTCTCATTTATTTTTATCATAATTAAGGTCCATTACAGGTCAATAAACGCGCGCGTACGTATACGTCCGCTATCCGCTTGCGCAACATTTAAAATTGCTCCAAATCGTCTCAAATTCATTTTACATATGTTACAGGCCATTTTGAGCATTTAAAAAAAAAGTAATGCGCTAACGCAAATTGCTATTCTTCTTTCTTCATGATATTTTCGATACTTTTACTAACATTTTGATACGAAATTTATATTTTTATGACTATTCATAACGGAATAAGCGTCCATTCAAGATAAATGTCCGTGCACGCGAGCTCTTGTAATACATAGCATATTATGTGCAAAAACATACAAGTCCATTATAGCATTTTGGGGACCGCAATTTATTTTTCATATTTGAATAGAATATGAGTCGGAGAAATGATTTCATGTGTCATTTGGCCATTAAGTACATCGTGACCTCATCATAAATGTGTCGAACTCAAAATACGAATTTGCATATTATGACGTCACCATAATAATGGAAAATTTGGTAGGGTGGTCAAAGCACTTGCCTCCCATTCCAGCGACCCAGAGTCGATTCCGATGGGTTAAAACATTTGTTGTTTTAAGTTAAATTCGTGAAAATGCGTTCTTCATTATGTACATTAGAATACGTATTATCTAATTTGTAAAGTGAAAAATTCAAGTACAGTAATGATTTGTTATAGGGTATGATAAAGACTGGTATGATTCATCATGATTATAGCGATTCAACTTTTAGTGCTGAGTCGTCTTGAAGATCAGACTATCCCATGCCATTTCCGCGTACATTTTCAAATTCATTTTTACGCCCAAATTAAAGAAATTTGTTTTAGTGACATTTTCTTAACTGGCATGGACACACTACGTTTTGTGGGCAATGAGATTTTTTCATAAATATTTTTTCTTTCTAAGGCCACGTTTAAAAAAAAAAAAAGATGCTTACATTCAAAAAGATATTTAGTTTATTTTCTTCATGTGAATTATGTATTAATAGATTTTCAAATTAAGAAATTTATCTATGAATTGTCATTATTTGTATTTAGAATGCAAGTCTTGACTTCGTTTTACCTGTTTACCGCCAAATGAAGATAAATATGTAAAAAGAGACATTATTTTCTCATCCCT
The DNA here is from genome assembly GCA_035222895.1 of Strongylocentrotus droebachiensis. Lineage (NCBI taxonomy): Eukaryota > Metazoa > Echinodermata > Echinoidea > Camarodonta > Strongylocentrotidae > Strongylocentrotus > Strongylocentrotus droebachiensis. The sequence goes on from JAVYIG010001046.1 coordinate 342,520, forward strand.
TTTACCCCATTTATTGTCTTTGGAACTCAATGCACAGATATCAACGATTGTTCTCCCGATCCTTGTGAGAATGGAGGAATTTGCAGTGATGGAGTGAACACCTTTACTTGTGCCTGCTATCCTGGCTATACTGGGCCTACGTGTGGAACAGGTAATATATAGAGTCAAAGCAGATTACATACCTACACTTTATATATCAAACAATTGCTCCTTGTTCATCAAAACATCATAGATAAAGAGCAAACAATGAAATAGAAAGAAAGAAACATGCAGTCATTGGTAAGGGAAAAATGGGTCGTTTTTCTTGATTGACAGTCAACAGGAGTGAAAGTACAGCCAACAGATCCGAGGGTGTTTCAACTTTTGGTGCAGTAATAAAATAAACTAGACTTCAATTCGTCACTTTGACGAATTAGGTGATACGTATGCTCATGTGTAACATAATAAAGAACGCATTTTTACGATTTCATATTTCGTTTTCTACTCCCATTATGGTCTATCCATGAGTCAAGTTTCAACTGTAGGGCAGAGGGAGACAGACCAAGAGAATAAGAGGGACGCAAGGCAAGAGAGATAGAGAGAGAGGGAGAGGGTGAAAGAGAAGAGAGATAGATAGATGCAGAGACAGACCAAAAAAGGAGAGGGGCAGAACATGAGAGGAGAAGTAAAAGAGCAAGAGAGAGGAGAGAGAGAGATGCAATTGAGAACAATGCCTACCAGATAACAATGATTGAAAGTGGTATAGCGCCCCCTTCAGGTATCCGATTGAGGATTGTTATATTATGATAATTGACATGTCACCTATGATTGAATTTTTGACTATGATAACGTCATGATAATGTTAGATAGTCTACATAAATCTCGTGGAAACTTGTCTCAGCTACAACATACTCAAAAATCAACAAAATCCAAGCAGAAGAATCGGCGATATTGCTCAAAACACAGGAATGTAGAATCCAGATTTGAGAAAAAGTCATCTCCCATAGGGATTAAAAGCAAAAAGTAATGGATTAAGTAAAAATAGGGTAATAATAAAGAAAATAGGGTTATTTATTATACATTATTTGCGATTCTACGTGTTTTAATACTCAAAGGAGATGGTACAGTGAAAGGTCAAAAAATAAAATGAAGACAAATATTGTTGGAGACACCCGGACTCGAACCATGGATCTCGAGGATGGAAGTCAAGTGCGTTACCGATATACCAAAACATTTCCCATAGCGATTACACGTAAACGGGAATTGGAATTTTCAAATCCTACTTTGCAAGTGAAATATGAGCATAATCCCGGCATCTGATCGAAAAATGAAAGACACACGTGTGATAGGTTATTGTCTCAGCTACAACATATTCGAAGCTCAGCAAAAACTAAGCTAAGACTACGGAGATTTTGCTCGTGAAAGACAGGAAGATAGAATCCAGTTTTGAGAAAAAGTCATGTCCCATAGAGAATACACGCAAAATGTGAAAAATTGACTTGCCTCCTTTAATCGCAAAAATACGCCATGATGCCTTTGTTAAAATGAAAAATGTGGACATTTTATTTGTAGAGAATTGTTTCAGCTAGAACATATCGAAATTTGAAAGAAAATCAATCAATATTTACAGAGATACAATCAATTTTCAAAAAATATGGTGACGTCAAAACATCCAAATTAAATTTTTGAGTTTGGAGGACATTATGGTGACGTCATGAGTTAATTGAGGGTCAAATGAGACATGAAATCATATTTACGACTCATAATCTATCTAAATATGAAAAAATATTGGGAGTTCCTATCTATTCTGAAGGGTTACAAAGAATTTTGTATAGGCATGTTTTTGCTCATGTATTGTGGATAAAGATAACGCAGGTCCGCGCACACTGTCAACTTTGACGGACGCTCATTGCGTTATTAAAAGATGAACAAGTTATCAAAATGCTTGGAAAAATGTGCCAAATAAGATGATAGAGAAAATTCGGCGATTCTATGTTGCAAAATGCTAGTACGCGCAAAAAACGCGCGCGCATCCGCGTGAGCGTGATTTTTTGTCAAATGCTCCATATGGCCTGAAACGTATGCAAACAAAATTTGGGATGATTTAGAGCATTTTTAATTTTTGCGCGCGCATAAACGCGTGAACGAACGCGCACGCGCGCATTTGCGCACGGTTATTGACCTGAAATTGACCGGACGGATATTGATCTTATTCATGATAAATATGAATGAAAAATTACTTTCCGTTATGAAGATATGATCATAAGTTGATTTTCACAAAATGGCGCCTGGATGACGTCACGATAATTTTGAGTCTTTGAAAAGTCACGCAGTTCTAAGTTAGACTAAGATCTATCATCATTGAAAGTTTCATGACAATGGCTTTATTCAGTCTTGAGATATCCTGCGAACAAATTCGAGGAAGAATAATAAATAATAAATAAATAATAAAAATCTTGACGAAATCAAAAGGTGATACGTCTACGTACGTATCACCTAACTAAACTCTTCTTGATTTCGAGCAGACACATGAAAAATGGGAATGCATAGTACTTTCAAGAGAAAATTTGAAATTGTGATTACCACAACGATCTCTGATAATAATGATTGTGTGTAAGGTATGTAGTACTGGTATGATTCATCTTTAATATAGCGATTCAACTTTTGGTGCTGTGGTGTCTTGAAGATCTGACTATCTCATGCCATTTCCGCATCCATTTCCACATTCATTTCCCGCCAATATGAAAGCAATTTGTTTTATTGACATTTTCTAGTCTAGCAGGGGCACGCTACGTTTTGTGAGACGATGAGATTTTGAGTTTGAGTCGAAAATACGATTTCATGTTCCATTTGGCCATTAACTCTTATCATGCCACAGGGCTAATCCCCATTATGCCAAGCCCCAAATCACGGAGTGCCAAGTTTACATTGAGATAATCTGATTAACGCGTCAAGATATTGTAGGTCAAATTGCGCTGCCATCGGGAAAAAAGAGAGAAGGGGGAGGGGAAAAAAGAGAGGGAAAGGGAAAGAAAATAAAACAAGAAAAGGAAAAGAAAGGAAAGAAAAGAGAAGAAAGAAAGAGAAGAAAGAAAGAGAAAAAGGAAAAAGAGGGAGGAGAGGAAAGAAAGGAAAAGAAAGAGAAGAAAGAACTGGAAAAAAAAGAAAAAAAGAGAAAAGGGAAACAAAAGAAACGGGGGATGAAAGAGAGGAGAGAGAGGGGAGGTTGTTGAGTGGAGTCGTCTCGCGGAGGGAGCAGCAAAGACATGGGTAAAAATGTTGCTATGTCGGGTCAGCTGTGTCGGTATTTTTGATCGATCCTCGTGTCCTCTATCAATGCAGAATTTTGAAGTCGGTGAGATGTATATTGTCGGTCGGCCAACAAGTTTTTCTTTCTACGAACTGACTTTTTATCCGCTGTGACGACTTCGAGAGTGACTACAACTACAATACTTGTATTTTCTCGAAGTTTCACTTTCCTATAATATCAGCTAAAGATATCAGAGGTTTAACATTTTCGGGAAAACTAAATTCAAAGAAGGATTAAGAGTCAACAACGGTACGATAAATCGTCTTCCTTTCTCTATAATTTGAACAAACGCCAAAACTTCCGCGCTTCGCGCGGGAGGGGGAGAACTGAATTCAGATAAGAATAAGAGTCGAGGACATTACACCGAATCCTCTTCTTTTTCTCATAATATAATGAAATGTCAAAGCTTCGGCGCTTCGCGCGGGAGAGGGCAAACTAAATTCAGATAAGGATTAAGAGACGAGCACGGTTCAACAAATCGTTTGCTTTCTCTCATAATTTAAGGAAACGTCAAAAATTCGGCGCTTCGCGCGGGAGGGGGAGAATTGAATTCAGATAAGGATTAACAGTCGAGAACAGTACACCGAATCGTCTTTTTTCTATAATAATTAAATCAAACGTCTAATCTTCAGCGCTTCAGGCTAAAGTGGGGGGGGGGGGGGGGACTGAATTCAGACAATTAGGGCTTATTAAGAGTCGAAAACGGTACAACGAATCGTCTGCTTTCTCTCATAATGTGATGAAACGTCAAAACTTCTGCGCTTTGTGCGAAAGATAAGGATTAAGACTCGAGAACAGTACAGCGAATCGTCTGCTTTTTCTCTTAATTTATTGACACATCACTTCTGCGCTTTGCGCGGGAGGGGGAGAAACTGAATTTAGACAAGGATTAACAGTCGAAAACGGTACAGCAAATCGTCTTCTTTTTATAATAATTTAATGAAACGTCAAAGCTATCGCGCTTCGCGCGGGAGAAGGGGGGGGGGATTCATTCAGACAAGGATTAACAGTCAAGAACGGAACAATAACAAATCTTCTTTTCCTATTAATTTAAGGACACGTCTAAGCGTCAGCGCTTCGCGCGGGAGGCCTATCACCCACACCCCCTAATGAGCGCGCTTCGCGCGCTCTTTAAGTAATTCGCTTGCTCACCATACTGTAGCCTTTTGACAAGGCCTCGTGACTCTGGCTAAGCGGCTGAGATGAGTCTAGAAACCCAGGGTGAACGCGCGACCGCCACGAGAGCCTTTTGCAATCTGGATATTACTGCTCCGCATGAATTATTCATAGCATTGGATTTATTGACCAATTAGAACGGCCATCCCCTAGCCCCCAGTTGGCTTAGTTCGTGATTCGTTCATTATCAAAACATGTAAGAACGTCAGTGTGTGTGTAAACTATGAACGTCAGTTCATAGTTAGTAGGTCCATGTTTGTACTATACGTACAGTTTACTCCATGTGTGTGTGTGTGTGTGTGTGATGGATACTTTATGCTGACGTAATGCGAGGTTACGTTCGGTGATTGGACGCTATTTCTTCTTCTTCTGGGATACTCCTCAACGTTCTACCATTTCGGTAGAGTATTCCACTCGGAAACAAAGGTTAACATAAGAAATCGAAACCACATTACCAAAGGCTAACTGGCTGTGATTCTCGCTCTGTTGTTCACTCGGGCTTTCGCGATTAGCCTTTTTTTAGTCGCTCGGCGTCTATCAGACAGGTGGCCTTGTTCAAAGGCTAACCATACTGCCGCCCCTCCCTAAAATAAGATCCTATATAGCTCCGCGCCTGCATTAAAACATATAGCTATGATGCTGACTAAGTTGACGAACTAATTCGTATATTTATATCGTTGAGGAAAATGACCATTTGCGCATACGCAAGTACTATAGATAGTCCATAGCCAGGAAAAACAATTTAGCCTTCGGTCCCTGGTTTATAGGGTTAAATTTGTAGATATTGTGACAATTTTGTCGGTAATTGGTGGCTAGTTTTGTCGTTAATCGTTGGCGTCTACACCCCCCCCCCCACTGAAAAAGGTCTAGCGACGCCCCTGAAAGCACTATAACGATAGCGTGCATGCAGCCTCATGGCAGGCTATGAGTTAAGTACATCGTGACGTCATCATAATGGTCTTGGAACTAAAAAAACGAATTTGCATATTATGACGTCAGCAAATTTATGAAAAATTGAATGTATCTTTATAAATATTGATTGCTTTTCTCCCAATTTTTGATATGTAGTTTTTGAGCCGATTTTCTACACAAAAGGTGCCATTGATTTTTCATTTCAACAATGGCATCATGGTCCATTCTGTCGGGTAAAAAGGCATGCCAATTTTGCTCGAATTCTCTATGGGAGGTGAATTTTTCTGGAATCTTCATTCTACATTCCAGTCTTGTTCGAGCAATATCTCGATTCTTTTATGCCAGCTTCAATTTGAGAATAAAATATTCCGTTTACGTGTTATGTCTATGTGGATTTTGGGGGTATATTTGTCATGGCATTTGCCTCCCATCCCGGCGATCATCTTTCATAGATCCAAAATGATCAATGCTACACAGTTGAAACTTCATTAATTGATAGACCATAATAGGAGGAATATTTCATAACGGAAGTTGAATTCGTTAAAATGCATTCTTCATTGTGTAACACATTTGAATACGTATCACCTAATTTGTCGAGTGACGAATTCAAGTCTAGTTGAGTCTTAGGTTAGGTTCAGAGATAGGGTAAGGTATAGTCCTCGTTTAAGGGTTGAATTTAAGACTTCGGTTATCATATTATATATGGCATTTGGTGTGGAGGGTTGTTATACCTAAGAATTCGATTTGTAGAACAGGTAAGATATAGAGTCAAAGCAGATTCCATACCTACACTTTTTTATAAAGTAATTGCTCCTTGTACTTGGTGAGGAAAACCTTGAAGATTTGTATTGACTGACGGTCTCAAGCCCGGATTGTAATACACTCTTGTCTATTGTATGTCCATCTTATTGGATCATTCGATTCTTTTTGCCTATTTGACCACCACTTCCTACATTTTGACATACATTGTCACGCATTAACTTACAGCCATCTTGAATGGACCTGGCCCTCTGGGACTTGAGAGTTATTTCATCCCAGATTCAAGTCTGACAGCTTCTAGTGAGATTAGTGCTGACATGGGTGCAAATAGAGGTCGTCTTAACCTGGGCCGAGACGGGAACCTGACGGGAGCCTGGATTGCACGAATTATAGATGATCGCAACCACTGGATCCAGGTAACAAAATAATTCTTAAAGACAATTCGGACACGAAACATTAGGCAACCCTTATTTCTATGCATGGCATGAATTTATGTTCCACCGCTACTACCATGTCAGTAACGAAAGAGTCACCAGTCATTTCTATGGCACTATTTACTTCCACTATTAAAATTGTTTTTATTGGCAACTCTTTGAGGTGGCATATGAGTTTGTAGATTTTCTCTCCACTATGTAGGTAAAGCTACCATTAGATTGCCATAGTTACATAATTATTCACATCCAAGTCAATAATTACTTTCATTTTTAAGGGCATTCATCTAATTGTTCGATATTACTCAGAAATGAGATCGACAATTAAAACATCAATGTGTAGAACTTCTTTTTTAAATATTGCCCTTGGAGGGGCAGAGCGGCATGAAAGCGAGGTAATGTCATTGATAGGTGCAGAGAAAGAAACCATTCTTAGTATTTGTATTTAAATCATATAGATTTGACACATTTTGGAACAGGATCATTGGTTACAAGTTTTGTCATGGAGATAGAAATAAATAGATGATTAAGAGGATGAACATCAAGAAAGCTTCCTCCGATTCTTTTCTTTCTACAAGGTGGATCTTTTGGACCTTCACCGTGTCACTTCAGTTGCGACTCAAGGGCGACAAGAATCAGACCAGTGGGTAACAAGCTACAAGGTTGCTTGTAGTACTGATGGCACGACCTTTTACACCGTACAGGACATCTCTAGAAACCCTGCAAATGACAGGGTAAGTTTGATCTCTGATTATTCATTTTTTAAATATTACATTGACTTTATTCTTGTAGGAATTTGAAGGCATTTAATATCTTTTTGATTAAAATATTTTTATGTTCCGATACTTTCATTTAAAAAAAAGGGCAATCGTTACCTCAGGAACACATATACAGTTTAGCTGAAGTATATACTATTCTGCTTAGGTACACAAAGTATAAGAGGACAAAAATATTAGGTAGGATTGTCAGAGCAAGTAATGCACTTCAAGCAAAAAATCTTCAATCCATATCATGTGTCTTCCTATTTTATTACTAGGTCTCGAAAACTAGAAATTGATGTCATCAGAATAAAACTTCAAATGGAAACGAATGGACAGGCACTGCACATGCAAAAATATGTATTGTTCAGCATGCTTATCAATTCGATTCTCTTCAGTTCGATTGCAATTGACCGCAGAATCATTTGAGTCATAATTCATTCAAAAAAGAATTGAATTTCCTTTTTCATTGAAGATCTTCATCGGCAATGACGACCGCAACACCATCGTGACCAACACTCTGCTTATACCCCAGATTTGCCGCTATGTCCGCTTGATGCCCTTAACCGCTTACGGCCACATATGTCTTCGTATGGAAATCTACGGTGAAGGCCCTATCACAGGTCAGTTTTAAGACTAGTGATACTCCAACATGTTTTGCTCCATATTCAATTTCTCCTGCGACAATTACTCTGGGCCTCTTTTCACCAACAACAGAGGCATAGTGCTACGGTTGTTATTAGTTGATCCGTACGTAGTTATACGTATTAACTACAGATTTCTTCAACATTTGTCTTTATTAGGTGATACTTCCTCGAATTTGTTCGCAGGATATCCAGGATATCTCAAGAATGGATAAAGCCATTGTCATAAAACATGATGATAGATCATAGTCTAACTTAGAACTGTGTGACTTTTCATTGATCCAAATTATTTTGACGTCATCCAAGCGCCATTTTTAAAAAATCAACTCATGATTATATCTTCATAACGGAAAGTAATTTCTCATTTATTTGTATCATAATTAAGGTCCATTACAGGTCAATAAACGCGCGCGTACGCATACGTCCGCTATCCGCTTGCGCAAAATTTAAAATTGCTCCAAATCGTCTCAAATTCATTTTACATATGTTACAGGCCATTTTGAGCATTTAAAAAAAAATAATTGGCTAACGCAAATTGCTATTCTTCTTTCTTCATGATATTTTCGATACTTTTACGAACATTTTGATACGAAGTTTATATCTTTATGACTATTCATAACGGAATAAGCGTCCATTCAAGATAAATGTCCGTGCACGCGAGCTATTGTAATACATAGCATATATGTGCAAAAACATACAAGTCCATTATAGCTCTTTGGGGACCGCAATTAATTTTTCATATTTGAATAGAAATGATTTCAAATGTCATTTGGCCATTAAGTACATCGTGACCTCACCATAAATGTGTCAAACTCAAAATACGAATTTGCATATTATGACGTCACCATAATTATGGACAATTTAATAGAGTGGTCAAAGCACTTGCCTCCCATTCCAGCGACCCAGATTCGATTCCGATGGGTTAAAACATTTGTTGTTTGAAATTAAATTCGTGAAAATGCGTTCTTCATTATGTACATTAGAATACGTATTATCTAATTTGTAAAGTGAAAAATTCAAGTACAGTAATGATTTGTTATAGGGTATTATAAAGACAGGTATGATCCATCCTGATTATAGCGATTCAACTTTGGGTGCTGAGGTGTCTCATGCCATTTCTGCGTCCAATTTCATGCCATTTCTGCGTCCATTTTCACATTCATTTCACGCCCAAATAAAAGAAATTCGTTTTAGTTTCATTTTCTTGTCTGGCAGGGGCATATTACGTTTTGTGAGATGATGAGGTTTTTCTTGATTGGCAGTCAACAGGAGTGAAATTACAGACAAAAGATGCGAGGGTGTTTCAACCTTTGGTGCAGTAATGAAATAAACTACACTCTTCTTGATTTCGAGAAGACATATGAAAAATGGTAGTGGATGGTACTTTCAAGAGCGAATTTGATATAGTGATTACCACAACGATATCTGATAATTATGATTTGTTTTAGGATATGATAATACTGGTGTGATTCAACATGATTATAGCGATTAAACTTTTGGTGCTGAGGTGTCCTATAGATCAGACTATCACATGCCATATCCGCGTCCATTTTCAAATTCATTTCACGCCCAATTGAAAGAAATTTGTTTTAGTGACATTTATTTAACTTGAATGGACACACAACGTTTTGTGAGACGATGAATTTTTTTCAAAATATATTTTTATTTCTAAGGCCATGTTTTTGAAAAAAGATGATAACTTTCAAAGAGATGCTAACTTTAAAAGAGATATTCAGTTCATCTACTTCATTTGAATTATGTATTAATAGATTTTCAAATGAAGGAATATATCCCTGAACTGTCATTATTTGTATTTAGAATGCAAGTTTTGACTTCTTTTTACCTGTTCAACGCCAAATGAAGATAAATATGTCAAAAGGGGCATTGTTTTCTCCTCCCTTTTATCCCATTTATTGTCTTTGGAACGCAATTTGCACAGATATCAACGATTGTTCTCTTGATCCTTGTGAGAATGAAGGAATTTGCAGTGATGGAGTGAACACCTTTACTTGTGCCTGCGATCCCGGCTATACTGGGTCTACGTGTGGAACAGGTAAGATATAGAGTCAAAGCAGATTACATACCTACACTCTTTATATAAAACAATTGCTCCTTGTTCATCAAAACATTATAGATAAAAAGCAGACAAGGAAATAGAAAGAAATAAACATGCAGTTATTGGTGATGAAAACTTTGAAGGTTTTTCTTGATAGGCAGTCAACAGGAGTGAAATAACGGACAAAAGATGCGAAGGTGTTTCACCTTTTGGTGCAGTAATCAAATAAACTACACTCTTCTTGATTTCGAGTAGACATATGAAAAGTGGTAGTGCATGGTACTTTTAAGAGCAAATTTGATATAGTGATTACCACAACGATCTCTGATAATTAATATTTGTTTTAAGATATGATAATACTGGTGTGATTCATCATGATTATAGCGATTAAACTTTTGGTGCTGAAGTGTCCTGTAGATCAGACTATCCCATGCCATTTCCGCGTCCATTTTTAAATTCATTTCACGCCCAAATGAAAGAAAAAAAAAATAGTGACATTTTCTTAACTGGCATGGACACACTACGTTTTGAGGGACGATGAGATTTTTTCAAAATATCTTTTCTTTCTAAGGCCATGTTTTTGAAAAAAGATTTTAACCTCCAAAGAGATATTTAGTTACTTCATTTGAAGTATGTATTAATAGATTTTCAAATGAAGGAATTTACCCCTGAATTGTCATTATTTGTATTTAGAATGCAAGTTTTGACTTCTTTTTACCTGTTCACCGCCAAATGAAGATAAATATGTCAAAAGGGGCATTATTTTCTCATCCCTTTTATCCCATTTATTGTCTTTGGAACTCAATTTGCACAGATATTAACGATTGTTCTCTTGATCCTTGTGAGAATGGAGGAATCTGCTGTGATGGAGTGAACACCTTTACTTGTGCCTGCGATCCCGGCTATACTGGGCCTACGTGTGGAACAGGTAAGAAATAGAGTCAAAGCAGATTACATACCTACACTCTTTATATAAAACAATTGCTCCTTGTTCATCAAAACATTATAGATAAAAAGCAGACAAGGAAATATAAAGAAAGAAACATGCAGTCATTGGTGATGAAAACTTTGAAGGTTTTTCTTGATGGGCAGTCAACAGGAGTGAAATTACAGACAAAAGATGCGGAGGTGTTTCACCTTTTGATGCAGTAATGAAATAAACTACACTCTTCTTGATTTCGAGTAGACACATGAAAAGTGGTAGTGCATGGTACTTTTAAGAGCAAATTTGATATAGTAATTACCACAACGATCTCTGATAATTATGATTTGTTTTAGGATATGATAATACTGGTGTGATTCATCATGATTATAGCGATTAAACTGTTGGTGCTGAGGTGTCCTGTAGATGAAACTATCCCATGCCATTTCCGCGTCCATTTTTAAATTCATTTCACGCCCAAATGAAAGAAAAAAAAAAAGTGACATTTTCTTAACTGGCATGGACACACTACGTTTTGAGGGACGATTAGATTTTTTCAAAATATCTTTTCTTTCTAAGGCCATGTTTTTGAAAAAAGATTTTAACCTCCAAAGAGATATTTAGTTACTTCATTTGAAGTATGTATTAATAGATTTTCAAATGAAGGAATTTACCCCTGAATTGTCATTATTTGTATTTAGAATGCAAGTTTTGACTTCTTTTTACCTGTTCACCGCCAAATGAAGATAAATATGTCAAAAGGGGCATTATTTTCTCATCCCTTTTATCCCATTTATTGTCTTTGGAACTCAATTTGCACAGATATTAACGATTGTTCTCTTGATCCTTGTGAGAATGGAGGAATCTGCAGTGATGGAGTGAACACCTTTACTTGTGCCTGCGATCCCGGCTATACTGGGCCTACGTGTGGAACAGGTAAGAAATAGAGTCAAAGCAGATTACATACCTACACTCTTTATATAAAACAATTGCTCCTTGTTCATCAAAACATTATAGATAAAAAGCAGACAAGGAAATATAAAGAAAGAAACATGCAGTCATTGGTGATGAAAACTTTGAAGGTTTTTCTTGATGGGCAGTCAACAGGAGTGAAATTACAGACAAAAGATGCGGAGGTGTTTCACCTTTTGATGCAGTAATGAAATAAACTACACTCTTCTTGATTTCGAGTAGACACATGAAAAGTGGTAGTGCATGGTACTTTTAAGAGCAAATTTGATATAGTAATTACCACAACGATCTCTGATAATTATGATTTGTTTTAGGATATGATAATACTGGTGTGATTCATCATGATTATAGCGATTAAGCTGTTGGTGCTGAGGTGTCCTGTAGATGAAACTATCCCATGCCATTTCCGCGTCCATTTTTAAATTCATTTCACGCCCAAATGAAAGAAAAAAAAAAGTGACATTTTCTTAACTGGCATGGACACACTACGTTTTGAGGGACGATTAGATTTTTTCAAAATATCTTTTCTTTCTTAGGCCATGTTTTTGAAAAAAGATTTTAACCTCCAAAGAGATATTTAGTTACTTCATTTGAAGTATGTATTAATAGATTTTCAAATGAAGGAATTTACCCCTGAATTGTCATTATTTGTATTTAGAATGCAAGTTTTGACTTCTTTTTACCTGTTCACCGCCAAATGAAGATAAATATGTCAAAAGGGGCATTATTTTCTCATCCCTTTTATCCCATTTATTGTCTTTGGAACTCAATTTGCACAGATATTAACGATTGTTCTCTTGATCCTTGTGAGAATGGAGGAATCTGCAGTGATGGAGTGAACACCTTTACTTGTGCCTGCGATCCCGGCTATACTGGGCCTACGTGTGGAACAGGTAAGAAATAGAGTCAAAGCAGATTACATACCTACACTCTTTATATAAAACAATTGCTCCTTGTTCATCAAAACATTATAGATAAAAAGCAGACAAGGAAATATAAAGAAAGAAACATGCAGTCATTGGTGATGAAAACTTTGAAGGTTTTTCTTGATGGGCAGTCAACAGGAGTGAAATTACAGACAAAAGATGCGGAGGTGTTTCACCTTTTGATGCAGTAATGAAATAAACTACACTCTTCTTGATTTCGAGTAGACACATGAAAAGTGGTAGTGCATGGTACTTTTAAGAGCAAATTTGATATAGTAATTACCACAACGATCTCTGATAATTATGATTTGTTTTAGGATATGATAATACTGGTGTGATTCATCATGATTATAGCGATTAAACTGTTGGTGCTGAGGTGTCCTGTAGATGAAACTATCCCATGCCATTTCCGCGTCCATTTTTAAATTCATTTCACGCCCAAATGAAAGAAAAAAAAAAGTGACATTTTCTTAACTGGCATGGACACACTACGTTTTGAGGGACGATTAGATTTTTTCAAAATATCTTTTCTTTCTAAGGCCATGTTTTTGAAAAAAGATTTTAACCTCCAAAGAGATATTTAGTTACTTCATTTGAATCATGTTTTAATATATTTTCAAATGAAGGAATTTATCCCTGAATTGTCATTATTTGTATTTAGAATGCAAGTTTTGACTTCTTTTTACCTGTTCACCGCCAAATGAAGATAAATATGTCAAAAGGGGCATTATTTTCTCATCCCTTTGATCCCATTTATTGTCTTTGGAACTCAATTTGCACAGATATTAACGATTGTTCTCTTGATCCTTGTGAGAATGGAGGAATCTGCAGTGATGGAGTGAACACCTTTACTTGTGCCTGCGATCCCGGCTATACTGGGCCTACGTGTGGAACAGGTAAGAAATAGAGTCAAAGCAGATTACATACCTACACTCTTTATATAAAACAATTGCTCCTTGTTCATCAAAACATTATAGATAAAAAGCAGACAAGGAAATAGAAAGAAATAAACATGCAGTTATTGGTGATGAAAACCTTGGAGGTTTTTTTGATTGGCAGTAAACAGGAGTGAAATTACAGACAAAAGATGCAGAGGTGTTTCACCTTTTGATGCAGTAATGAAATAAACTACACTCTTCTTGATTTCGAGTAGACACATGAAAAGTGGTAGTGCATGGTACTTTTAAGAGCAAATTTGATATAGTGATTACCACATTGATCTCTGAGAATTATGATTTGTTTTAAGATATGATAATACTGGTGTGATTCATCATGATTATAGCGATTAAACTTTTGGTGCTGAGGTGTCCTGTAGATGAAACTATCCCATGCCATTTCCGCGTCCATTTTTAAATTCATTTCACGCCCAAATGAAAGAAAACAAAATTTGTGACATTTTCTTAACTGGCATGGACACACTACGTTTTGAGGGACGATGAGATTTTTTCAAAATATCTTTTCTTTCTTAGGCCATGTTTTTGAAAAAATATTTTTTCCTCCAAAGAGATATTTAGTTCATTAACTTCATTTGAAGTATGTATTAATAGATTTTCAAATGAAGGAATTTACCCCTGAATTGTCATTATTTGTATTTAGAATGCAAGTTTTGACTTCTTTTTATCTGTTCACCGCCAAATAAAGATAAATTTGTCAAAAGGGGCATTTTTTTTTCATCCCTTTTATCCCATTTATTGTCTTTGGAACTCAATTTGCACAGATATCAACGATTGCTCTCTTGATCCTTGTGAGAATGGAGGAATTTGCAGTGATGGAGTGAACACCTTTACTTGTGCCTGTGACCCTGGCTATACTGGGCCTACGTGTGGAACAGGTAATATATAGAGTCAAAGCAGATTACATACCTACACTCTTTATATAAAACAATTGCTCCTTGTTCATTAAAACATTATAGATAAAAAGCAGACAAGGAAATAGAAAGAAATAAACATGCAGTTATTGGTGATGAAAACCTTGGAGGTTTTTTTGATTGGCAGTCAACAGGAGTGAAATTACAGACAAAAGATGCGGAGGTGTTTCACCTTTTGATGCAGTAATGAAATAAACTACACTCTTCTTGATTTTGAGTAGACACATGAAAAGTGGTAGTGCATGGTACTTTTAAGAGCAAATTTGATATAGTAATTACCACAACGATCTCTGATAATTATGATTTGTTTTAGGATATGATAATACTGGTGTGATTCATCATGATTATAGCGATTAAACTTTTGGTGCTGAGGTGTCCTGTAGATGAAACTATCCCATGCCATTTCCGTGTCCATTTTCAAATTCATTTCACGCCCAATTGAAAGAAAAACAAATTAGTGACATTTTCTTAACTGGCATGGACACACTACGTTTTGAGGGACGATGAGATTTTTTCAAAATATCTTTTCTTTCTAAGGCCATGTTTTTGAAAAAAGATTTTAACCTCCAAAGAGATATTTAGTTACTTCATTTGAATCATGTATTAATATATTTTAAAATGAAGGAATTTATCCCTGAATTGTCATTATTTGTATTTAGAATGCAAGCTTTGACTTCTTTTTATCTGTTCACCGCCAAATAAAGAAAAATATGTCAAAAGGAGCATTTTTTTCTCATCCCTTTTATCCCATTTATTGTCTTTGGAACTCAATTTGCACAGATATCAACGATTGCTCTCTTGATCCTTGTGAGAATGGAGGAATTTGCAGTGATGGAGTTAACACCTTTACTTGTGCCTGCGATCCTGGCTATTCTGGGCCTACGTGTGGAACAGGTAAGAAATAGAGTCAAAGCAGATTACATACCTACACTCTTTATATAAAACAATTGCTCCTTGTTCATCAAAACATTATAGATAAAAAGCAGACAAGGAAATAGAAAGAAATAAACATGCAGTTATTGGTGATGAAAACTTTGGAGGTTTTTTTGATTGGCAGTCAACAGGAGTGAAATTACAGACAAAAGATGCGGAGGTGTTTCACCTTTTGATGCAGTAATGAAATAAACTACACTCTTCTTGATTTCGAGTAGACACACGAAAAGTGGTAGTGCATGGTACTTTTAAGAGCAAATTTGATATAGTAATTACCACAACGATCTCTGATAATTATGATTTGTTTTAGGATATGATAATACTGGTGTGATTCATCATGATTATAGCGATTAAACTTTTGGTGCTGAGGTGTCCTGTAGATGAAACTATCCCATGCCATTTCCGCGTCCATTTTCAAATTCATTCCACGCCCAAATGAAAGAAAAAAAAAATTAGTGACATTTTCTTAACTGGCATGGACACACTACGTTTTGAGGGACGATGAGATTTTTTCAAAATATCTTTTCTTTCTAAGGCCATGTTTTTGAAAAAAGATTTTAACCTCCAAAGAGATATTTAGTTACTTCATTTGAATCATGTATTAATATATTTTCAAATGAAGGAATTTATCCCTGAATTGTCATTATTTGTATTTAGAATGCAAGTTTTGACTTCTTTTTATCTGTTCACCGCCAAATAAAGAAAAATATGTCAAAAGGAGCATTTTTTTCTCATCCCTTTTATCCCATTTATTGTCTTTGGAACTCAATTTGCACAGATATCAACGATTGCTCTCTTGATCCTTGTGAGAATGGAGGAATTTGCAGTGATGGAGTTAACACCTTTACTTGTGCCTGTGATCCCGGCTATACTGGGCCTACGTGTGGAACAGGTAAGATATAGAGTCAAAGCAGATTACATACCTACACTTTGTATATACAACAATTGCTCCTTGTTCATCAAAACATTATAGATAAAAAGCAGAGAAGGAAATAGAAAGAAAGAAACATGCAGTCACTGGTGATGAAAACTTTGAAGGTTTTTCTTGATGGGCAGTCAACAGGAGTGAAATAACAGACAAAAGATGCGAAGGTGTTTCACCTTTTGGTGCAGTAATGAAATAAACTACACTCTTCTTGATTTCGAGTAGACACATGAAAGGTGGTAGTGCATGGTACTTTTAAGAGCAAATTTGATATAGTGATTACCACAACGATCTCTGATAATTATGATTTGTTTTAAAATATGATAATACTGGTGTGATTCATCATGATTATAGCGATTAAACTTTTGGTGCTGAAGTGTCCTGTAGATCAGACTATCCCATGCCATTTCCGCGTCCATTTTTAAATTAATTTCACGCCCAAATGAAAGAAATTTGTTTTAGTGACATTTTCTTAATTGGCATGGACACACTACGTTTTGTGAGACGATGAATTTTTTCAAAATATATTTTTATTTCTAAGGCCATGTCTTTGAAAAAAGATGATAACTTTCAAAGAGATGCTAACTTTCAAAGAGATATTCAGTTCATCTACTTCATTTGTTTATGTATTAATAGATTTTCAAATGAAGGAATATATCCCTGAACTGTCATTATTTGTATTTAGAATGCAAGTTTTGACTTCTTTTTATCTGTTCACCGCCAAATAAAGAAAAATATATCAAAAGGAGCATTTTTTTCTCATCCCTTTTATCCCATTTATTGTCTTTGGAACTCAATTTGCACAGATATCAACGATTGCTCTCTTGATCCTTGTGAGAATGGAGGAATTTGCAGTGATGGAGTGAACACCTTTACTTGTGCATGCGATCCTGGCTATTCTGGGCCTACGTGTGGAACAGGTAAGAAATAGAGTCAAAGCAGATTACATACCTACACTCTTTATATAAAACAATTGCTCCTTGTTCATCAAAACATTATAGATAAAAAGCAGACAAGGAAATAGAAAGAAATAAACATGCAGTTATTGGTGAAGAAAACCTTGGAGGTTTTTTTGATTGGCAGTAAACAGGAGTGAAATTACAGACAAAAGATGCAGAGGTGTTTCACGTTTTGATGCAGTAATGAAATAAACTACACTCTTCTTGATTTCGAGTAGACACATGAAAAGTGGTAGTGCATGGTACTTTTAAGAGCAAATTTGATATAGTGATTACCACAACGATCTCTGATAATTATGATTTGTTTTAGGATATGATAATACTGGTGTGATTCATCATGATTATAGCGATTAAACTTTTGGTGCTGAGGTGTCCTGTAGATGAAACTATCCCATGCCATTTCCGCGTCCATTTTCAAATTCATTCCACGCCCAAATGAAAGAAAAACAAAAATTAGTGACATTTTCTTAACTGGCATGGACACACTACGTTTTGAGGGACGATGAGATTTTTTCAAAATATCTTTTCTTTCTAAGGCCATGTTTTTGAAAAAAACATTTTCACCTCCAAAGAGATATTTAGTTCATTAACTTCATTTGAAGTATGTATCAATAGATTTTAAAAATGAAGGAATTTATACCTGAACTGTCATTATTTGTATTTAGAATGCAAGTTTTGACTTCTTTTTATCTGTTCACCGCCAAAGAAAGATAAATTTGTCAAAAGGGGCATTTTTTGTTCATCCCTTTTATCCCATTTATTGTCTTTGAAACTCAATTTGCACAGATATCAACGATTGCCCTCTTGATCCTTGTGAGAATGGAGGAATTTGCGGTGATGGAGTGAACACCTTTACTTGTGCCTGTGACACTGGCTATACTGGGCCTACGTGTGGAACAGGTAATATATAGAGTCAAAGCAGATTACATACCTACACTCTTTATATAAAACAATTGCTCCTTGTTCATCAAAACATTATAGATAAAAAGCAGACAAGGAAATAGAAAGAAATAAACATGCAGTTATTGGTGATGAAAACCTTGGAGGTTTTTTTGATTGGCAGTAAACAGGAGTGAAATTACAGACAAAAGATTCAGAGGTGTTTCACCTTTTGATGCAGTAATGAAATAAACTACACTCTTCTTGATTTCGAGTAGACACATGAAAAGTGGTAGTGCATGGTACTTTTAAGAGCAAATTTGATATAGTGATTACCACATTGATCTCTGATAATTATGATTTGTTTTAGGATATGATAATACTGGTGTGATTCATCATGATTATAGCGATTAAACTGTTGGTGCTGAGGTGTCCTGTAGATGAAACTATCCCATGCCATTTCCGCGTCCATTTTTAAATTCATTTCACGCCCAAATGAAAGAAAAAAAAAAAGTGACATTTTCTTAACTGGCATGGACACACTACGTTTTGAGGGACGATGAGATTTTTTCAAAATATCTTTTCTTTCTAAGGCCATGTTTTTGAAAAAAGATTTTAACCTCCAAAGAGATATTTAGTTACTTCATTTGAATCATGTATTAATATATTTTCAAATGAAGGAATTTATCCCTGAATTGTCATTATTTGTATTTAGAATGCAAGTTTTGACTTCTTTTTATCTGTTCACCGCCAAATAAAGAAAAATATGTCAAAAGGAGCATTTTTTTTCTCATCCCTTTTATCCCATTTATTGTCTTTGGAACTCAGTTCATTAACTTCATTTGAAGTATGTATCAATAGATTTTAAAAATGAAGGAATTTATACCTGAACTGTCATTATTTGTATTTAGAATGCAAGTTTTGACTTCTTTTTATCTGTTCACCGCCAAAGAAAGATAAATTTGTAAAAAGGGGCATTTTTTGTTCATCCCTTTTATCCCATTTATTGTCTTTGAAACTCAATTTGCACAGATATCAACGATTGCTCTCTTGATCCTTGTGAGAATGGAGGAATTTGCAGTGATGGAGTTAACACCTTTACTTGTGCCTGCGATCCTGGCTATACTGGGCCAACGTGTGGAACAGGTAAGATATAGAGTCAAAGCAGATTACAAACCTACACTTTTTATATAAAACAATTGCTCCTTGTCCATCAAAACATAGATAAGAAGCAGACAAGGAAAAAGAAAGAAAGAAACATGCAGTCATTGGTGATTAAAACCTTGAAGGTTTTTTTTGATTGGCAGTGAACAGGAGTGAAAGTACAGACAAAAGATGCGAAGGTGTTTCAACTTTTGGTGCAATAACGAAATAATCTACACTCTTCTTGGTTTCGAGTAGACACATGAAAAATCGGAGTGCATGGTACTTTCACGAGCAAATTTTATATAATGATTACCACAACGATCTCTGAAAAATATGAATTGTTTTAGGATATGTTTAGACTGGTGTGATTCATCATGATTATAGCGATTCGACTTTTGGTGCTGAAGTGTCCTGTAGATCAGACTATACCATGCCGTTTCCACGTCCATGTTCACATTCATTTCACGCCCAAATAAAAAAAATAGTTGCAGTGACATTTTTTTAACTGGCACGGACACACTACGTTTTGTGAGACGATGAGATTTTTTCAAAATATATTTTCTTTCTTAGGCCATGTATTTGAAAAAAAGATGGTAACTTCCAAAGAGATATTTAGTTCGTTTACTTCATTTGAATTATGTATTACTATATTTTCAAATAAAGGAATTTATCCATGAATTGTCATTATTTGTAATTAAATGCAAGTTTTTACTTCTTTTTACCTGTTCACCGCCAAATGAAGATAAATATGTCAAAAGGGGCATTTTTTTCTCATCCCTTTTATCCCATTTATTGTCTTTGGAACTTAATTTGCACAGATATCAACGATTGTTCTCTTCATCCTTGTGATAATGGAGGAATTTGCAGTGATGGAGTGAACACCTTTACTTGTGCCTGCGATCCTGGCTATACTGGGCCAACGTGTGGAACAGGTAAGATATAGAGTCAAAGCAGATTACAAACCTACACTTTTTATATAAAACAATTGCTCCTTGTTCATCAAAACATTATAGATAGAAAGCAGACAAGGAAAAAGAAAGAAATAAACATGCAGTCATTGGTGATTAAAACCTTGAAGGTTTTTTTTGTTTGGCAGTCAACAGGAGTGAAAGTACAGACAAAAGATGCGAGGGTGTTTCAACTTTTGGTGCAATAACACAAACATTTACACTCTTCTTGGTTTCGAATAGACATATAACAAATGGGAGTGCATGGTACTTTCAAGAGCAAATTTTTATTTCATGATTACCTGAACGATCTCTGAAAAATATGAATTTTTTTAAGATATGATTATGATTGTGTGATTCATCATGATTATAGCTTTTCAACTTTTGGTGCTAAGGTGTTCTGTAGATCAGACTATACCATGCCATTTCCGCGTCCATTTTCACATTCATTTCTCGCCCAAATAAAAGAAATTTGTTTTAGTGACATTTTCTGCCATGGACACATCTACTAACAAGGTTGAGTTAACAAACCGGGTTACAATGGTGTAGTGCGATAGTGTGTAGTGCAATGGATGCTACATGAAATAAGTCTAATAAACAAGATTTCGTTGTCATTGAAACCAGGCGCGGATCCACGGGCTCAATTCTACCGGCCCGGCTATGGCAAGCCCATTGTGTAAAAACTAGATAAACTCAGTTTATCAGAAAAACTGTGTTTATCAATGATAAACTCAGTTTATCAACTGATAAACTGAGTTTTTCTGATAAACTGAGTTTATCTGATAAACTCTGTTTATCTGTTGATAAACTGAGTTTATCATTGATAAACTGAGTGTTTCTTGATAAACTGAGTTTATTAACTGATAAACTGAGTTTATCAACTGATAAACTGAGTTTTTCTGATAAACTGTGTTTATCTGTTGATAAACTGAGTTTATCTGAGAAAAACAGAGTTTATCTGAGAAAAACAGAGTTTATCTAGTTTTTACACAAAGGGCTTGCCATAGCCGGGCCGGAAGAATTGGGCCCGTGGATCCGCGCCTGATTGAAACACATCATAAAAACATACCAAACTTGTCTCAAACTTATCCAAAAGATGCTATGTGTGTTCACAAGACGATTGAAACAAATAATTCACCAATTGGTCAGCTAGATCCAATAATAGGGACTTTTAGATTGAGTGGACGAGAACACGACGAACGCCGACTGATCATGCGTGTCAACGTACTCAACTGCCCAGGTTGACTACATTAGACCATTTTCGTAATGTAACCAAATTTGCTGCATAAGTCTTTGTAAAGTGCCTCAATTCAAATTATTTTATTCACCTGATAAGAATAATAGTATTTCAATAGACATAATCCGAACTGCATACATTAGGTGTTGCCAGGTTGGACAAACATTATGGCTTGACCTACCTAGCAACACTTAATATATGCAGTTGCATTCTGATTATTGAAATACTATTATTCCTATCAGGTGAATGAAATAATTTGTATTGAGGCACTTCACAAAGACGTATGCATTAAATTTGGTTACATTACGAAACTGGCCTATTAGATTGCACTCGACGATATACATGAATGCAGGAAGTAACACTATGAACATGAAAGACAAAGAAAGAGGATAAAATATACAGTTCCTCATTCTACGCTCAACAATTGCTGTGGTAGACAAAAGAACATCCCTTCACTGCTATTATGTAAAAATGTGTAGAACAGGTGAATATGCATGTGACACCTGTTCTACACATTTTTACATAATAGCAGGGATGTTCCTTTGTCTACCTGAGGAACTGTATATTTTATGCGCAAGCGGCATACTAGTACCGTACTAGATTTAGGAAAATCAAGGTTGACGCATTCTCGATCGCCGACTGAGACCACGTGACGCATGCGCAGTGCCTTAAAATGACGTCACACGTTGCAGTCAAAGCTGTCTACGTGCAAATCTAAAAGTCCCTAATATGATCCACTAGTAGAGAGCTCAAACGAACGTGCTGATGTCTGTTAGGCGCGACATCAAATAAAGTAGGGTGTGCGATAGGGTTTAATGGATAACTTTATACCTATAGGGATAACTTTTTCTGTTTTATCCGGATTCGAAGATAGAAATTTGGTTAGTGCAAAATGTGAAGCGATGGGAGAAGTGTGGTATATATGTATAAACATATCTCTCTCATAAAGATGTGTATATGTTTGTTTTTTAACACATTTTCCCATGATAGCCATCACCTTCCTGCGGTATCCTATGGGATAGCTGCAAACTCATTCAAAATTTGCTGATTTTACTAATAGTAACTTATGCTAAAGGCATGGACTTTTAAACATACGTAGACTTATCGTGGTCTAGAGGATATCTCACCGAATCGTGGATCGCATGGTTCGCGGTTCGACTCCTGTCGCGGCACCAATGTCTTTTGGCCTGACATTAATCTCAATTTGTCACCTTCCACCCAGTTTAAGTCAATGGGTACCTTGTGGGAAAGTATCCCCTGAATGCTTTTCACGCCCCAGGGCAGTTGGTATAAAGCTAGGGTGATGAAAACACTTTGTAGGCGCTGTGATCCTCCCTCAAAGAGGACTTAAAGCCGTCGGCATCGGGTTGCTTACTTACAAGCATACACATGTTTTCTTAGCAGTCAGGTAATACAAATCATCAAACAATTCTACAAATTAATACATCAGCCATTTTTTTTATTTTATTATTATTTTATTTTATTTTTTGGTGGGGGGGGGGGGTATTGGTCCTTTGTGCATTCAAACATGGAAAGTTGTTTTGCTCACGTTAATTTATCCCTCAAGATAGATGTGTGGGCAATAAGAGTATAGGTACAAATATCATGTATTTCATTAAATAGAGGCATAATTGAAAGAACTGGTTTCGGTTTCCGTGGTTTCATGGTAAAGTGGTTCATTCACTTTACTCGTTATCCTAGGGTTAAGGGTTCGAAACCTAGTCTGGCACTAACGTCCTCTGGTAGGACACTTATCTCCAGCCAGGTGTAAATTGGTACCTGGCAATTACTGCGGTAGTTATTTCGGGGCCATCAGAAAGTACAGCATTGATGATGATGATGAGGCTTCCCTTGGTAAACAGGATTTAAATTTTCATTTTCACCTAGTATTTAAACATTTTTAAGGGATCACACTGTCTTGCTTAATTGTAAATATTATGCAAAATCATAATCACCGATAAAATGATTTTTTCATGAATCTTTGTTTTTTCAGTTTCAAATTCCACAGGAAGTTCTAGTGGTACAGGTGAGAATGTTTTATTTGACGTACTTAATATTATAAAAAGTAAAGTACGCTGATGTTATAAGCTGAAAGATGAAGGAAAACATGTCATGCGATGTGATGTTAATAACCTCACGTGAAGTGTTCAATTTTTATCTATCAGCGGCGAATCCCTAAATGACAGGAGAGGGGAGGGGGGGGGGGCGTACCCACTGTAGTTGTTCCACTGTTGTCACTCCTGTATGACAAACGCAGTACATGCTTGCTCCTGTTTAAAGGTAATACAAAGTTTTGGGAAATTTCAAAAATTGGCTGGATAGTGATTCTTTACAAATTTGAAACATTTGGATGCCCCTGTGGATGTATTATAAACTCCAGAAAATGCAGCCCCTAAAACGCTTCTGCTTTCGAGAAAAATTCAATATAAACATTTACCGGTGCTCCCGGTAAATTCTGATAAATTTCAAATATCGCCTACGGCCATACAATGGTAGCTGCGACCATGACAATCTCAGAATGTGTAGTTGTTATATATAATTTCCAAACAGGAATAGCCAATCGGTCGATTTTAGTCAAGAAACATTAATATATTGACCATGAGAGGGAGCTATACAACGTAAATAGTTTTTTATTTACAATTTCATCATTTTAGACTCGATTTCAACCGCGACAACGATCGCTGAATATTGTAGGATCGCATATGCTTCCAATATGTTCATTTAAACCAAATTCATGACCCCATACCAAAACTTTGTATTACCTTTAAAGACATAGTTGAGTTCTGTTGCGAGGGCGCTAAACAAAATAATTTGTTTGTGATATAATGACAAACTAAGTGTCAAATTTGAAAGAATAAACAATTTAAATTACAAAATCATCTTTGTTTGATCGAAATCGGTAAATATAACCATTAAACTGGCACTGAATTGGTATGATCGTATTTAATCTAAATTCACAACTTTTGGGGGTCTAAAATTACCTTCATTGCAATTTTAGGTTCTAAAATGGCACTAGAAAGTCATAAATAAGAATAAGAGCAATAACCATGCACCTTAAATGCATTTGCAGTCTTAAAAGAGAACTCAACTATCCTTTTAAGCAAAAATATACACCGTAAATAAGAGTTTTAGAAGTTGTGGAATATTTGTCAATGTTTAACGGTGCAGTTACATTTCCACATAAAACATAGCCATAAAACCTCGTTCAAATTTGAGGGGGTAAACCAAGGCGGTTCTATTTATTAAAAAACAATGATGACGTAAATGTAGGCTTAATATGCTTCATATTGATATGTGTGGTAACACCGTATTAAAGCTTTGTAGATGCTCATAGGACATTTGTTGCACGTACTTGTCATTTATTCATACGTTATTATTATAAAAAAACACACGAAGTTTATGTTATCCAGCTAATAAAATATAGATACCAGTACGTTCCAGTACGTGACAACACGTTGAAAGAAATTGTGTTACGTGTTGTAACGTGTCGTAACGTGGTTATCGTTGTTACATGGTGATACATTGTGTAACATGGCCTTACGTGACGTTAAGTGTCGATACCTGTTTTTTACGTGGTGTTATGTGGCGATACGTCGTCGTGGTACGTGGCATTATTATAAGCCCAATTATTAGCCAATTCTAATGACCATTGCAGGATCATTTCATTTGATATATTCAATGCAATTATCCCTTTCAGAGGTGCGACTTGCCGGATCAGGTAGCTCCGCCAATCAAGGTCGAGTTGAGGTGTATGCCAATGGGCAATGGGGAACAGTATGCGACGATCTTTGGGGGCCGGAAGACGCTGATGTAGTGTGCAGGCAGTTGGGCTTCTCTGGAGCTTCTGGCTACACGAAAAAAGCCGAGACTTTTGGCGCAGGCTCAGGACCCATCCTTCTGGACAATGTGAGATGTGTAGGCAACGAAACTTCAATCATGGACTGCCCGAAGAACGCAATCGGTGTCCACAATTGCCGTCACTCTAAAGATGCTGGAGTAATATGTCGCGTTGCTCAGGGTAAATCAGCTGAATCTCTAAACAGACTCTGACTTTTGCTCCTGCTCCAAAAATACTTTTCCGTGCTTGGTTTCGTAATCAGGGGAGAGGGGGGCGTACCCACTGTAGTTGTTCCACTGTTGTCACTCCTGTATGACAAATGCAGTACATGCTTTCTCCTGTTTAAAGGAATAGTTGAGTTCTGTTGCGGAGGGCGCTGAACAGAATAATTTGTTTGTGAGAGAATGAAAAACTTAGTGTCAAATTTGAAAGAATATACAATTTAAATTACAAAATCATCTTTGTTTGATCGAAATCGGTAAATATAACCATTAAACTGGCACTGCATTGGTATGATCGTATTCAATCTAAATTCACAAATTTTGGGGTCTAAAATCACCTTCATAGCAATTTTAGGTTCTAAAAGGGCACTAGAAATGTCATGAATAAGAATAAAAGCAATAACCATGCACCTTAAAGGCATTTGCGGTCTTAAACAAGAACTCAACTATCCTTTTAAGCAAAAATATACACCGTAAATAAGAGGTTTAAAAGTTGTGGAATGTTTGTCAATGTTTAACGGTGCAGTTACATTTCCACATAAAACATAGCCATAAAACCTCGTTCAAATTTGAGGGGGTAAACCAAGGCGGTTCTATTTATTAAAAAAACAATGATGACTTAAATGTAGGCTTAATATGCTTCATATTGATATGTGTGGTAACACCGTATTAAAGCTTTGTAGATGCTCATAGGACATTTGTTGCACGTACTTGTCATTTATTCATACGTTATTATTATTTAAAAAAAAACGAAGTTTATGTTATCCAGCTAATAAAATATAGATACCAGTACGTTCCAGTACGTGACAACACGTTGAAAGAAATTGTGTTACGTGTTGTAACGTGTCGTAACGTGGTTATCGTTGTTACATGGTGATACGTTGTGTAACATGGCCTTACGTGACGTTAAGTGTCGATATCTGTTTTTACGTGGTGTTATGTGGCGATACGTCGTCGTGGTACGTGGCATAATTATAAGCCCAATTATTAGCCAATTGTAATGACCATTGCAGAATCATTTCATTTGATATATTCAATGCAATTATCCCTTTCAGAGGTGCGACTTGCCGGATCAGGTAGCTCCGCCAATCAAGGTCGAGTTGAGGTGTATGCCAATGGGCAATGGGGAACAGTATGCGACGATCTTTGGGGGCCGGAAGACGCTGATGTAGTGTGCAGGCAGTTGGGCTTCTCTGGAGCTTCTGGCTACACGAAAAAAGCCGAGACTTTTGGCGCAGGCTCAGGACCCATCCTTCTGGACAATGTGAGATGTGTAGGCAACGAAACTTCAATCATGGACTGCCCGAAGAACGCAATCGGTGTCCACAATTGCCGTCACTCTAAAGATGCTGGAGTAATATGTCGCGTTGCTCAGGGTAAATCAGCTGAATCTCTAAACAGACTCCGACTTTTGCTCCTGCTCCAAAAATACTTTTCCGTGCTTGGTTTCGTAATCAGGGGAGAGGGGGGCGTACCCACTGTAGTTGTTCCACTGTTGTCACTCCTGTATGACAAATACAGTACATTCTTTCTCCTGTTTAAAGGAATAGTTGAGTTCTGTTGCGGAGGGCGCTAAAAAAAAAGATTGTTTGTGAGTTAATTAAAAACTAAGTGTCAAATTTGGAAGAATATACAATTTAAATTACAAAATCATCTTTGTTTGATCGAAATCGGTTAATATAACCATTAAACTGGCACTGCATTGGTATGATCGTATTCAATCTAAATTCACACATTTTGGGGTCTAAAATCACCTTCATAGCAATGTTAGGTTCTAAAAGGGCACTAGAAATGTCATAAATAAGAATAAGAGCAATAACCATGCACCTTAAAGGCATTTGCGGTCTTAAATAAGAACTCAACTATCGTTTCAAATAATAATATACACCGAAAATAAGAGGGTTAGAAGTTGTGGAATGTTTGTCAAAGTGTTAACGGTGCAGTTACATTTCCACATAAAACATAGCCATAAAACCTCGTTCATATTTGAGGCGGTAAACCAAGGCGGTTCTATTTATTAACAAAACAATGATGACGTAAATGTCGGCCTAATATGCTTCATATTTATTTATGTTGTAACACCGTATTCAAGCTTTGTAGATGCTCATAGGACATTTGTTGCACGCACTTGTCATATATTCATACGTTATTAGTATAAAAAAACGAAGTTTATGTTATCCAGCTAATATAATATAGATACCAGTACGTTCCAGTACGTGACAATACGTTGAAAGAAATTGTGTTACATGTTTTACGTGTCGTTACGTGGTTATCGTTGTTACATGGTGATACATTTTGTTATATATCCTTACGTGAAGGGGCGATACCTGGTTTTACGTAATGTTATGTGGCGATACGTCGTCGTGGTATGTGGCATTATTATAAGCCCAATTATTAACCAATTGTAATGACCTTTGCAGAATCATTTCATTTTATATATTCAATGCAATTATTGCTTTCAGAGATGAGACTTGCCGGATCAGGTAGCTCCGCCAATCAAGGTCGAGTTGAGGTGTATGCCAATGGGCAATGGGGAACAGTATGCGACGATCTTTGGGGGCAGAACGACGCTAATGTAGTGTGCAGGCAGTTGGGCTTCCCTGGAGCTCTGGGCTACACGACAGCCCAGACTTTCGGCGCCGGTTCAGGACCTATCTTTCTGGACAATACGAGATGTGTAGGCAACGAAACTTCAATCATGGACTGCCTGACGAACAAAATCGGTGTCCACAATTGCCAGCACTCTGATGATGTTGGAGTGATATGTCGCGTTGCTCAGGGTAAATCAACTAAATCTCTAAACAGACTCCGACTTTTGCTCCTGCTCTGAAAAATACTCTTCCGTGCTTGGTTTCGTAATCAGGGCAGTAGCATTCTAATGGGGGGATTAAAGGGGGCTCAAATCCCCTGCCGCTGTACAAATAAAATTAAAAAATACACATCCTCAAGCACTCGACCTCTCCCACCCCAAAACAAATCGATTATAACAAGCAAAGGACGTGCAGACAATCAATGTAAAATCCCATAGAACACCAAGGCCTCACCTCGTCCAAGAAATTAACAAAACTAAATCTTCTAGAACCACGCCCAGCTAGATATAGGATTAGAGTTAGGGTTTTATGAATAGGTTTAGACTCATAGGGTTAACTTTTGTGTTTTGTCCGGAAATTGAAGTTAGAAATTTGGTTAGTGCAGGATATGGACCACGGAGCAATTGTCGCCTTGCATGGGTCCTTCAATCCGAACCTAATGAGCGATAGGAGTAGTGTGGTATATATATATATATATATCATAAAGATGTGTATATATTATTCTTTTTCAACACATTTTCCCATGGAAGTCTTCACCACCGTGCGGTATCCTAAGGGATAGCAGCAAACTCATTCAAAGTTTGCTGATTTTACTAAAAGTAACTTATGCTAAGGCAGTGGGTTATATACATACGTAGAAATGTCGTGGTCTAGAGGATATCTCACCGAATCGTGGATCGCATGGTTTGCGGTTCGACTCCTGTCGCGGCGCCAATGTCTTTTGGCCTGACAAAATTAGTCACCTTCCACCCAGGTTAAGTAAATGGGTACCTTGTGGGAAATTATTCCCTGCATGCTTTTTGGGCCTTAGGGCAGTTGGTTTAAAGCTACGGTGATGATAATACTTTGTAGGCGCCATGAACCTCCCTCGGAGAGGACATTAGCCGTTGGCCCCCGGGTTGCTTACTTACAAGCATACATATACTTTCTTAGCAGTCAGATAATACAAACCATCAAACAAACCTACAAATTAATTCATGCATCCATTGTTTGAGTATTGGTCCATTGTGCATTCAAACATGGAAAATTGTTTGCTCACGTTAATTTATCCCTTAAGACATATGTGTGGGCAATAAGAATGTAGGTACACATATCATGTAATGCATATACTAGAGGCATTATGGAAAGAACTGGTTTCGGTTTCCGTGGTTTCATGATGAAGTGGTTCATTCACTTAACTCGTAATTCTAGGGTTGAGGGTTCGAAATCAAGTCTGGCACTAACGTCCTCTGGCAGGACACTTATCTCCAGCCAGGTGTAAATTGGTACCTGGCAATTACTGGGGTAGTTATTTCGGGGCCATCAGAAAGTATAGCATTGATGATGATGATGAGGCTTCCCTTGGTAAACAGGATTTAAGTTTTCATTTTCACCTAGTATTTAAAGATTTTTAAGGGATCACACTGACTTGCTAAATTGTAATTATTATGCAAAATCATAATCACCGATGAAATTAATTTTTTCAATAATCTTTCTTTTGTATTCATTTTCATATTCCACAGGGAGTTCTCGTGGTGCAGGTGAGAACATTTTATTTTACGTACTTAATATTATAAAAAGTAAAAGACGCTCATATTATTTGCTAAAAGACGAATAAAATAATGTAATGCGATGTGATGTTAATAGCCTTTTTATGTGGGGTACTCTCAAGTCCAAAAACCAAATGATGAAAATTAAATAATCCTTCTCTGCCCATACATTCTCAGGGAATACCAGGGAGGGTTGAACAAAATGGGTCGTTCTTCTCCTCTTCTGACAATCAGCCAGTGAGAATGAACTTCACGAGAAGTGTTCAATTTAAATATATCAGCGGCGAATCCAGGGTTCTCTGGGAGGGGGGGGGGGGGTGGTAGGCACAAGCTCTAAAATTCAGTTTCTCGTCTTTTCCCGTTCATCCTTTTCCCTTTCGGGATTGTTTGTTCATCCCTTTATAAAGGGAAGAAGAGGGGCGTACGTATCCACTGTAGCTGTTCCACTGTTGTCACTCCTGTACATGCATTCTTCTTTTTAAAGGATTAGTTGAGTTTTGTTGAAGAGGGCGCTGCACAACATGATTTGTTTGTGAGATAATGAAAAAATAAATGTAAAAATGGAAAGAATATACATTTCAAATTACGAAATCATCTTTGTTAGATAAAAATCGGTAAATATAACCATTTTTTGCTATTTATGGTGCCCCATAAACATTTGGTAATTTTTTACCGGCCGTTGAAAAACGAGATAGCGCCTCATACGTTTTATTCCGGCAGCCAATGCCAACATTGGCTTTTTGTTGGCTGTTTCGTGTTGGTTATAAAACGCACAACCAGCCGGCCCGTGTATTGTTATTATTAATTAATTAATTAATTAACTTTCATCGCATTTGTTGTTTGTTTAAGTGGAGCTGAATTAGTATGATTGTATTTAATCTAAATTCACACATGTTGAGGTCTAAAATTACCTTCATAGCAATGTTTAGGTTTTAAAAGGGCACTATAAATGTCATAAAGAAGAATAAGAGCAATAACCATGCACCTTGAAGGCATTTGCAGTCTTAAACAAGAACTATACACCGAAAATGAGAGGCTTAGAAGTCGTGGATTTTGTTCAAGTTGTTAACGGTGCAGTAACATTTCCGCATAAAACATAGCCATAAAACCTCTCTCATATTTGAGGCGGTAAACCAAAGCGGTTCTATTTATTTAAAAAAAAAAAAAAATTATGACGTAAATGTAGGCTTAATATGCTCCATATTTCTATATGCTGTAACACAAAGCTTTGTGGATGCTCATAGGACATTTGTTGCACGCACTTGTCATTTATTCATATGTTATTAATACAAAACACGAAGTTTATGTTATCCAGCTAATAAAATAAAGATACCAGTACTTGACAATACGTTGAAAGAAATTGTGTAAACTGTTGTTACGTGTCGTTACGTGGTTATCGTTGTTACATGGTGATACATTATGTTACATGGCCTTACGTGACGTTAAGTTGCTATACCTGGTTTTACGTGGTGTTATGTGGCTATACGTCGTCGTAGTATTATTATAAGCCCAATTATTAACCATTTTTAATGACCATTGCAGAATTATTTCATTTCAAATATTCAATGCAAATATCCCTTTCAGAGGTGCGACTTGCTGGATCAGGTAGCTCCGCCAATCAAGGTCGAGTCGAGGTTTATATAAATGAGCAATGGGGAACAGTATGCGACAATCGTTGGGGGATCAACGACGCTGATGTAGTGTGCAGGCAGTTAGGCTTCCCTGGAGCTTCTGGCGTCACGAGAGATGCCAAGACTTTTGGCGCAGGCTCAGGACCCATCCTTCTGGACAGAGTGAGATGTGTAGGCGACGAAACTTCAATACTGGACTGCATGAAGAGCGCAATCGGTTTCCACAGTTGCCTTCACTCTGATGATGCTGGAGTCATATGTGACATAGGTAAATCACGTAAATCTCCAAACAAAATCTGTCTTGTACTCCTGCTCCGATAACTATTCTTCCATGATTGGTTTCGTCATCACGGCAGTAGCGATTCTAATGGGGAGGGGGTTGAAGGGGGCTCAAATCACCTGCCTCTAAACAAATACAAATAAATGATAACAAATCTTTAATCACTCGACCTCGCCCACCCCAAAACAAATCGGTTTTAATAAATTCAATCAAAGGGCGTGCAGACAATCAATGTAAGAGCCCAAAGGCTTGACTTCATCAAAAAATAAACAGAATGAAATCTTCTAGAACCGTGACCAGCTAGATATAGGATTAGAGTAGGGTGGCGATAGGGTTTTATGGATAAGTTTAGACCTATAGGGTTAACTTTTTATGTTTGGTCCTGATACGAAGTTAGAAACTCGGTTAGTGCAGTATTTGGACCACGGAAAACTGTTTCCGAACATGGGTCGTACAATCAACCCGCCTTATGAACGATGGGATTAGTGTGGTTCAATGTGTGTGGTCCAATGTGTTAGTGTGGTCCAATGTATATCTACACTGTCGCTCATATAGTTGGAATATTTTTGTTTTACCCCAATTTATGGAATTATTTAAAATATAATATAAAAATAATAGATCTAGATAACAGTATACATTCTCAGATTGTATTGGATAATAATTTGCCAATATGTATTTTGCATGACTGCTAAAGCATGTATATGCTACTATGCTTATCAACTAGGGGACCTACGCGCTTAAGTCATGAATGACAGTAATGAGGATTAATGCCCCACAAAAAGGCACTAATATAGCACATCGACACGGTTTTGATCATGGGCCTCACAGTTACGAGGCCATTACTTTGTCACTGGATCATGACTGTATGTATCGGGGGCTAGGGTAGGGGGCAGTTTCCATAAATATAAAAAACAGAAAATGCAATGAATTTTCAATAATTTATTGCATTTTACCCCAGTCCCCAACATAACAAAATCCTCTGGACGGCCATGCATTATGGCTCAAGGCATGGGCACATAGGGGATTTTGTTAATGTTGGGAACCGGGGTAAAGTGCAATACATTATTGAAAATTTATTGCATTTTTTTAATTTTTAATAATAATGGAAAATGCCCCCTACCCTAGCCCCCGATGCGTACAGTCATGGTTCAATGAGAAAGCAATGGCCTCGTAAATGTAAGGCCCCAGGATCAAAACCGTGTCGATGTGCTATATAAGTGCCCTTTGTGGGGCATTAATCCTCATTACTGTCATTTATGACTGCAGGGCGTAGATCCCCTAGTTGATAAGCATTGTAGCATACACATGCTAGCAGTCACTCAAAACACATTGTCAAATTATTATTCAATAAAATCTGAGAATGTATACTATTATCTAGATCAATTATTTTAAAATTATTTTTGAAGTAATTCCATAAATTGGGGTAAAACAAAAATATTCCAACTATATGAGCGACAGTGTATATCTATACACATATATGTATATATATATGTATATAATTATATTCAATATAGATGTGTACATATTTTTTTTTTCAACACATTTTCCCATGGTAGTCATCATCACTCTGCGGTATCGTACGGGACAGCAGTAAACTCTTTTTGCTTTTACTAGTATTTACTTGTGCTAAGGTATAGAGGTTTATATATAGGTAGAAATGTCACGGTCTAGAGGATATCTCGTGGATCGCATGGTTCGCGGTTCGAGTCCTCTCGCGGCGCTAATGTCTTTTGGCCCCGCCCCCCCCCCCCCCCACTCAG
This sequence comes from Strongylocentrotus droebachiensis, assembly GCA_035222895.1. Classification (NCBI taxonomy): domain Eukaryota; kingdom Metazoa; phylum Echinodermata; class Echinoidea; order Camarodonta; family Strongylocentrotidae; genus Strongylocentrotus; species Strongylocentrotus droebachiensis. Next base: position 376,327 of record JAVYIG010001046.1, read on the forward strand.
AGGTCGGAATGACCGCATGCGTGTTGCCAAAATGTCCGGTAAAGGGGTACTTTTCGTGCGACAAAGTCCGGCCCGAGAATTGTAAAAAAAAGGGGTGTATTTGACTTTTCACCCGGAGATTTCTTTAAAAAGGGGGTGTTTTTCTTTTTTTTCTCTCATCTCTTTGGACTCCTGAGAAATTATTCCGAATTTAGGGGGGTACATTGAGCATTTTTCCTGATTTAGGGGGGTCTCCAAGGCAGGAAAAGCCCGCGAAAAGCCCGCGAAAGGGGGGTTCGGAAATGTTGGCAGTCCTCAGATAGGGGGTGCTTTCAAAAAGAGGGTACGAGCATATGCGTACCCTAAATAACACTGAGTGGGGGGCCGGGCTTTTGGCCTGACATTAATCTAAATTTGCCACCTTCCACCCAGGAGTAGTAAAAGGGTACCTTGTGGGGAATTATTTCCTGAATGCTTTGAACGTCTTGGGGCAGTTGGTATAAAGTTTGGGTGATGATAACACCCGACAACCCGACCCGAAGCGAATACTAGTCGGAACGAAATAAACCGCAATGCACGAACTGATCTTTCGACCAAATTGTTCACCCCTCCCGAACAAATAAATGCAAAGATAAATGCACTCAATCAAAAATGATGAAGACGATTCGCCATTCTAGCTACCTATTATTCAACAAATACTTTAAAAATACAGCCATTATAGATTTATTTGATAGCTGACTTTCATGAAAACAAAAGGATTATGAATTATAAAGCATATTTTAACTAACACATTTGACATTTATGTTTTCGGATGAATATTCGAAATACGTTCATATTGGTTTGTTTTCGCAATATTTCAATAATATCTTGTTTTTTTTCTTTTTTTTTCTTCATTTTATTGTTAACGATAATGTGATTTTAAATTCAATTCTAGTAGTATTATCATTGTCATTCAGAGCTGAGATTGCCTTGTTAGACATTTATTAAATATATGTTTAAGTGCAATTATTGATATAGGGTATGTATAATTTAATGATTAAAAAAAAAAATGAGGTTTAAAAAAAATGATTATCCAATTACTATTGACGGAAAGTACATGTGTAGTTCTCATTCAGACCCCGACATTATGCATATTCAATGAAAGAATAGTATCTTTTTTTTATTAAATACAATTAATGCAACAAGAATGAATTGAAAATGTTTTTTTTTTTGTATCTCCCCTTTACCGTAAATATTGTATCAGCTGAAAGACGCAGCATGGAGGAAATGGAGTTATATCATAACATAGAAGAACAGGTAAGGATCATCTTCAAAGACAGATAAGAATGGATTTTAAAAAGATATATTGCTTTCAACTACATGTAGTAAATGCACCATGTGTAAGTACATATGTATATGTGCACAGTACGTATCGAAAAAGTGTTCCCAACTTTGGTAGCTTCTAACTAAAATGTTGTAACCTATGTGACTTTAAATCATACTTAATGGTAAAGGGTAACTAATACCATGTATAATGACACCCTATTCATAAGTGTGCTGCCACGGTTGACTGAGCAGCAGGCTTTTTAAAAAGTATTGTCAAAATTCTCTTGTACAAAGTTTAGGCTAAAGCAATGAATGTGGGTCAAAAACCATTATGTTTGTGTTATCTCATTCCAAAACAATTGCTCACTTTATTTGCATGGATAGTCACTGACTATAAGGCAGTTGCAAAAAAAAGGTGTTTATACCAACTCAAATTGAAGCAAATGCCTATTACAAGTTAAATTTATGATAGTTACTTCACTATGATGATTGCAATCTTGACTTCATTCGCATCCCTTGTTTAAGGTAATCCTTTTCATTGGGTGATACAAAATTGGATAAAGTTTATTTAGGGAGTTATCTTATTATTAAAGTCTACGGTCAATTTCCTTGATATTTATTTTCATATGTGTTATTTCTTACCTTTGGGTTTAGTAACCTATGAGTTTTAATTCGCTATTTGAGATAAAAACGTTATGCTCCTTATGCGTCTGAACTGCCACAACGGAAAATGAGCAGAGAGAACTTAGATATCATGAGACAGGAAGTTAACAGACTGTTCAAAATCATTAAGGGTTATCCTATGGATTGAAACAAGTTTCTGTGAAAGCCTAGATACATTGTATTATTTTAAACAATGAATCATTGAATCACGAGGCGTAATGTAACTTTTAAGAGGATTTAGGACCAAATAATCACATGCATACTGCCTGACCCGCATTCGTTGCATCAGTCCAGACTTGGTACACGGCGATTTTGACAACACTTTTTTCTAAAGACGCTAGTGCTCAGTCACCCGTTTCAGAAATATTATGAATATGGTATCATTGGACAGAAAACAGACCACTTGGGGGAAACAACATTTTAGTTGTAGTACTAGTAGTACAGTGGCGGATCCAGGTAAAAAGGAGGGGAGAAAGAAAAGGGAAGAGAGAAAGAAGCAGAAACGAGGGAGGAGAGAAAAGGGGAGGGGAGAAAAAGGAAGGGGAAATGAAAAGAAGGGAAGAGGGAGAGAGGAGAGAAAAGGCGAAAAAGGAAGAAAGGGGGAAAGACGGAGGAGAGGAAAGTGGGAAAGGAGAATAATGAGAAGGAAAAAGAAGGAAAGGGGGATACCTGGAAAGGGGTGGGGGCACGCAATTTTAAGTCGAACATGACTAATACCAAAGATTGTATCTCTTTTATAACTTATAACTTATAACTTAGTCTTGAATGACTTTTCCGATTTACCTATTCTAAGTGCTCTTTCAGCAGATTGTCCCGCCATTAATCATTCCACAGTTCCTCGTTTCATTGTCATATTATTTTCTGTCATCCATGTGGCCACGAAGAGTACAATCCTGCCTACCACAAAGTTTCCATCCGTTTCGCAAGCACATTTTTACATAGCCTTCATGTAATGCTTTATTGCTTCCAGTTTGAACTTCAACCATTTCCCTTTCAATGTAAACGATCTAGAAGTGATGAATTGTGGAAATTGAATATGTTACTTTCGAAAGCTATTAATGTACTTTTGAAGTATTTTTTAGAGGGGTTAAAATTAGAATTAGTTAAAATGTTATGTGCATAGAAAAATGTCATCAGACCCACACAGTATCCGCATCCTCGTTGGGTCAAACCCCCCTTAAACTGTTACTTGATTTCAAAAGACGTTATCATGCACTGCTTGTTAGGGTCTCCATTGTGTTAGTATAGACGCCAGGAAAACATGCCTGACCCGCATTCGTTGCATCAGTCCAAACTTGGTACAAGGCGATTTTGACAACACTTTTTTTCTGAAGATGCTAGTGCTCAGTCACCCGTTTCAGAAATATTATGAATATGGTATCATTGGACAGAAAACAGACCACTCTTCACCATGAGGTGGATGTAATTACTCAAGAATAAAAGTTGGAAGAAGTGAACATGGGCCTTTATGGAATACTTTATAATAATATTAATAATATTCGGTTCTTGTATAGTGCATATCACATTATAACGTTTCTTTGCGCTTCCAAAGAGCTTTGGAAATTATTACCCCGGCTTAAGCATGGCTGCCATTACGGCGCTCCAGCATTTCATGGAATTAATTCCTGCCAGGTACCAATTTAGCCCACCTGTGTCAAGTGTGGCAAAGGACATTAGTAACGTGGAGGGACTCGAACCGCGGACATATCTACTAGACCACGACAACTCTACATATTTACATATAAGCATATACAGGAAACATAAATTGTAACAAATACATTTTTCACATTCGCTGAAAATTACAAAACTTGGTATTAAAGGCTGTGAATAATTTAGTTGTGAACTGTATATAAAGCGCATCCCAGAAGGAAAAAAAAGAAACCTGAAGACAAACGATTACTATGAGTAATCTATGAGCAGGATGATAATAACTATTTCATAAAGTATAACTAATGTATCGAAAATAATATCGCTAGTGATATTCGTTTGTCTCGCAATGTGGTCAATAAGGAATCTAAAAGATCACGACGTTTCGTATGCTAATGCGATACTTCGTCAGGTGATAAAAACTATTGTAAGCAAGGGTCTTTTATACTTTACGGGAGGACCGGCGGAGCGGTCTATAATTCGATCGATAATTGGAACAATAACGCCCAATGCCTATTGGTCGACGCACACGGTGATCGACCAATCACCAAGGCCGCTGGTTCGGCCGCTGGTTCGGCTGATGCACCAGGCCTATTGGCCGACGCATACGGTACTCAACCAATCAACGGGCCGCTGGCTCGGGCCGTCTGCTGAATGGAATCGACCGTTGTTGGCTGGCAGGACGGCGAGTGTCATGGCGGCGTATCGTCCGCATCCAAAATTCGGGGATACGATCCCGTTGTCTCTGTTGAAATTATTAGGATTGAGACGGATATTGATAGCTTCTTTTACCCTCCGTGTATACCAATGCCGTTCCTGGGAAAGGCACTGAACCCCGTCCCAGTCTGGTTGATGCTGGTTATCCCAAGCATGTTCGGCTACGGCTGAGTTGTCAGTTCGACGGAGTCTGACGTCCCTCTTATGTTCAGTGATTCTTTCTTTTATCGGACGGGCAGTTTCACCGATGTAGGATCTATCACATCCGGCCGACTCCGCATCAAGATACTTGACCGCTGTCTCAACTTTCGCAATTATTTCGGTAGCTGGAATCCGTCTAGGGGAGACGGCAAAGCCGAGGCCTTTCTTAAGAATCTCTTCTTCCGAAGAAGTGATCGTTCTAGAAGCACGCCCCCCTAAACACAACATTTCGAAAGAAATGCACACCGCTCTCAAAACTTTGAAGGCTGATGATAGTATTACTATTCTTCCAGCCGACAAAGGTCGTGCCACAATCATTCTAGACACCACAATATACAGTACCATGAGAAATTGACCGACTTATTGGAGTCTGGTCCGTATCGTGTATTAAAGAAAGATCCCACAGATCGCTTGGCTCGCAAGCTTACCAACACCTTGCTGAACCTAAAGAAAGACAATGTGATGGATGAACCGACCTATCGTAGACTGAAACCCACACAAAAGCAACCTCCTAGAATATACGGGTTACCCAAGATACACAAGCCCACAGTACCATTACGACCTATAGTGTGATGCATAGGCTCCCTTGCCTATAACCTCTCAAAGTACCTAGCTTAAATTCTTTCTCCGCTCACCGGTTTGACTGAATATACGGTTCCCAATTCGAGTGGTTTTGCAGAGTTCATAGCAGAGCAAACCATCGGTACTCAAGAATGCATGGTTTCGTTTGACGTAGTTTCACTCTTCACCAATGTACCGATTGAGGGCGCATGCAATGCTACATTGCAACGCTTACAATCAGACAGCAATTTGTCTACCCGTACCGCACTCTCACCGGAACAACTCACTCAACTCCTCGAGTTTGTTCTACGATCCACATATTTTCTGTATAAAGGTTCATACTATGAACAGACAGAAGGGGCAGCCATGGGCAGTCCAGTCTCGGCTGTCGTGGCCAACCTATACATGGAGAGTTTCGAAGAAGAATCGTTGGACACATGTCCCCTCTCTTGCTTGCCTCGTGTTTGGAAGAGATACGTAGATGACACCTTCATCATAGTTCCCATCTCTGAAACAGATAAGCTGCTTAAACACATGAATAGCCTTGAACCAACCATCCAGTTCACATCAGAGATAGAGTGTGAAGGGAAGATAGCATTCTTAGACACTCTAGTTCATAGACACGACAACCATAGGCTCTCCACCTCAGTCTATAGGAAGCCTACCCACACAGACCAGTACATAGCGTTTGACTCTCACCATCCCATATCGGTGAAGAGAGGTCTAGTGAAATGTCTATTTGACAGAGCTTCACGCATTGTGACAAGTCCACAACAGCCATGCAAAGAACGGACCCGTGTTCGCAGTGCCCTGAGTCTCAACGGTTACCCACGCCGTTTTATACACAATACCAAGAATAGATCGTCGGAACCCAGGAATCAGAAGGTATACAAGACTTTTACAGTCTTGCCGTACATTGATGGGGTCTACCAACAACTCAAGCGCCGCCTAGAGAGCCATGGCATTCGAACGGTTTTCAGATCAGATACCACCCTACGTCAACAACTTACACGCCCCAAGGATCCAATTCCTCCACATAGACGGGACGGCATTGTGTACAACATCTCTTGTAAAGGATGTGATAGATCCTACATCGGTGAAACTGCCCGTCCGATAAAAGAAAGAATCACTGAGTATAAGAGGGACGTCAGACTCCGTCGAACTGACAACTCAGCCGTAGCCGAACATTCTTGGGATAACCAGCATCAACCAGACTGGGACGGGGTTCAGTGCCTTTCCCAGGAACGACATTGGTATACACGGAGGGTAAAAGAAGCTATCAATATCCGTCTCAATCCTAATAATTTCAACAGAGACAACGGGATCGATATCCCCGAATTTTGGATGCGGACGATACGCCGCCATGACACTCGCCGTCCTGCCAGCCAACAACGGTAGATTCCATTCAGCAGACGGCCCGAGCCAGCGGCCCGTTGATTGGTTGAGTACCGTATGCGTCGGCCAATAGGCCTGGTGCATCAGCCGAACCAGCGGCCGAACCAGCGGCCTTGGTGATTGGTCGATCACCGTGTGCGTCGACCAATAGGCATTGGGCGTTATTGTTCCAATTATCGATCGAATTATAGACCGCTCCGCCGGTCCTCCCGTAAAGTATAAAAGACCCTTGCTTACAATAGTTTTTATCACCTGACGAAGTATCGCAGTAGCATACGAAAGGTCGTGATCTTTTAGATTCCTTATTGACCACATTGCGAGACAAACGAATATCACTAGCGATATTATTTTCGATACTATATCCGCAATGAGTAATATATTTAGCATTATAACTAATGTACTTTCCAATGATACTTTGATTGAACTAATCCATACTGTTTCACCGAGGAACTTATTAACTTTTAATGATACTTATACCAAAATTATAACAAAAATAATAATAGCTAAATTTATATTGCGCACATATCAATCCCAGAAGATGCTCGAAGCGCCTAAAAAGTACTATACTTTCTTAAACACTAGCTTTACCCAAGCTGCTATAAGGCGCTCAAAGCAATGAATGCATTTCTACAAGGTACTCATTTACTTCCATCCGGGTGGAGAGCGGCAAATGTAGATCGACGTCTTGCTAAAGGACATTAGCGCCGCGGCGAAACTCGAACTGCGCCCCCAATATTATGATTCTTAGTCCGATGACGTATCGTGGAGGTGTCATTCACTCGATCCTCAATCCAAGGATTGATGGTTCGAATCCCAGCCCTGCACTAGTGTCTTTTTTGACAAGACATGCCACTCTCCACTCAGGTGCAAATGGGTACTGAACAAATGTTGGGGTAATAAATACAGGACCGTAATGAAGCGCGGCAATACTGATGATGAGGCTTCTTTGGGGAAACAACATTTTAGTTGTAGTAGTAGTAGTAGTACAGTGGCGGATCCAGGAGGCAAAGTGGGCATGTGCCCCCCCCTCCCCCCCGGGTAAAAAAAAGAGAAGAAAATAGGAGGGGAGAAAGAAAAGGGAAGAGAGCAAGAAGCAGAAACGAGGGAGGAGAGAAAAGGGGAGAGGAGAAAAAGGAAGGGGAAATGAAAAGAAGGGAAGAGAGAGAGGAGAGAAAAGGCGGAAAGGGAAGAAAGGGGGAAAGACGGAGGAGAGGAAAGTGGGAAAGGAGAATATAATGAGAAGGAAAAAGAAAGAAAGGGGGATGGTATTTTAAAAAGGTGTTTTTTTTTTCCTGGAAAGGGATGGGGGCACGCAATTTTAAGTCGAACATGACTAATATCAAAGATTGTATCCCCTTTATAACTTCTAACTTGTAACTTATAACTTAGTCTTGAATTACTTTTCCGATATACTTATTCTAAGTGCTTTTTCAGCAGATTGTCCCGCCATTAATGATTCCACTGTTCCTCGTTTCATTGTCATATTATTTTCTGTCATCCCTTTGGCCACAAATTTTCTATCCGTTTCGCAAGCACATTTTTCTATAGCCTACATGGAATGCTAATTGCTCTCAGTTTGAACTTCAACCATATTCCCTTCAATTTAAACGATCTAGAAGTGATGAATTGTGGAAATTGTATATATTATGTTACTGTAGTAAGCTGTTAATGTACTTTTGAAGTATTTTTAGGAGGGTTAGAATTAAAATTAGTTAAAGTGTTATGTGCATAGAAAAACGTCATCAGACCCACACACTTTCCGCTTTCTCATTGGGTCAAACCCCCCTTAAACTCCATTGTGTTAGTAAAGACGCCAGGAAAAGATCACTTTAAATACGGGGGTTCAAAATAGCAACAGAAAAATCGCTTTGCGGCACGTGAATCGTCATTGGGTCAAACCTCCTTAAACTGTTACTTGATTTAAAAAGATGTTTATCATGCACTGCTTTTATGTTGGTATATAGATGCCAAGAAAACATCACTTACGGGGGTTCAAAATAGCTTTACATATCGCCTCGCCGCTACGTGGCTTGTAATCGATGCTTCGCATCGACATTAGGTCAACCCCGATATTATACTGTTACTTGATTTAAAAAGACGCTATCATGCACTGATTTTATGGTCTCCATTATGTTAGTATATAGATGCTAGGAAAACATCACTTTAATACGGGGGTTGGAAATAGCACCGTAAAAATCGCCTCGCCGCTTCGCGGCTCGTGGAGGCATCATCATTGGGTCAAACTCCACCCCCCCCCCCTTAGCAAAAAGCTAGATCTGCCCCTTGATCCCTACTCTTGGAGGGGGTAGGAGAAAGCAATTTTACGTGATATTACTCCAGGAAGTGCCAAAAATGCGCCTAATTTGGTTCTAAAATTGCAAATGCTTCCTACTCTGGGAGAAGGTGGTGGCCCCTCCCAGGACCACCCCGCTGGGTCGCTCCGCTCCCTCGCCGCTGACGCCTTGCTCTGTCGCTTCGCTCCATCGTTTTTCATATATTTTACCCGTAGCGATTTTGTGCCCGGTAAGAAATTCCTTGATCCGCCGCTGTAATAGTAGTAGTACAAGTGAGCCATTTGACAAACATATGAATCTTAAACCCAATATTAATACAATTCAATAATAAATATCAATCCTAAGCTTGGTCTTTAATGTGGGTATATCTTGCTTGTATCCTGACAACGACTTAATTGTCTGTCTGACGTCAGCACATGTCCCTGGATAGACCTGGACCTTTGATTCCATCCTGTCCCTCAGTTCCACTTACAGTACAGCTACATAGATCATAAACGCCAACTTCTTGTTGGTCTTTACATATTTACACTGATTCCGATATGTCCAATGTGGAATCGCAAGTACTATCAGGTCAGAGAAAATGATAAATATAAAAAAATGATATATGTGTGAATGATTGATTGCAGCATTTTGAATTTGACCGTTTTTGTAAATAACTTGGTCACATTTTTCAAGTCATGTTAGTAATCCATTAATTTCTTCATATGGTTATGTGTTATACTTGACTGCTTGTGAGTTCGCGGAGTGAGCTTGGACAGTGTGAAAGACCCTCACAGAGATAAAGAAGCGTGACTGCTCAATGTGATTTGCTCACGCTGACAGCAGGAGTATCATCATCATCATTATCATCGTGTTTTATTTTCTTACAAACAGGTGGCTGCTGAAGAACGATCCAATGCCAAAAAGAATGCTGACTTGAAGAAGAAAAATGTCCTCCAGGCTCTATCTGATTTCCTGGCCAAACTCAAGGACAAATAGATGATATAAGGCAGCGCACACACTGAACTTGGGGCGGACTGGGAGCTAAGATATATAGAGGCTTTTTTCTGCACGTTCGCTCGACCGTTTATTCATTCACGGTTGGGTGATGTTACTTCATATTAATAGGTGTGACGCGCGATCGTTACAGCGGAGTCGAAAAGGACTCTATTTTGTGCATACTTTCAAGAACATTTTCCCCACAAATAAAGAAAACATGATCCATTTTGCACAAGAACTGGTACAAAGATTAGGCTCTAGATACAATCCATATGTTTAGCTTTAATATCGAGTGCACAAACACAAAAAGCAGCTACCTTTAGCATGTTTTCGAGAAGAAAAAATAAATATACGCATTCACATGTTTGTGGTTAAATGTCACCCCTTTACATCAAATCTCATGCTCTTAAAACAAGAAATCCCTCTTTTCAAATCCGCAAACAATACCACTAACTAGCCATTTTTCGCGATATTTCTAACTATCATGTGCAACACACGACGTCAATAGGAAGTGATACCAACGGGTAGAGACTTTACACATTTTGACAAAAGTTGGATTCCAGGGCCGTCCCCTAGTCTATACCCCCAAAATGACGGATTGCCTACATTTTTACTAACCCTAGGTTTCTAACCACTGTACTAATTGCTTTACCTTAAAGGAATAGTAGAGTTCTATAACCTAGAATAAGAGCAAAAAACCCAGCACTTTGAAGGCATTTGCGATCTGAAAAAAGAACTCAACTATCCCTTTAATTCCTTCGAAGAGAAACCATCTTCATAAGCTCAGTAAAAACGCGCAGCAATATTTGTTATTTTTGCTGCGGTTTACCAGGTCGTATCTGAACGAGAGAGTGAGAAAGAAAAGACCAACGATACAGGATTCTCAATCCATCTGCGGGGGGGGGGGGGGGGCACATGTCTAAAAAAAAGTACAAGCTTCCCCAAAAGCTCCCCCGAATATCCCTAGTTCTCTCTCTCTCCCTCTTTCTTTCTCCATTTCTTTCTGTTTCTTTTAAATTTTCATCTAAAATACAATTTGATAAACACTGTTTAATAAAGGCGATATCTTTGCTATAAAGATTATATCATTACTATGGAGATTATATCATTCTTTACTTTGTATTTGTACAGGGTCATTTCAAACGGACATGTTTATGTAACTGAGCTAACTTTCCTACTGTGCATTTACGTACTCTTTCATTAAAACATGATCTATTCATTGACTAAAAAACAATTATTTGGTTGACTATTCTCTGTTGTCCTCACATGAGTAATGACTGATGCACACAGAGGCATTGGATCGATACAAATGTCTTTTTTGATATTCTGATTATATGCCATTGTCATTAGTTTATTATCATTATCATTACTTAATTTATAATTACATGATAGCAAAGACTTATACAATACATGGGTAATCCGTTAAACGATTTGGATCCAGATATATGCATATTTGAACACGGTGATACTTGTTCATGTTATACACCCAGTGAATTTAAATCTTCTTTTGTAAAAAATGAATATAATTTCAGTTTAATTCATATGAATGCCCGTAGTCTTAATAGAAATTTTGATAGCATTACAAATCTTCTTGATACATTGTCAAATAAATTCTCAATAATTGCCCTTTCCGAAACATGGATTTGTGGTAAACCAGTTAATCCATTTCACTTACACGGTTATACTTTCATACATTCGGATAGGGCTGGTTGTGTTAGTAGAGGAGGAGGTGTTGCACTGTTTGTAAAAGATGATATAACATGCACCGTTCGGGGTGATATCTTCAACACCTATGATAATTCAACTTGTGAATATTTATTTGTTGATATTACACTAGGACCTACTTTAAAATACACAGTTGGAGTCATTTATAGAAAGCCACATTCAGATCTTGATGGTTTTTTTCCAATTTTATAATGAACTACTACTTCGTGTATCTCGTCGCAGTTTAATTATTACAGGCGATTTTAATATAGATCTTTCAAACTTAACGAACAATAATAGTGCAAATACATTTGTAAATTTAAACTGCTCATTTGGTTTATATAAGTTGATCACAACTCCCACTCGTATTACAGTTAAAATTAATCGACAATATATTTACCAACCTTACTCAATCCAAATGTACGAGCGGAACAATTTGTACTGATGTAACAGATCATTTACCTGTATTCTCCCTTTTCAATATAGATAATTATGAAAGACATAGGAAAACATTTCAATCTTATACTCGGAAAATCTCGAATGAAAATATTGCAGCATTATTAGGTGAATTGTATAGAATAGATTGGACTTTTTTAAACAACCTTCAGGATATAGAACAGATGTACGATACATTTATATCGGTGATAACTATTGCATACAACAAATGTTTTCCTTTGGTACCAAATAAGTCTAAACGATTGAAAATCAGAAAGCCTTGGATAAATAAAAGTTTGATACGGTGTATTCAAAAGAAAAATAAACTTTATACAATATTCATACATTATAGGTCTTTTGTAAATGAAAATAAATTCGAATCTTATAGGAATAAAGTGAATACACTGTTAAGAAAGGCAAAAAAACATTACTTTTGTTTAAAATTTGGAAATTCGAAAAATGGTATCAAAGGTACATGGAAAACTATCAATACCCTTTTAAATAAATCAAAACCCAAATTACCCACATATATTATGAAGGATGGTAAAATGGTTGAAAATGATCAATCTATTGCAGATGAATTTAATTCATATTTTATTTCCTCATGTTCTGGGTTTGACGCAAATAATCGCCTTGCTCAAGTTAATACTATTTCTCACACAAATTACCTACATGTCCCAACTTCTTCTTCAATATTTTGTAAGCCTATATCACAAAATGAATTGATTGAAGTGTGTAAATCATTAAGAAATACAAAATCTTGTGGATATGATAACATAGGTTGCAATGTACTCAAACAAATCATTCATGCTATTGTAAAACCATTGGTCTACATTTTTAATATATCACTGTCAACTGGTACGTTTCCAAGCAAACTTAAAATTGCTAAGATTATTCCCGTTTTTAAAAAAGACGACCGTCATTCATTCAAAAATTATCGACAATATCTTTGTTACCTTGTAAATCTAAATTAGTAGAAAAATGTGTTCATAATACAATAGCGAACTTCTCGAAAGTAGCTAAAAAAGGTTATTCCCCATCTGAACGAAGAAGTGTGAAACGAGCCGAAGACCACACGCCGCGTGATCAAGGGAGGGGCGGTCGTGAAAGTATTGGCGTCAGCAATAAAACCAGAAAGGTTCTCGCCATACACCGCGTGCTCTCGGCTCGCTTCATTCTTTCTATGGTCTTCATGAGAGATGGTCAGATTCGTGAACAAACTTTTTAGAGAAATTTAAACAACTTTTTAGAGAAATACACCATCTTCGCCCAGTGTTACATATACACGGAGTTTATCAGTTTATCACAACGAAGTGGGACATATTTTCACTTATTATTTTGCTATTCGTATTTTCCATTGGGCGTATTTTGCTGGTGTGTTATAGCTTTTGTGCATCTCGTGGAAGTCGACGCGTCCCCAACCATGCCCAAATCCAGGCAGAGGCCAGCAAGCCGTGTGAGGCGAATTGCCGGAGTGGCACAGTTGGATGCTCCTCAGCTATCCAATGCAGCTAGGGGCCGCAGGAGAGGACGACCACGCGGATCCACGAAGTCGAAGCCTATTAAGGTCGCAGGGGCATTCGATGAGCACGACGAGGGGGTTTCAGCGTCAACGGCCGGGTTAATCAGGCCAACCACTACTACGGTGATGGGAAGCGGAAGCGGAAGCGGAAGCTTTTACATTTTATTAAATCATAAGAGAAAGAAGACGATTCGTTGTGACGTTCTCGACGCTTAATCCTTGTCTAAATTCAGCCCCCCCCCCCTTCCGCGCTTTTTGCGCGGAAGCTTCGACGTTTCATTAAGTTATTAGAGAAAGACGACGATTCGTTGTACCGTTTTTGAAAATAATCCTCGTCTGAATTTAGTTTCCCCCCCCCCTCCATCGCGAAGCGCGGAAGCTTTTAACTTTCATTAAATCAGTAGAGAAAGATGATGATTCGTTGTACCGTTATCGACTTTTAATCCTCGTCTAAATTCAGTTTCCCATATCCCGCGCGAAGCGCGGAAGCTTTTACGTTTCATTAAATCATTAGAGAAAGAAGATGATTTTCTTGTACCGTTCTCGACTCCTTATCCTTGTCTAAATTTAGCCCCCCCCCACCTGCGCGAAGCGCGGAAGCTTTTACATTTCATTAAATCATTAGAGAAAGAAGATGATTTGTTGTACCGTTCTCGACTCTAAATTCTTGTCTAAATTCAGCCCCCCCCCCCCTTCTGCGCGAAGCGCGGAAGCCTTTACGTTTCATTAAATTATTAGAGAAAGAAGACGATTCGTTGTATCGTTCTCGAAAAAAATCCTCGTCTGAATTTAATTTCCCCCCTCCATGTTGTACCGTTCTCGACTCTTAATCCTTGTCTAAATTCAGCCCCCCCCCCCCTCCTGCGCGAAGCGCGGAAGCTTTTACGTTTCATTAAATTATTAGAGAAAGGAGACGATTCGTGTTATCGTTCTTGAAAATAATCCTTGTCTAAATTCTGTTCCCCCCCTCCTCCCGCGCTAAGCGCGGAATCTTTGACGTTCCATTAAATTATTAGAGAAAGAAGACGATTCGTTGTACCGTTCTCGAAAATAATCCTCGTCTGAATTTAACCCCCCCCCCCCTCCCGCGGGAAGCGCGGAAGCTTTTACGTTTCATTAAATCATTAGAGAATAAAGATGATTCGTTGTACCGTTACTGACTCTTAATCCTCGTCTAAATTCAGTTCCCTTCTCCCGTGCGAAGCGCGGAAGCTTTTACATTTCATTAAATTATTAGAGAAAGAAGACGATTCGTTGTAGCGTTCTCGACTCTTAACCCTAATAAGGCCGGGGGGGGGGGCATTATGCCCCCCCCCCTCTACGATTTGTCTGATTGCTCGGGAACGCATATGGATGGCTCCCCACTGCTCGCTGACTTTTTTCTTTTGAGTCTTGCGCAAATTTTAAAAGAATTTTTTTGAAAAACGGACCTACGGTTACAAGGTCACATCACCTTTTGTCTTTGCATGTCAGCCCGAAAATCGCTCATTTTTGTGATTTGTGTACAAAACATATGGAAAAGTCATTTTTCCTAAAAACAGATCAAACATGGGTTATTGTGTCTTGTTTAAAGTTTAGGTGGTTGTTTTGGGAGTCAAAATAGTTGAATTGTAGTAAGAAATGAAATAAAACAACAAAAACAATGAAATACATAAGTTAAAAAAACATTGAAATACATAAGAAATTATCAAAACAAGGGATAACATAAGGAATAAGCTGGCTTTTCCAAAAACAATTATCGTATTATTATTCAGAATAGTCTAATGAATATATGTAGTGAAAAAGAATGCTTAAATATGAATAATATATGATTTATGGGTAAAAATGTGATTTTATGACTTTATTTGCATAAATTACCATAAATATGCAAATGAGTGTATTTTTCAAAAAATTGAAATTATCATATTATTCTATACACTTCACTTGACATGCGTGCAAATTTTTGCGGCCGAGATCTTAAGGGGGGGCCATAATGCCCCCCCCCCCCCCCCCGGCCCTACTAAGACCTCAAATAGCCCGGCCTTTTTAGGGTTAATCCTTGTCTGAATTTCAAAAGATTTCTTTGTCTACTCCCTTTTCTTCCTACGTCCTCTTCTTTTTCTCTCCTCTCTTTTTTGGCCGGCGTTGTTGAGGGGACCACCCCAACGCCCCCCCCCCCTGGTTACGCGCCTGCGGTCATGAACATTTGTTGATATCTTGTCCGCCCCCGGAAGCTCAGGGGTTTTAGGCGTTTAATTGCGGTCATATTAGTATTCAGGGGTCCGCCTTAGGGCCCTGGGTGGGGTTCAGTGGGCGGAGCCCCGGAAGCTCAGGGATTTTAGGCACTCAATTACGGTCAGATGAGTATCAAGGGGTCCGCCATAGGGCCCTTGGTTGGGTTCAGGGGGCAGAGCCCCCCGAAGCTCAGGGGTTTTAGGCGTTTAATTACGGCCAGATGAGTATCAAGGGGGCCCGCCTTAGGGCCATTGGTTGGGTCCAGGGGGCAAAGCTCTCGGGGTTTTAGGCATTTAATCAAGGTCAGATGAGCATATGTTGATACCTCATTATTTTGTGACACTGGCAGTTAACTATTTTTTTCTTTCTTGCTCTCTTTCTTTCTATTTCTCTTTAATATACTTTTTCCAAGGGGAAGGGGGGAGGGGGCTCGAGGCTCCCAACATGTAGGCATCTCAAGAAGCACTGTCTTGCCTGGCTGTAAATTGTTTTCCAACAAACGCATACAAAAGTATAATTTACTTAAAAGTGAGGAAAAATCTCGGAAAATTATGTCATTTCAGCATTATTTGTAAACCACCGTTATGGAATTAGAAATAAACCACGTTTGAATTTTATTTCCCCAGCCCCCACCCCTCCCCTATCAGTAAGCCAGTGGCTTACATCTTCATAAACGAAATTATCGCGTCACAGAAACACGTGAAGCGTTAGTGATAGTTTTAGTCAAAATATCTGCGTGAAATTCACGTGAATATTACGAGGCTGACTTGAGGTGAATCATGTTCTTCATTCACGTGAAATTTACGTCGAAGAGGAAATATGTTACTGTAACCCGCGTTCAACCCAATAATTACGCAAATGTTACACAATAAATGAACCAAAATAATGACGTTCTCATCCCGTTTCTGAACGTCGTGTTTTGGATCTTCCATAATTACGTCCAGGCGCGCCGGAAGCAGTTTGGGTTTAGTGGGAGTGGGGGGGGGGGGGGGGGGTGC
The DNA here is from genome assembly GCA_035222895.1 of Strongylocentrotus droebachiensis. Taxonomy (NCBI): domain Eukaryota; kingdom Metazoa; phylum Echinodermata; class Echinoidea; order Camarodonta; family Strongylocentrotidae; genus Strongylocentrotus; species Strongylocentrotus droebachiensis. Next base: position 392,940 of record JAVYIG010001046.1, read on the forward strand.
AAACATCCCAGAAGAGAAAGCTAGTTGCAACTGGTTCAGTTGATGAACCAGTTAATGCCAACTGGTAACCCTGGAAATTGAAATGGGCTAAGTGATCCAGTTGATCCAGGCCAGTTAGAATTCAACTGGTCTAGCTGAGCCATTAGAATCATTTGGTAAAACTTCCAACCAGTTGAACGGCACAACACACTTCAATACTCGTACGTCTGTATTTCCAATGTAAAGGCATTGGGAATAAGTAGACTTACATAATTTATTTAATCGACATTTTTTCATATACTTGTATTTTATTGAAAGTATTTTAGTTCATAGTTAATGTTTCCCTTATTCATGTTTAATTAAATGTAATTTATACGAAGTAGCGAAATGTCCTAATAACTGGTAATTCATATTTGTAGTATTTTCTAAATGAATTGCATATAACTAAATCATCAGTAATTAAGAAATATGCTTTAAATTCAAATAAATTGTTAAAAAAAACACAAATCTGCACGCACCCCATATTCAATATGCAAATTAAATGGTGTCAGCTGGTTCAACTGGAACTATGCCAACCGTCAGTCATCAACTGGTGCAACTGGAAATATGCACACAGACAAGTTATCAACTGGTGCAATGAAAATATGCCAACAGTCAGTTATCAACTGGTGAAAATAGAAATATGCCAACAGTCACGGGATTATCACCACGGAACTTAAATGGTAACTGTGAAACCATCAAGACACCCAAGAATAACTCATCTTTCACACCTGGAAATCACGGAATGCCCAGCTTATATTAATAATCCGTTTGAGTCCCGAGATCATCACCGCGGAACTGCTGGCAACCTTGACTACCATTTAAATAGGTGTTTTAAGACAACTAATAATTACTAATTTCTCAAACCTAAAAATCACGGATGCTCAGCTTAGATTAATAATCCGTTTGAGTCACGAGATCATCACCGCGGAACTGCTGGCAACCTTGACTACCATTTAAATAGGTGTTTTAAGACACCTAATTATTACTAATTTTTCACACCTAAATATCACGGATTCACAGCTTAGATTAGTAATCAGCTTGAGCCACGTGATCATAACCAAGAAAGTTATGGTAACTTTGAAACCATATAAAGAGGTGTGTAAGACACCTCAGAATTACTCATTTAATATAACCAGAGATTCACGGACAGAACAATAAGACGATTAGCCGGTGTAAGTAACGTGATTATTACCATCAACCTTGGATAACCTGTGAAACCAATCGATAAAGGTGCTTAAAAGACCAAATAATTACCTATTTATTACCACCATCGGTTAACGGACAAAAAACTCGTTGCTTGGTCAAGTGGTTATTTGGTCATAAACACTTGATTTACAGAGGTAAGTGGAATCACGTTACTCCAGTCGCGTGATAAATTGGTGGTTTTTATGTTAGATGAAAACATGAACAGAAGTACCTTTTTTGTTTAAATGAAGGCGCGTGTCGATAACGTTTAAATCTAGTTCAAAAGGCACCATACTTTAAAATCACTTAAAATACACTCCCCAAAAGAGGTTACTTTTTAGTGTTCTGTTTATTGGGTTCACAACGAAAAACTTCTCCATGACCATGTTTCTGCCCTTGCGCGATCGCATCCAGCTCCAGCAAACATGGCCCGGCGGCGTGCACACGTACCGTTACTAACGTAGCAGTAGGCCTATAACCACTGCTGACGGCGGCACTGCACTGCGAGCTGAATCGGTAATAATAGGCCTACTCATAGAATGAGAAATCTTGCACGCTAATCTAGGTTCCATTTCATTGGTTTAAGGTTTGAAAATTGAAACTCAATATTGTGTTAAAGTTATAACAGAAAAGATAATCTTTATTTTATAATTCCACGGGGGCGATTTTTAATTTTGCAATCGCCCCCGTGAGCTACCTGATGGAAGCGATTATGTAGCTCACGGGGGCGAATCGCCCACCGCCCCCGCGTATTTTGAGCGCTGGTTGTGACCTTAGCGTCACGTGATGGCGGTCTTTGTTATTATGAGTTTATAATGCTCCAAACTAATTTTTATGAAAACACTATTCTTTTGTTTTCAAAATATTCTAACAAGCACACATTTCATTTCTCCCTGATTATTTCTATATTTCATTTATGATAGCACTAAAAGTGACGTTTTTACATGATATTTTACTAATGATATCTTATAAGTCTGTAACATATAGACAGCTCATATGTAAATACAATTCAAATATAATTTTAACAAATAATTTTAAAAGAAATATTCGAGGGAAGTTGCACACCGATCTGTGGAGACATCCATGTTAGTGCTACGAACAGGATAAATGACCTATTGGAGAAAACACAAGGAGGACGAGGTTTCAATATTCAGTATTCTGATATGACTTAGATTTATGTGAATCAAGTGTTTGCCAAAACGTTGCTTTTTGTTTCAATATCACATTAATCATTAATCATAGGAAGCAATAGTATACACAATTGTATAGACACTACACAAAAGTATAGAAAATAATAAAATAGGAAAAAAGGGCCCAGGTCATGTTTTTATTATTAACAATGCAGGGTTAACGATTCCTATTATTCATAATGGAACTTACGTGATATACGATGTACAAAGATATTATAGAACACGTTTAACACTTTATTATGAAAAATAATGTAGAGCCAGTAAACATGTATTGATTTCTTGTAAATTACTTAAACGATGTCAGTCATTTTGAAAGTAATGCTTGTGGGCAATTTCTAGCGTATCGAACAGTAGGGTGCAATTTGAAATAGAAATTCAAAAGATTTGTTGAAATCAAATATTGACATGAGAGGATAGGATCATTATCAACGCAAACAAACAAAACAATGCAGGACTAAATATGCTAGATAGAAACAAAACAAAACAAATCAGGAAAACCAAGGAAAATTGTAATTCGAATATGTGATTATGATTGCATTACATTTAATAAAAAAATGAGTATATCGCTATTTTCAGGAAAATAAAAACACAGTCGTGGACGTAGGAGCATGCAGAATATATAAATAGAAACCTCAACAACACAAATACTAACGATAAACAAACAACAAAGTAGCGCTTCTACATGAATCAGAGCTGATATGAAGTTTCATGAATCATACAAATAATAATGCAAATAAATCTGTGTTTTTTTCGATTCAATATCATTTTCACAAATATCCTTATTTGGATCCAGCATCATCGCAATGCTCTTAAGACGTTCGCTATACGTTTCGAGGGTATTTAAACGTTTATGGGAGGTTTAAAGTCCCAAAAACATTCTGCGCTCCCTCTGGTTCCCATTCTGTTTTTCTTAGGGTCGTTGATTTGTTCTAATTTTAATTAGGCAACGTTAGAACAAAATGTGTATGTCAATAAACTTTGAAGCCTCAACCCGACTCTGTAATGAGTGATTATGTATATGGATGTGGCCTTTCTTTTGAAAGATGATATGAAGAGTTTAATTCCAAACGGAGCTAAATCCAATTTTGTTACTTCGGAGAAAAAAGAAATTGTTTACGAGATTTTGTACAGGCGTCTTTGGAAAAGTAATATTGGAAGGTGCATTTTTCATAATTGCTCCCAAAATGTAGGTATATACTTTTCTTGAAAGACGTGTACTTAAGTGAACAATGTTCCGATATCAATAACTCAATTTCCATCGAAAATGGATTTAGCTCC